>OY829915.1:252814609-253414609 GCA_963691935.1 Nephrotoma guestfalica
GATTAATTCAAAATCCGGTTATAACTAATTTACCACTTTTAATCGTTTTTCCGCTCCAGGAAATTATTAATTTCCTAGTAAAGCACTCAAATTTTCACTAAATACTTTCAAATTTTATACAACACCCTTCCATCATTTCCGTATGCCAAAATAATGTATAGATAGATAATACACACATGCAAAACGATATAAGTTCAAATCACGTAACACACGTATGAGTAAATATGTTAGGATGTACGTCATTAGGTGAATATTCTGATAGATTTTCCTTTTTTTCTTCCGTTATAGGTACTGTGTTGAGATGAAAAACGTGTTATAAATTTATTAGATTTCATGCTGGCAAGTATACGAGGGTCACGTTTTTGTTCTTTTGTTGTTACTTTCCCACCCGGAATCCTTTTACGTCTATAAGAAAATTATTTTTAGCATTATATTTAACACAGTTGGATGCAAAGGAAGAAAGGATAAATATAAGTTTTCGATATAAAATTAATTAAAACGAGTAAATAATCATTCTAATCTATCTGATCCTTGTAATGAATTATCGTTTGGTAGAACTTTTTGGGCAATATACAATTTTTTATTTATTACCGAATTAACTATTTCAAGGTTATGAACTTTGCTGTTATCAAAGTTTTTAAGTTCACACAACCAAACATAAATTTCTATTCCACATTCTAATTCTCCACATCTAGTAACTTAATTTTAATGAACTTGAGACAAGGTCGCGTTTAATCTCGCGGAAAAAACTATAACAAGTATAGATAAGGAAACGTGCATTGACACCATGCCACATTTGCCAAAAATTCATTCGTTTTAAATTCTATAATTTCAAGTGCCAAACCGGATGTTGTATTTTCAATTATTGATAAACAAAGCCATTTTGCATTATTTACAACGTACAATAAATAAATTATGATTTCCTTGTCGTTGACTAATTTATACGGTATGCGATAAGATCTATACACCGTGTTGAATGGAGTTATTGAGTCACGTGTTGCTTACATATATTTCGTGACAAAGATGACGTATTTTTTGTTGTATATTAGTTAGTGGTCACATATAGTTTACAATCATGTATGGTCATGGTGTGAGGTTGGAGTTACTTGAGAATTTTCTTAATGCAATTAGACGTACTAAATTCAATCACTAATTGCAACGATTATCTGAAACTCGTTACCTTGCATCATCTCTTCAAGGTGGAATTATATCCTTTACGTAAATATCATACGATTTCCCAACATTTTTCCTAAGTTCAGATAACCCACTATCAAATACTGACAGATAAACACCATTCGGGAAACACCATTCACGGAAAAATATAAGAACGCCGGATGTGCAGTATAAAGATTCGTAGATAGTACTATCTGAAAGTCTAGAAATACCGTTACTAAATGCTGGTTACACATTTGGGTTTTCTTTATTGAAACTAGCGGTAATCAACCTCTTGGAAACTTTAGGAGCAGCGAAACGTTTTATATTAGATTATCAGTTTGTTACAGTACAAATTGGTAATTAAAGTAAAACCAGAGCTAGTTACTCGAATTCAAACAATTTCATTTCAAACGTCTTTAAATTTTGTTTGTTTTAACTTTGCAATCAGTCTTGCAGCCGAAGCACTCCCAACGTCCTTTCATATGCCGTATTCATTGAGGATGTGCGGCAAAAAACTAAAGAAGAAAAATTTGAGACTCTACTCCTCTTTGAGACTTCAAAATTATGTTACTCGTATGTAAAATAATAATGTTCACTGTTAATGTTTTTTAACCTGTGAGCAGAAATTGTCAATTGTTAACAACAATAGAAGTAGAACTGTATATCAAACAGTAACCAAACCTGAATCACCATCACTGGGAATGGCCGATAATTCAACTATTTGTCTCAAAACATATAGATGATGGATTGTAACTATAAAAATTGGTATGAGAACTTTTTTTAATCTTCCTGAAAGGTGTTACCAAAAGCCTGTCAAGTTAAATTGTTGGCTTTAGAAATCAAGTGTTGTGCATTCACGCTACAATTTGGTATTGTATTTTACGTACAATAAAGTATAGTAATCATGAAAACTTTTGACCTTGAGATTTTTGCAGATTACCATTCACGTGTGTCTGTCCTGTTTACAGCACATACAGATTGACTCATCGCGGTAAAGCGTCCTAATTCTGCTTTTTTTAAAAATTAGGGGATCCCAGTTATTTTTGACCGAGATCAGCGGCAGCTTCCAATGAAGTTTATTCGTTTTTTGAAAATATTTTTAAAATCATATCATTTATGAAAAAAACGACTAAGAACTAAACAATTCTAAATTAATTTTGCAACAATACCGGTAAAGAATAGTTTTCTAAATTTTAAGCGGAAATTACCATGTGGCGGATTGATTGATCGAGATGAAACTTTATAATTAAGCTTTCCATATATTACGAGATATCAGTAATTTCTGGTCGAAACGACAGCTGCCTTAGCAATTTTTTCATTGTTTGCAAATACTTTGAAAAGTATTTAACATTTACCAAAAACCGTTAAAAACCAAGAAATTATAAATTACTTTTCAAAAAGTTTGTTCAAATCTTTTTGTATTAATTTTACGAAGAATGGCGGGTGAATGTTTGATAAAAGAACCTTATTTTACCAAAAATCTCTATAGTCCATGTACTTAAACTCTGTCCATAAATTAGAAGATCCTTCTTCTAATCGAAGAGGAGCGGCAGCATTTTTGTTGCTATAAGACAGCGAGAGAGTGGTGAAGAGTGGTTGTATTCGACATCTATATGGTTGTATACATTCATGGTACAATAAATTTGGGTGTTCCCGATATTTCACAACATATTCATCCCTCCATTTTTGTATTATGATGGTATGATCTGATGGTAAGGCCTAACGGAGAATATTTTTGGATTTTTAACTCAAACCTATTTTATGGAGTTTCCCCAGCGAATTTTAACTTTGAGGGTTAAAATCGCTTTATAAGCTCGGGCAAATTTCTATAAACTAGTGGAATGATTTTTATTAGACTCGTTTTTGACTCTGCAAGCCAATATCAAGCTATTCATCAAGGTATGGCTTATTTTGTATTATGATGGTATGCTTTGAAGATTTAGCGAAGAATTTTTTTGATTTTTTCATTGAAACCTATTTTATGTAGATTTGCCCCACGAGCTCTCAAAGCGTCCTCGGAACCCCTAGATTTTTCAATGGAATGGTGTTTATCTGTTAGTTTTGATCCAGAACAACTACAAACTGCGCCCAAAAATGATCGCAAAAATGCCTGAAAAATCGTACGATTCACATATTGACCTCTACAAATTGTATATGCTAAAAAATTCGGGCCCCCTAGATTTTTCAATGAAAAGGTGTTTACTCGTTTCTGTGACTTAGATTAGAATCTACTGTTTGCAAAAATTTACATTGCGAAATCCAATTTAAACAAAACTAACAAATTTAAAGAAAACTAACCTAAAAACTCCAAATAATCATTTTTTTGAAAAAAATGAAAGGATGAATAGGTTGTGACCAACACCCGACTTTCTTTTGACACGAATGTTTACATTGATCTCGAATACACCACACTTGATTTCTAAGGCGAAAAATTTCACTTACCGGACTTTTGGTAAAACTGTTTTGTGTCCAGAAACAGTTTATTTTGTTCGTCATTAAACAGGATGACGGTAAAAAAATTAAGTCCACGGATAAGTGATTTGCTCACTTACATTGCAAAGAGAAGTGCCCATCCATTTTCTCGTACTGTGCTTATTAAACTCCAATTTCCCGGAAAACGAATTAGTGTCGAATCCATATATTAGGATGCACTGGATAGCATGCAGGTTCTGTATGTTTTAAATAAATAATTTTTTAATAAAAAGTTTTGAGTTAAGTTTTAATTTACTACTTCATATCAACTACAGCCCCTTCATCACTATCGTTGATACCGATGAGAAATCTAGATAACATCCTCTTCGTATTGGGATTACTTCGAAACAACATTAGGGTACCATCTTTACCGGACACAACTAATGATTGCCCCGAATCATATGCAGCAATAGAAAATAGTGGCGTATATGCCGAATATGCTTGCCGTGATCGGTTTATACGCTGATGACCATCCAGTCCTGTTACTGAAAAAATGATTTACTGTAAAGGTAATGGTTTTTTACCGTATAATCAATTTTACTAGCGCCGTTTGTTACACAATTATCTTTAGCGGTCATCACATTGATCTTCTTACTATTATTAATATCAGTTTTAGATCATTCTTGGTTCGAGACAATGTTTCCTTGATTTCATACAAATTATTCTTTCCAAACTATTTCTTATCCAGTATTTGAGCTTGCACGAAATCTGCTTGGCCCATTTTATACCAGTCCACAACACTTTCTGCTACCATATCGATAGCTGAAAATTTTTTCAACTGGGAACACATGAAATTTTTTTTGTCAAATATAGCAAAAATAAAAATGGCGGTTTTTTGGTTGGCAAGTTTGAGGAAATCATTTGCTCAACGATAAAAATATTTCAACTCGAGTGTGGAACTAGTAGGCGGGGGTACATAATACATTCCACGAAATTTGATTGGTTTAGAGTGCGAAAGCGAGTGCGTCAATTTTTATTTCTGCAAGTACTCGTATGTATACGCAGCCTTAATGCTTAAATTTATTTGAAACTTTTAATTCTTTGTCGTTTTTTGTGAATTCTGAAAATCGTCAATCCACCTGGATTGTAGAGAAACCGAATTTTGATGAAATCTGATTTTCTATCAGAGCTCGTTATTTCCGGCAAAAATTAGAAGAAAAATCTAAACAAATTTTGTTTGTAAATTCACTTACAATATTTTTGTTTTTAATAGTTTTCTTGTAAATGCCATATACTTTTCAAAATATTTACCACTATCAGGTAGAACTCTATTTTTCTCAGACTGTCTAAAGTCTAAAATTTAAACAGATACGGCTTACAGACAATTCAGGTCACCCGCACCTTTCATATCCACTCTGTCTATAAGCTCAATACAGATTCATAAGCTAATGCGTGTATTCAGATGCTCCACAAAACCAACCATTCAATATATATTGATGCAATAATTTACAATTTATTTACAATTTATTGTTCAAATCATTTTAGAAGTCCAAACATAACTTGAAGCATAAAAATAATTATAATGGACGTTTGGTTGTGCACAAACTGCAATGCAATTATCATTAAATTAATAATTAATTCATGAAGTATTTTTTTATAATAAATAATTCATTTATCCTTACATACTTCGTACTGCTACAAAACATGAAAATCCATTATTAATGAACTTTTCGAGTGAATTAAATTTTACTTCAATTCATGTATCAGGCTAAAAGTGATGATGAAAATTACTTTTATGTCGTAGAGTTGTAGACAATAAATCATTTGGAAGCTAAAATTTATTTTTATGTAATAATGTAATTATATAGTTTTACACATTATTTTTATTAATTGTTTTATTATTATTTATTATTGCTTTAATTTATTTATTCATTTATACGGTTTTCGAATTCGAGACAAATTGTTTTGATTTTCTCACGATTTTAGGTCAGAAGTATATGCATTTACGTCACACGTAATGCCCACCATATATGGTTAGAATTCGAATATTAACATGCTAATAATTGTAAATTTTCGATGAACAGGCTGAATATGGTGGCCATTAAACTACATCGAGTTGGAATGCAATTTAAATTTATTTACATTTCTTATGTATAAATTGGCAGTAGTGTCGAAGGTAATTCTCGGTACGCTGTGCGCAATTGAATTTGTATGCAAGCTGAAGCCTGGCATTCTGCACAAGACTGATGTAGTTTCATTCACGATTTTGAGAAGTATGTCGGACAAATATTGCGAAGAAGGAGATTGGTGTACTTTCACTCCACTTTGCACTCCAATCATTAAAACTATCAATATTTGATGGAATCAGATCAATTAAACATTCATATTACACCTAGTTTAAACGTAATATTAATAATATAATTTAACGGATCTTAACATCCTTACTGATTTTTCCGGCAAATTCTCGGATAATATTTATAATGATTTAAAAGTTAATGTATTATTGCTCACGTTTATCAGAGTGTACTTGGTAAACCATAAGTGATCCCATTTTCATTCGTGGAATAAAATTAAATTATTTTACGTATCTATAGGATCAATGAAATTAATCCTATTGCCAATAGTTGGTAATGCTTTAGTAATATTTGCGTTAACGTGAGCTCTCGCACACTTGGTGGACGTCCGGTTTTCTCAGTAAATTACCATACACTAGTTGCCCCCGTAACTTTCATACAAGGCGTTTACACGATCCTTTAACAACTGCTGATTTGTCGTATCCATGCTACACAACCGTCGATGTAGTCCTTCCATAAGGAATCCGGGTAATGGAAGAATCGACCGACCGATTGTTCTGTGTGGTTTACCAGATTAAAATTGTCTGATAGCTGTGATTAGTCGTTCTTCAACAAGTATACAGGTGGGGATTTACTAATGTGAACGATATCCATTTTGTTCAGGTTAGCTGAGTTTTTTGAAATTGTAATCATTGAAACGAGGGACCTATATTCGCGAAATGGTTAACCTTAGGAATTGAATTGGTTAACCGACTCCATAACCTTTCAGGCTGAATAAACAATACTACGGATATTTAGGCGGAGATCAGCTAATATGTCGGGAGCATAAGTTCATTCCACAATCTGATTTTAATCGTGTAAAAGGTTTTAAAATGTTTTAATTTAGGACATTTACGGATTAAACATTTTGGATGTAACACATACATAAATGTGCTTCTATAACATATAAAAACTTCGGATCAAATGTTCATTACATTGTTTTTTATATTTGAGGAAAGAAAGTAGCTCTCCTAAAATGGTCCATTAACCAAAGAAATCATAGAATTTTACTGATTGCTAATAGCAACAATAATTTTCGACGTTGTCTATATTATCTACATTACCGACGCTAGTTTTTTAATTGTCTACATACATTGTCTACACATGTAGAATATTATTTAATTACGTGGTGTATATAATACGGCATAACCAATGATCTTCCAACAATTAAATTCAATTAACGATTACAGTACGTCACCAAGTCCCTCGGTCATGGAGTAATCACATTTACTTTCTGCGCGGTACACTTAAACAGAACTACTAATTGTGGTTACATTTGATGCTGTACTTCCTTTAAATTATGTGTGCTAATGGCCTCAATTCCATGCAAACCTTCTATTTCTCTTTTCTTCTGATTGGCTATCGCTTCTAAGGCTACATGATTTAACATTTTTGGAAATTTTCATCAATTGATTTCTATTACAGTTAAATTTTCTTAAAGGTATTGACCGAGTAGAGGAAGGCTTCACGAAATCGGCCCATTATTAAACTTCCGAAGTAAAGGTCTTAGAACTACAAACAAATTTACTATTGAAGTAACATTTCAATTTGCAACATTGTCGTCCAATTCGTGACTTAATTTGTAAAGGTTATTTGATTGTCTATAAAAAGTCTTCGTCCGAGTAAACTTATTGACTAAATCCTATTGTCAATATGAACAGGATTAATCATATCACGCAAGAGAAGGATTCACCTCGTGGTACTAAGTAATGTGTGGTACTAAGCGACAACAACTGTCGATAAAACGTTGTCTAGTTCGTTAAAGGCACAATGAAACAATAAGATGGAAACGCTTGCGATTAGTCAAGAGCAGCGGGTCAAATCGATAAAATGTACGCGAATTACAAAACAGATGGCAGCGAAAGGAAAAAGAAAACGTTTACCTTACTTGAAAAATCCAACAACTAAAAGAAGCGTATGGAAAATTCTAAGAAAGGAACGAGCAAGTAAGCAAGCTCCAAGAAGTAGATAATAACCACACTTACTTCAAAATAAAGATGCAAGTGGCGTAAATATACAACGAGTTTATTATCAAAATGCGAGCCAAACTTAACGATGGCCCCCACTTACACCAACGTTGAGTCGTCGCCTAATCGAAATGGAGATTCCATCAAATGCCTCAATTACAACAGCAAGCGATAAAAATTGAGATGTTCTAAAGACCCAAATTCACTTGAACAACCCAATCATGGGATCGGATCCAACAAACCTGGAACTACAATAACTAATAAAGCGGCAGACAATTCAACACAGACAAAAATCAACGAGGCTCGTTTAATGAAACTCACTAGGAACGATTATTAGTGCGTGATGAAGAATAAGAAAAAATGGAGTAATTTACAGAACAATACTTCGAAAACTTTGATAAACTGTATCAACTTGTCATCCTTCAAATAACAACGAACATAGAAGGAACCGGAAAAACTAAACCAACAAATCAAACAAGAGATATGCGGTTGCCACGAATTGAAATCCCAATATTTGCTGGGGATTAGCAGAATCGAAGTGGACCAGATTCCGTGGCACATTCATCAAGCTCATCCATGAAAATACACAGTTCAGTGACACCCATAAAAGCAACTATCTAAAGGGCTAGTTGGAGGGTGTTGCAGCTAAATTTTTTAACTACCTCTCCAACCAACAGAATAAAATTACCATGCAAACCTCTACATATTGCACACAATGCACACCTCAACATATTGCATCCACATTTATTGAGTCCAACACAACTTGAAGGACAGATAGCAGCCATCAGAGAACATATGCTAGCCCCCATAACAATTCCTGGTCATAGATTACGCAAGTTAGACCACTTGTTTAAAAGTATGACTATCAGGGAACGAGTAACGAAGGAATATGTGATAATTGAGATTTCAATTCTCTTATCATACACCTGGACCTGCAATATTTACTCCGCAATATAGCTGTGCCTAATATTATACCAGTAAATGAATATTTTACGCAATTAAGAGCTAGTGAAATATCTAACTGCAACATCATCAATGATGATCATCTGTTGTGCGATGTATCAATAATTCATTCACACAACAGCCAGGGAGGGAACTTGCTGTATAATTGCGATGTGAAATAAAATATCAAAATATCACACCTTCTTTGGATCTTTGGATAAAGCCGTACGCACCAAAACAACAATGTGTGGATGTGGAACTGTAATATGTGGATCAAACATTAACGACCAGCAGTTATTCGGATCAGGAATAATCAAGTTAGACTCAGGATGTGTCTTAAGAAATGACCACGTAAACATACTGGTGTCTGATAAATTCGAAACCACCAAGAGGAGTTTCGGAATTGCACCATACTTAAAGGGGTTGCACTTAAAAGATTTAGTATTTGAGGTATCAAAAGGAAACTACGAAGGTAATGAGCTGTTAATCACTCCAGATACGTGGCGGTTGTGATATGTTTCATGGTCCGCCACCTACGAAGAGCAAGACGGAATCAGCAATCGACCAGAACTACCATTTCTGCTTGTAATTTTAATTATTATTATTGTTGTAATACTAAGCAAATTAGTTTTTATTTAAACTGAAAACTTGGAATAATAAAATCAGTATCAATCGAACCATACTCAGCGTTATTTTCATTTCATTATCTGGTAATAGTCCCCATTCGCGTCAAGCCCAGAACAAGGTGAAATTTTGTTTTATATTCATTACCAACTTTATTTTAACCAATTTACAAATATAAATATATATATATATATATATATATATATATATATATATATATATACCCTTGGCTCTTAGAGCTCGTGTCGGGCTCAATGATTCCTTATTAACTATAAATACAATCATACAATAAAATTTGATTGAAACAACACAGCAAAATTGATTTATACTTGGATTAAGAAAGACCGAGGGGCTCCCAGACATTCTAATTTCAATCGGTAAATTATTGAAAATGATGGGTGCAACTACATTGAAGCAATGCCTGCGGAAATCTAACTTCCAGTTAGGGATATGTTTTCTGTATTGTGAGTTCAATCGAAGACCGTAGCCAGAGCAAGGGACAAAGTTATTTCCACTCTTAATATAGAAAATCTTTAAGACCTTGAAGACAAACATGTGTCGCAGTGGCAGAATGTCTAGAGCCCGATAGATGGGCCAAGAAGGAGATAGTGCATCATGAAAAGTCATTAAGCGGGTAATATGTTTCTGTCAAACCAAAATCGAACGCATTAATGTTTTATAGGCACAGATTGTACAGAGAAGAATATAATCAACTATAGGGCATAATAAACTAACCTCCGTAGGTATAACGGACAAAAGGGCATACGACATATATCCTCTTCGATACTAATAATAGTTTATGTTTCAAACATTCAATGTAAGCCTTCCAATTTAGATTTGCATCAATCAAAATACTTAAATATCTAATTTCATTAACTACACTAATCTTAAAACAGTCAGACGAAGTACAAGTCTGAGCATTGTTACAGCCAAAACGCATGTACGTCTAAAATGTACTATTTTAGTGTTCTCACTCAAAAGTAAGTTGTGAGCTTTAAGCCATTCCGCCAGTAAATCTAAATCGAGTTCAATCTCTGATATGTTGCCCTGTTTCCTTGAGCCAGAGTACACAAACGAAAAGTCGTCAGCAAAAGCAGTGAGGGAGCCTGCAAAAGGGTGTCAGAAAATTCCACTCACGTAAACAAGGAATAACAGGGGTCCCAACACCGATTCCTGAAGAACTCCTGCCATAATTGGCAGTTCTCCGCTCAGTTGGTGATTGACACGCACTACACTTAAGATCGATCAGATAGGTAACTACAAAGCCAGCAGATTATTCCACGAAAGCCACAACAATAAAGTTCAATTAAGATAATCGGATGGTCTACTCTATCAAAAGCTTTATTCATATCGACAAACAAACCAGATGACTTCAGCCCTAAATCAATGCTCCCACTTATTTGTTCCAGAAATGTTAAAATAGTTTGTTCCGTGTTCTTATTTTTCCTAAACCCGAATGTGCCATCCTACTTTTCAAGGCCTTTTCAAAGATTTTGGAAAAAATGGAAAGAAGCGATATTGGTCGGTAGTTATCTAAACTCAATTTATAATTTTTTTTAAATTGGGATAACTACAGCTCGCTTTAGGGTTAACGGAAAAATCCCTGTATTGACACTTAAATTCAAGATAAAACTTAAGACATCCACAAGATAACAAGCCATCTTCTTAACTAATACATCTAATCCATGCGATGAATTATTTTTAAGCGAATTGATAATTGCATATAATTCATCCGGGAAGATCGAGGAAAAGTAAAAACTTCTCGTCGTATCGTAGTTTTCTGTTACCAATCTATGTTTTACCGACTCATCCAAGTAACAGTCGAACAACTGAATTCGCCTACTCCTCCAAAAAAATTGTTAAACTCATGGCACTTGAATCAGAGATCGGACCACCCGACTTACAATTTAATTCTTTTATTTCAGCAGGCTCGGGTGCCCATGAACCAATTCATTTACTGACTGCCAGTTTTTCCGGGCATTAGTGCCATTGAGCAGTTCCACACTTTGATTCTTTTGTCGTCATTTTTTCCTCGTTTTCTTCCCCTTCATCTACAAACTAATTTTTAGGCGGGGAAATTTTTAATTCTTTTTTCAGCAACATTTTGTTTTGCTTCTACTGATTCTCGCACTACTACTAAGATAAAATATTTCAAGGTCATTTTATTTATTTGTTGTTTTTGTTGATTCAGACAATCTCAACATAGAGTCTTACGACTGGTCTAGGAATGACAGCACCAAAGAAACTAGTTTCTATTAAGCAATGATCTGATATGCCAAAGTCTAAAACATTGCATGAGAGACTTCGGAACTACCTCTAATCAAACCTACAGAGAAAGTTATCGATACAGGTTGCTGAAGATTTAGAAATCCTGGTAGATTCAGACACAAGAAAATCAAGGCCTATAAACATAGATCCTAGCTGAGGCAGAACCTAACACCTATATATTATAAATAATTTTTGTTTCTAGTTTGAGAGACGTCATCCTAAATAAATAACACAATTTATAATAGATTTACTCGAGACAAGATATGGTGTATGCTGTCAGATTGAATAGACTCTTTAAGATTAGTTAATAATGGAACACAATGTTCATGAAGAGCAAGCGTGCTTGCAACTATATGAGTTCCAATATGAAGGTCAATGTGCACCGGCCAAATTTTCGATATGAGCAATTAATTTGGAGTACCTCAAGTTTATTCATAACAGCATTAAATAACATATACTCTCATCATTGCTTGAAATTGGAATCGAAGAAATTTTATTTTAGGTTGGTTTTACATTTGTAAGTCTGGCAAGTCACTTGGCTTTTGCAAAATCTGGTAACCCTGGCTTTAGGTCATCAAGAACGAGGCAGTGTACTACTTTAAATTATTAATTTACCGTCAAAATTTTCGAAAGTACTTAACCAAGAATTACTTAACATAATAAATGTTACTTCAGATCGCAGTTTTAATTTTTTTATCTCTAGGATCAGGTAATTCATTTGGGCCTATTTCATTTGGTCATAAGAGTATTAGAGCAAAAACGAGAAATCTATAATTTATTTAATTGATTGGTGGTTTGCGGGGTATTAATTAATCTCATTTAAATAACCTCTGGTTTCAACAATGAGTTCGTCATTAAATTATCATGTCACGATGATTGGTGTTGGGTATCTTTCCATCTACAGCACAAAATATATTAATTTGACTCATTCATTTTGTTAGTAAGCTCGTGCTGTGTGCATAAGCATTTATGTAATTTGTTTTGTACTTCGGGGAAGAATAAATTAATAAATTTGTGTTTTGTTTAGGAAACTGAAAAGTATTAATTTTGAATTAAATTTCGCCATGGGCGCGTTAACCAGTAATATTTTCCATAGTGTGCTGATTTAATAACCATTCAACCTTTTTGGGGTCATTCGGCCCTGAACAAATTATCTTTCCTGTTCTTACTTTCTGTTATATGTAAGCAGGCTTTAGGAATATGCCCAGAGTTATCCTGGTTAATTGTCCAGTACTTGGTCCTACAGCCCAATCAATCAATTTCTGGTGTATAAGTTTGCAGATAAAAAGCTTAATTGAAAATTGTAACTTTATATTTTCTACCTAGCTATAATTGCTTGTGGTGTGAACGAAACTAATATTGTCGGTGATTTAGGAATAACTTATTGCGTGCTAGCGACTTAGTTCATCATTTAGAAAATATCACGAAAAATACATTTTAGATATTTCGTTTCACACGTTTGCAGATTTTAGAAAGATAGATAATAACGTAAATTTGCCTGGTTTTGATTTCTAGTTGATAAACTAAGACCTCTCCATCAATGTTTACATTAAATAAATTAGGAAGATTATAGACGACCTTCAGATATCAAAAAAATGTTTTGTCATAAATTTACCAAACTGCCAAATACGCAAATCATTATATATCGTGATAGAAACTCATAAAACAGCAAAACTTTTTCTGTTTCGATTTTAGTTTATGCTGGTGGTTAATTTCCCAACTGATACCAATTTGTCTATAACCGAATAATGAAAAAAGGCGAACAAAGTTGTATGTGGTTTTTAGACTTGATATGTAAGCTTTATTTACTTAAAATTATTCACAAAAATATTAAGCAAAATAAATTCACTTGTGGCTGTTCGCTTATTTGATCGATATTCTCAGATTAAATAAAATAGTGACGTAGATTAGTACCAAATTGGAGTTATAAATCATTCAAACAAAAATATGTTTAATAATTTTACATTAATTCTATCGGCGTATAATCAATGCGGATCACCCTCTTTTTGATAATTTTGTTAATTTTTTGAATAATTCAGGTGAATAATTACAGGGCTGTATAGATATTGAACTGAAAGATTATGTTGGATTTAAAAAATAGTAAACAATTTTTCAACACAAATGTTCAATATACCAGCCGTTAACTTTGGAAGTGGCATAATTCATTTTCCCAAAAAATCAGTTAATGATAACATTAGTTGCAATTTAATCTTCTCGAAAGTTGGAATTAATTTTTTTAAACATGTTAAAATGTAAACCCTTAAATATCTTGATTTAAAAAAGTGACTTATGTCACTTTCAAAATAAACAGCTCTGTAAGCGTTAAACCAAATGGTATCATACGAGTAGAATTTGCTTTGATATAATTAACGATGTCTCAGAAGTTCAGTTTGGTATCGTCAGAGCCCAAAATTTCGTAATACAAATATTCTAGTAAAAATATCTTTTACCGATGTGAATTTTTCAAAAATATATACAACGTATGCCTACTAGTATACTCGTATGTTTAGTAGCACTTAACAATAAATTCTGATTGGAATAGTATATGGATGAGTTTTATTCCATTTTTAAATTATGCACCGATAAAAGATGAGTGAAAATTTTCATTTAATTTAGTTATATGACAACAAAATGTTGATAATTGGAACATTTAAAACATTTATGAAACACAACAATAGTTTGTAGTATAAATACTCGTAGTAATTACTAGAGTAAATTTTAATTAAGTAATTAAAATTCAAAAAAAACTCATAAATTGAACTTTCATAATAGTATTTGAAATCTTCTAATAAACACAAATATTTCAACACTATTAAAAAGAAAAAAGAAATTTATCGGAAAAGTTATGAGTGGAAGTTACGAAACGAAAATGTTTAAAACAAAACACACAACGAATTGCAGAGGAGATCAAAGTCATTCTGAATTAGTATCTGATATAAAAATCCAATCTTACTTAGTCATATGCTAAGAATCTTTAAACATTTTGTTATTCTTCTTGACCTACAACATTTTTAAACATTAAAATTGTTTATCTCGGGCCTTACGGATCGCACAGAAGTAGACGAAGTGGTTCTGAAATAGTATTTGATGCAGAAAACCGATCGTGCTTAGCGACATTTCGTTCTAACTCGAAACTAAATAAATGGCAGTGAAATATGTCAAAAATAACAAAAATCAACAAGTATTAATAAAAACACTATTAAAAAAATCTTATAAGAATTTTGAGTGAAAACTAGAAAAAAAAACTCAAAAAAATTATTTTACGTTCTTCATAATAGCCCGAAAATCTTAAGTTTTACAGAAGATAATGCTGTTTCAATATCTCCAAAAGGTGGTTAGAGAAAATTTGTGTACAAAGCCACTATGTGGAGATTATTATTACATTACGATAAGACAGTCAATTCGGTCGGTATCAGTAGTTTTACTTATGAAAATCATAGTTTGTCCGAAAATGCCTATAAGATAACACACTCAAATGGATCAAGGGTAACTTCCAAATTGAGAGTAGTTGTATCCTACTCGTTTTGGTAATTCAAGTCTGTTTCATTGGTTTGCGTAACTATTGTTAAGATAAATTCTAGATATCGTAAAGTTTGTTGCAAAATTCTACTATGTGGAAATATTAGCCTTAACAGAGGCTTAAACAGAAGCTTTTATATCCTTGTTAGTTCTGATAACTGAAGATGATTTTATTGGTTTGAATAAAATTTGTTTTGCTAAATTCTGGATATCGTAGGATTTGTTGGAAAATTCCATTATGTGGAAATGTTAACCATAAAAACCATTTTCAAAAGGAGGAGACAGGTATCCTTTTTCGTTCTCGCAAATCAAATCGATTTTATTTGAAGGATAATTTGAAGGATTGAATAGTTTTAGTTTAGATAAATTCTAGATATCGTACAGTTTGTCGGAAAAATTTCACTATTTGGAAATGTTAGCTCTAGGTTGACACAATCATATGAGTCAAGAGACACTTCCAACAGGAGGGGAGAGGTTTGCCTGTTCGTTCTCATAAATTAAATCGATTTTATTGACTTGAGTAGTTTTAGTTTAGATTAATCTTGGATATCGTAGAGTTTGTCATAAAATTCCAGTATGGGGGGACTACTCACACAAACAAGAAGAACAACCGGTTGTCTGAAAAGTTTCCAACCTAACAAAGGTATAAGACATTTTTCTTCCAATTTATTTCTATTACTATACTACCTTTGTAAGTCTATCCACTTCTCCCAGCGATGCCCTCATCTCTTCAACCGGCCCAAATAGCACTCCGCACCTCTCTTTACAAAATATTTGTTTACGAAGGTGATGGCCCCTCATTCAACAAAAATCTTTATCCTCCGAGCGCAGATTTATCTATCTAAATTTGAGAAGTGAACTTGAGTGATGTTATCGTCAGTGGCAGGTTTCGGGCTTTCCAAACGTTCATCACCACCCATGCTGGTATGGTGACGTTTAAATTCACCTGCCCAAAATTTCACAGTGGTAAACGATGGCGCAGAACCCAGAACATTTTCGATTGTATATGGGCTTTTGCATGCGCGTCTCTGGATGGTTGGCGTAATACTTATCCTTTACAGCTCCCCACAAAAAAAAAGTTCAACGGATTCAAATCGCAACTGCATGATGGCTAATTGACATCTCCGTTACAGCTGATTATCGATCCCCGAAGACAATGTGCAAAAGACTGATTGTACATTTGCTGTGTGACAAGTTGCGCCGTCATGTTGAAACCAAATGTCGTGTGTGTTCTCCTCTTGAATTCCGGGTAACAAAACCTCGTTTATGATGGCTCGATAACGCTCCCCATTGAATGTAAGCACGGCTCCTTGCTTATTTTCAAAAAATTGTGCGACAAGTTTGCTAGTTGACGTAGCCTCGAGGTGGAAATGAGTTTCATCGGGAAAGATTATTTTTCGGTAAAAATGCGCATTTTCTCCCAAGCGATCCACAGCCTAATTAGCGAACCGAAAACATTGCGGATGATCATTTTGTGTCAGCTCCATTGTACGCCAGAACTGCGTGAAATGTTAAATTCATGAGCACGATGGCGAGTTGATGTAAATGCACGAGCATGTGTTGGTTTATCCAATAACAATCAAGTTTTACAAGGCATTTCATTTCTACTGAATTTTCCACTTAAATTTCTTACAGTTTGGGTAGAACACTCGTCACGTTGAAAGTAAATTTTCAATATTTCCCAATTTTGTTCAATCGTAAAGTGACCCATTTCGCAAATGTCAAACATTAAACTAATTTTCTGTCATAACACGAATGACGTAAGTGTTGTCACACTCGAAATAATCGGTAGTTGAAATTGCCACCCGCTAAATGATATGAATTAGAGGTCAAATGAGCTTAACAAATAATTTAGCGAAGATGTTGTATTTGTATTTTGTTTTGTACCAATTGCCCGTGGTGTTTTCTTGTAGAGAAAGAATCAGCCGCTACAATCATCGCTTACATTTTTGCCAGTTTATAATGTTTTATATCTATTGGATGCATATGAGTCAATTGTGATGAGCCTAACACTGAGTTTGGGAATATTGAAGTTCTGCGATCTTGAACAAAAACAAAAATATTTCGGTCTAGAGATGTCCATGCGTACTAGCCTATATTTTCTGGTATCTGAGGCAGACTTTTTTAGATGTGACGGATCGGATACATTTCTAATTAGGGTACCATGATCAACTTAGTTTTGAAAAGTTTGTCGATTGGGTTCTTAAAAACCTAGAACCAAACCGAGAGATTAGTAGTTTCAGATACAAATCAGACTCTTCAAATTACATCAACTATTAGTAGCTTTGTGGGACTGTACAAATATACCTAGTACATAACAATTTTATTACGCGAGCAAAAATAGAATTATATTTGATTAGACGCTCGTTATCGTTGTCAAATTAGGACAAACAAACTAAATACTTCCAACTTGTACATTTATATAAATACACCGCATCCATAAAATCAAACAGCACGACAACGAAACGCTTATAAAATACAACTATGTTGTTATTGAAAGTAAAAACACAAATAAATTTTTATGGCAGATAATAAGAAATACTTAAGATGTAAACAAGACAAAAATATTTTAGTTATCTATCAACAAATATGTATATAACAAGCCTAAGTAAATCATACAGTGAAATTTGATTAGTATTATGATACACACCTGGGCTGCTCCTAACCAGAAAATTACTAATTATCAAGCAACGAGTAAATAAATGTAATAATTAAATTACCCGCTGAGTTAATTATGTAACATAAAATATAACACAAGGCATACCATAAATATTTACACCACCTGAGCCCATTAAAATCGTTATACGAGTATGTTCGATTGTAATTGACATACTGCACGTAGTATATTTATACGGAATACTAATTACACTTGTGTTTGGTTTTAATTTAATTTAAATTATTTATATATAAATTTTTTTTTGTGTTGTACGGAGGTATGCCAATTTAATACCAATTTATATGTTCAATCATGTCAGCAATCATTTTATGTAAATTTGCATTGCATATTGGACATTCGATGACAATAATGTTATAAGATCGTCAAACTGATCACATTAAATAAAAATTGAATGATTTTGTGATGCAAACCAATAATGACGGGGTCGCTGCTGTTCAACACATATCATGATGTACGATCGAGAATTTCTCTTTTGCCTGAACAATAATAATCAATTGTCGTCTCTGTACACGCATACAAGCATTTTTTGTACGACTTGTTCTACATTTTAAATTCTAAAAAAATTAATAATTTTTATAAATTAATATAATATAAATTTATTGTTAAAGTTGTCATTTCATTTTTAATCGACGATCTCGTTGATCTTCCAGTTTGTGTTTGGTTTTAATTAAAAATATCGTTTTTTAAAATTGACAGTGCACATTACATTGAAGTGTCTCGATTTGGCTTACAGGCATAATAATTTTGGTTTGAAAAATATAAAGAGTTAGTAATAGTCTAACACGATTTGTAGATTAAATTTATGAGCGGTAATAAAATTAACACACACGTCGTGATCAATGATTGATTGTAAATTTAATGGTTACATGAATGGGACATATACAAACTCTAATAACATTATCGGTAATTAAAATGTATCTCCCCTTCTTTACTGCAATAAACTAAACTTTGGAGAAACCATGTTCCAACTTCCAAGGTCAAAGAGAGATTTAATAGAATAGTATGACCCTTTCAGTTTGCTTGACTCAGAAAATCAAGCCAATAAGACGTACAACATAACTGAAGAAATAATAACTGGTGTTCAAGAACCCGAGCACCCTATACAATGTGATTTCATAGTAACTCGAAGAATTTGATTTAATGCGCACAAACACTTGTAAGATGACCAAATTTTCGAAGGACGATGAGTGTGTTCCAATAAAGCTTACATACTTATAAAAGCTAATAATCCGCCATGGCTCAATAATATATTTAATTATTTCTATACATCATTATTTTCGTGACCTTGTATTTTAATCGTTGAAAATAATCTAAAGGCGAGTTACCCCAGGAACCCCAATGGACTATGAATAAGAAAATTGTCTATTAAAAATAATAAACGTCATTTTGGATCAAATAGCGAGTTGTGGTTAAAACTCCTCACCATTCGAATGTAAAAAGCCCTGATTTAAAGTAAAAGATAATTGCAAAATCCAAGCCCAACGCTGTTGGCAAAAATCTTGGGGTTTTCTATTGACACAACGCATAGTATATGAAAATATTTTATCTTGGTTATCCGAATTGAAACATTTCATTACCAGGAAATAGTCCTCGCTCCGCCGAGTTGATTCATGTCATCAAAGTCAAAATTGGTGTTAAACTCACAAGGTATCGAATTATCAAGTAATTTCCAATTCATAAAATTTGCACGTCCTGTTCAAAGTTCGATACTTACTTACTCAAACTAACTTATTTAAATAGTCCCCTTTTGCGCATATCACAAAAATCTCAGAGTTTTCTACGAATAGGCGCTGGTGGTATTCGAAATTTATTAAAAAACCTATTAAGAAATATTGATTCGAATTACCAAATATTTTCCAGCTATACAAAAAATTAAAGAATTTTCTACAAAGGCGCTGTATGGATGTATGGAAAATGTGGCCTAGGCTTATCTAAATGTTTAGGTCTAGTTAATTGAAAAGGATTGGACATCTCTGCCAAACTTTGAAAATTACTTTAATATAATCATTTAACGTGTATGCTCAATAAGCTCATATCACAAAAATGTGAGAGTTTCCTACGCAAAGATGCAAACATATAAAGTTAGTCCGCTGTTTTTCATCCAAGAAAAAGTCCTCAAACAATAGAATTTCATTTCATCTCAGTTTTTTCTATTTAAACTTGTATAAGAAAAAAAAGCATTCTAAATTTTTTAATCAACAACAAAATATCAATCACAGATATTTTCATTTAATTCAGGACATTACTAGCTGTATGTCAGTGGGTAATAGTAAGGGCTGGTACTGTTATCTTAGTCATTGTAGGCCCAGGGAACTTGGTAATTTGTGACAATAATACTGTACGGCTAGTACTGCCCTCTTAGGAATTGTAAGCCCTTCAAAACAATATAAATCTTTTCTGGACCATAACATGGCTCGTTCTGTCCGGCTTGCCAGAGTTGGTCCATATTATGGGCTAATCAAAACATGAACAATCATTTCCGCCAAATACTATTCCTAGGAGAATAACACGCTTTCCTAATTTTCTTATATGGTGGCATATGATATTTGTTCATCTGCGCCAATTCTACCACACTTCTTGTACTGGCCCCATAGTTATTGTATAGGCCCTTACTAAAGCCAACTCAAAACAATATCGATCATTTCCGGGAAATCGTATTCCTCGGAGAAAGGTAATTATTAATTTTGATATTGAGCCATTAGGATGCGGGTCGATTGCGCGAATCCCACCATACAGGTGATACTATCTGACTGGCCAAAGCTAGTCTTTATTATAGGCTATTCAAACCATAAGCAAACATTTCCGCCCAATCATATTCTTAGGAGAATGACACGATTTCTCATATTCTAATATGCGGAGCCATATGCAACTTCGCCATTATCGCCAATCCTACCATATGGCTGGTGCTGCCGTCTATTCTATTATTCTGCCGTTGTCTATTGTGGGCCCTTAAATCTACCAATTCACAACAGTATCAATCATTTCCGGCAAGTCACATTGACGGAGAAAGTCATTCACTAATTGTTATATTAGGCCATAAGCGAGCTGGCCGAATGCGGGAATCCCAGGATACGGCTGTTACTGTCCTGGCCAGCCGGATATTTAATTCAACCATATTTAATTCAAACAAATTAACAATCATTTCTGGTAAATTATACTCCTAAGCGTCTGAGTTGTTGAGTAAATTTGAAATGTATTTTTTCGTTTTATAAAATGGTATGAAATAATATTTGTTGAGGATTTTTTCTTCTGGGATGAAAAACTGGGCTAACTTCATTTGCTTCAATGAATCTAGTGTATATATATGCAAAGAAAATATCTAAGCCTATGTAAATTGTTAAAACTTTATTCATTTTCTATTAATCGAGTTGCAAAATCTCGTCACCTTTATATTCTGTCAGTGTGGTTTGATATTCCTTGACGACCTTATAAGACTATTTTTATAAATTCCCGCCTTAATTCGGTACTTGTTGGCTATCTTAAATTAAGCACAATGAATATAATCTATTCTTCTAGCTCACGGAAATCTTTTACCTCGTCCTCGCCCGAAGAGCCTATCAAATTTAATTAATCACGCGATAAAAAATTTCGTTGAGCCAACGAGTTTTTGTAAAATTAATTTAGAAAATTCTACTCTATTTCTCAAGTAGGTGATTTTTGGTTTGGGACTATTTTATGTTTCTTGTTTCTTAATTATAAGTTCTACAAGCCCTGGCTGCACTCATCCTTTTACTGGCGGATTTCCCATAAAGGGTTTAGGTCGCCAATGAATAAAATACAATTATTCGTCGGTTTATACTAGAACTGATTGCAGACACTGACTTAAAATTCTTGTTCAAAGCGTTTATGACAATAAAGGGGTAAATATTGTTGAGATTCGTTTAGCAAAACCAGAATTTAGAGCTTCGTTAACTATTTGTGCTAGATTACAAGACAAAAAGTTTTAACATTGTTGCTTGAGAAATGGTGTTTCATTATGGATGGTTAGATTCAGAACTTAAAAATTATTTTAGAAAATAATAGTAACAAACGAAAAATAGTAACAAACGGTTTTAATGTCAGATCTTTCTTTAAAATAAGTGTTAGTATCGCAAACACATCCCAGATATGGCTAAGTGCACTATGCATAGTTTTACTGAATCCCCAGCCGAATCTGAAGAAACCTAGATGTGATGAGACCTGATTTTTAAATCCGGAATTTTGAAGGTAACCCCATCCTAAAACTACACTACACTACACTACCCAACACTTCACTACACAACACTTCACTACACTACACTAAACTACGCTAAAGTATACCACTATACTACACTACACTACACTACACCACACTATACTACACCACACTATACTACATTACTCTACACTACACTACACAACAATATACTATACTACACTGTACTATACTATACTACACTACACTACACTACACCACACCACACTGCACTGCACTACACTATACTACACTACACTACACTGCACTATACTACACTACACTACACTGCACTACACTACACTACACTACACTACACTACGCTACACTACACTACACTACACTACTCTACAATACACTGCACAACACTATACTATACTACACTACACTACACTACACTACACTACACTACACTACAATTCAATTCACAACACTAAACTATACTATACTACACGACACTACACTACACTACACTGCACTACACTACACTACACTACACTACACTACACTACACTATACTACACTACACTACACTATACTACACTACACTACACTATACTACACTACACTACAGTGCACTACACTACACTACACTACACTACACTACACTACACTACACTACACTACACTACACTACACTACACTACACTACACTATACTACACTTCACTACATTACACTACACTACAGTTCACTACACTACACTACACTACACTACACTACACTACTCTACACTACACTACACTACACTCACTACATTACAACACATTGCACTATACTACACTGTACAGACTTAAGACGTTTGCCTATAAAATTTTGTATCTGCGTCAGTTGGGAAAACAAATCTGACTTTTGTGAACTACGAGAACATCTTAGCATTTCCAGCTAGTTTATGAAGACAATCAATCAAGTACACAATATTCACTTATCAATTAGAACATCCCCAAGTTATGACAACGAATTGTTTTAAATGTAGGAACTGGTATGTATGAAATCGCTTGGTATAGTTATCTGTTGAATCAAAATATCACTCAAAAGTGAAGGTTCTAATTTAAAAACCTAACTCAATATTTCACAAACTAATGTGTCTTCACCACTAAACGTTCTCCTCAAAAGTCAGTACTACACAATTTCCATTATTAGACATTTTCTTTTACCTTGCAGCGTTTTTGAAATAAAAGTTGGGAGTTACTGAAAATTGTTTCGAGTGGCAGGAATCATTTGCGATGGATTTAAATTTCGGGTCCCTTATTAACAGTTCTTTCGAGAAGGAGTTCTCGAGTGCAAGGGAACCATTATATTAATTTTTGGTTACAAGATTATTCTTTTAGGCACAATGATTTTTTTAATCTTTTTGCGATTCGAAAGAATTGGTAAAAACTAGTGAGAGGGTTTTTTGGATCGGTCGGTGAAGGTTGTGTTCTATTTTTTATCGTACTCGATTTGAACCTTTTATTAAATATTGGTTGGGGACATTTTCTAATGCCAGGAAGTGATTAGAATGTTTCTTGATTTTCAAACAATTGGCTTATAGGGCTCTGCTATCACGGAAGATTATTAAACATTTTGGAAAAAAGGGTAATCGGATGAGATCGTGTTGCATTATAGTGTACTGTGTTGCACTATGTAGCACTAAGTTTGACCAAATTGCACTACGTTGCGTTATGCTGTAAATGCTCTAGAAAATTTCCTAACCCATTTTCAATCGATGAAGATGGATCTACGTAGCTTTGCATGAAGCAAAAAACGGAAAGAATAGATTCTCGACGATTAAAACTCTGTTTATTTGTTATAAATTGGAGTGATGATTTTTTATGAGTTCCAGATTCTTATGTATTTCTTAAGTGAAACAAACAAACATAACGTAATCCTTAAAAGTTAAGAAGTATTCGTCGCCCCAAAAATCTAGATACGCCATTTAATAAGTGAATGTTTAATGTATTTGCTAAAAGAAGAAGAATGTACATTAAATTGTTACCTATAAAAGGAAATAACCCGTTAATTGAAATATTGGCACTTAGAACAGTGATGGCGAAATTTTTTATTAAGAACCTTAAATATTCGTAAATCAAAACATTGCTATGACAATAAATTATTTCTTGTACAAAAATTAAAAAATTTGACTGGTTTAGAACCTATTTATTTAATAACGAGGTAGTTGCAATTTTTAGGAGCCAACGTTCCGATTAAAAATGGCAATTATCATTATTTTATTACAGATTGTCTTAAACCCAGTGAAGGTTTTTCATTTTAAGACAAACGCCTTATGTTTATGCCAAACTCCAATAAATTGTTCTGTCATGGGTCTTTAACTATCACGACAGTAAATATTTTCTAAGTAATTATACTGTCATGACAGGTTACATCCATCATGAAAGTGAAAAGTGTCACTATAAATAATTTCATAATTTACGGAAATGTGACAATCAGTATATACGTGTACCATCCGGTACGACAGTATTAAAACTCCGGTAAACTGATTTCATATTCAAAGCTATTTCTAGATTTACATACCAAATACACATTTTAGAAGTCAAGGGTAAACAAATAAGTAATTTTCCAATTCCTATAATCGCAACGCAAACGCTAATAAAGAAAATTGATTTTCCAACTAGCTGAGAATATAAAAAAGTCTACATCCTACCTCTTTCATATTTTAATTGAATCCGCAATTTATTGCAACACTATACATATTGGTTCTAATTATATGTAAATAGTTTAGTTCACAGGTTCAATGCCAAAGCTGGATATTACTACGTACATGTGTTAGAATTTAGAAAAACATTTCTTACGTATAATTTTCCATTCGTTGTGTTCATCTTCGTTTGAAAAATGCATGGTTACTATGTACGTCCAATATGTTCGCAGTGCATGAGGGGAAATGCCTGCATTTGTAAAAATTCGAAACGGATGGCTGCAATTAAATTTAATTTTAACGACAAATAGTAATTATCGTATTTATTTGTGTACACAATTGACTTCGTGATTTATTTATGATCTTGTTTTTTAATTCCGGATAATGACGACAATCGTAATCACACACAATAATATTTTTAAATGTTTGGGACGAGATGGAAGAATTAAAACACATTTTTCAAAAAAAATTATATTTATTTAATCGATTCTTTAAATATCAATTCAAATAAATTTGCACTAAATTCTGAAATTTGAACGTCTGCACTGTCGACCCCATTGATCAAAATGTCCACATTTACCTGCCTCGTATAAACGTCAATGCTCTCCGAATTTTCTAAATATTTAAATTCCAACGTGTACTCATAATTTGGTCGAACTGTTATCGAGTGCCCTAAACTTCGAGTTAAATAAGCAAAACTGCTATGATCATTCTGAAACCGGAAAATTCGACTTTGTATAGCATTGGTCTCTAAGCTTCGGGCACAAAACTGGATTGAATGCGGGGCTCCTTTTGTGCCACATCCGTAACGCAAACCACACATAATTAACTCTCGCGATACAGTAAATTTTGTTTCCCATGTACAGTCCCATCCATATGCTCTCCACTGCCACGGTTGTTTATAAAGCTGGCGTGCTTTTAAATGTTTAAACTGCCCGCCAACTTCATTTTGAGTGAATAAGCTTCGGTCTTCTTTTACACAATTATCAAAATCTTTAGATGGAATCGACGCAAACCGAATAAGTCGTATAAATGAGTCGAAATTTAACCGCCGTTGTGCTAATGGTATTTGATTTACCTCGCACGTATAATTCATCCATTTAACAAGCGCATCAAACAGATCAATTTCCTTAACATTTCGTGGAATTGCAATAAAATTTAATATTTCATTTATGACATTTGGATGGCATTCTTTAAAATGTTCACATTGTAACACCAGATCAAGATAATTCGTTACCAATTCACGTGAATGTGTTTGTCCAAGTGTATACTGATCGACTGTACATAATTTCATTAAATCTAAGCCGGAGGCTGGTGGAATCCATAAATTAATTAATTTGGTTTCTAATCGGGCAACTCTGTATTTCCGTGCCAATTTTAGTAGTTCAATTTCGGCACCCGACTTCACATTATACTCATCGGTGTAAATAAATCGAATTAACTGATAGAACGCTTCATAGGTCGTATCGACAATTGGTATAAGCTTGTTTTCGCCCAAGGTCGTGAGTAACTGATTTTTGAACACAACACTACGTTTGATTAACTCCCACGAATGAGCATAAATAACTTTGTTCTCGATGTGAAACTCAATGTCAGAAATGAAACGATTATTAAATAACGATTTGGTAATTTGCTCCATTGTAAGGTCAGGTGAATCGTTCAACTCGATTGGATCCATTTTACTTGTTTAGTGCACTATGATTTACTGTAAAACACTGAATTGAAAATCAATTTTATAATAAAGAACAGCGCGATAATGTTTGTTTATCATTTCGTGCAGCGATAAGGCGAAAAGCAATTATATTGATTTACGTAGGCACAGTCTTAAAAAATATTTCGATCAAATTAGCACTCGTTTCGATCATTTGCACTAAATCTTTTGGCCCATTAACTACGACGTTTTCTGTGCGTCGCCTCGTAAAAACTTTAAACTGATTCTCCTCCATCTCGTATTTAACATCAATCGTATATTCAAAATTCGGTTTAATCACAAACACATCGCCCATAATGATTATCTCTGTTGATGGCTCGAAGTGATATTGTTGGTTGTCTATCATATTTGTGATCAAATTACGTGCAGTTACCCGTAACACAATAACACACTCGTTAAACTTTATTCCGTAACGAAGTCCATACAAAATCACATCTGTTGAAACGGTAAATTTTGTTTTACGCCGCCAATGACTAAAAAACGGTCTAGTTTCATAAGGGCGCACATATTCCAAACGGCCTTCAGTTGCATCCCCAAAAATTGATAATAATGCAGCCTCATCATTAGAAATTAAATCTGGATTTGCTTCTAAACAATTCCGTAGTTCATCTTCCTTCATGCTTGAAAATCGTATTAAGCGTAAAAATCTATCAAAATTTTTTCGACGTTGTTCAATCGGAATGTTATATCGCTGACATGCAAATTGCATCCACTGTACCAGCCCATTAAATAAATCGATCTCTCGGACACCGCTACCCACATCGTCAAACTTTAAAATTTCCTCCAGCACATCAGGATGTATTGTTGGAAAACGGCTACATTTTAACACCAATTTCAGGTAGAATTTTATTAAATCACGCGTATATCGATACACCATCTCGTATTTATTCACGACACAATATTCGAACAATGCTAAATGCTGTTCAATTTCGATTGATTTAAAATTGATCAATTTCATCTCGAGCTTAATCACTTTATAGCGCACCGCTAATTTTAACATTTCGATTTTAGTGTCTGACGTCACGTCACATTCACGAGTGTATAAAAAACGTATAAACTGATAAAAAACGTCGTAACTCGTTTCCACGACCTGTATTACATATTGTGTGTCGACCGTTGAATCCACTTGATATTGTTGTAATACTGCACTTCGATTTAAAAGCATCCAAGAATGTGCATAAATTACGCAGTCACCAAATAAAAATTGAACATCTGATAGATACGGGTCGTTGAATAGAGCTTTGGATACGTGGGTGGCCGATACATCAGCTGATTGATTATCGTCATTTTGATCCATTTTGTTTATGTAAATACTAACCGAGTTTATTGTGCGAACTGGTTCTCGAATTAATGTTTGCGGCTCATTTCAAATTATTCGTATCGTTATCAGTGCGCGATAAGATTTTATATTTTTAGCGTTTAACAACTTTGTCATAGTTAGATTATATGATTGTTGGGTTAAATTATAAATGCGGTGCACAGCAAATATCTCGAATTAATATAGTAGAAAGTGTAAGTGGAAATATTTGCACTTGCACTTTGCAATAATTTTCCAATTAAAATTGAGTTGTTAAATTGCTTTTAAGGCTTTGCTATTTTAATGGTATTTTGCAAAACTAAATCGTAAAATATTAGATAAACTGATACTGTTAAAGCTAACCAAAGGTTTCCAGTCGAGAGGTAATGCAGATAGTGTCTTTGCTATCCCAGCCCAAAGATGGAAATGCAGATATTATTTTTGTTATCCCAGCCGAAAAAATAGTTTATAGCCGAAACATATACCTAGTTCTACTATCACCTCCAAGTAACCAGAATACAGCAAAAATATGTCTCATCAATCCTACTGTGGGCATTAGATAAGGAGTTCGATCTCGAATACTAAACATAAAAAAATTCTTATAAAATTATTTCAGATAAGTTAAACCTTCCTCTATCACGTTACGTAACCCACTAGCCCAGCCAGCGAGTAATTTCACGAATTTTCAACTCAGAAATTTTTCACTAGACGTACTAGGAAAGTTCAGTGTGTCTGAAATAATTTCTTGAGAACTGTTGTATGTTTAGTATTCGAGATATAGTCCATTGAACTCAGAAATTTTTCACTGGCCGGTATGTCATAGGATTTGAACCAATTTTGTAAAATGATTTAGTTCCAGACAGATTTTTGCTGTATTCTGGTTACTTGGAGGTGATAGTAGAACTAGGTATATCAAGTAATATATGTTTCGGTTATAAAATATTTTTTCGGCTTGTATAGCAAATACACTATCTGCATTACCACCTTTAGGCTACCTTTAATAGGGTGAAAATCTGTATTGTGTTCAGAAATAAAATATTAGAGGTCAGGTCAGTTAAGTATTATTAAATTCCCAAACAAATAAATCTAAATCCTAAACTGGCCTCTAATATTTTACTTGTCAACCGGAAAATTACTGCTGTCAGTCTCAAAATTGTATTCGATCATGTACTTGTTTAAGATTTTGGAGACATGAAATAGCAAGATCAACGACTGGTGTTTATTGCGACAGAGATTAAGGCACGGAATAGTAGTCCAAGATATTGGAATTTTTGGGAGGGTCGCAAATGGCTGAGTTGCAAATGGTTCATTATCCGACCCCCAGTGATTGAAATGGCCGATACGAGTCACCGAAAATGAGTCGGTCTGTTGACCCATCGACCCGTTCTCGACATAAGATACTCGTTGACACTCGATGAAAATGTTACTCGTTTGTGAAGAATAATGTTGGGTTGTGATGATTCTGATAACAGAGTTGCATTTAATTTGGTTTATATCTCCGTCGATGCAGCCGTGGAATACTCAGTTGGTGGTACTTCGATGAAACATGGTTTGAGTGGATTTATCGATACCGTTGATTTCAACGTCTTTGATTTTGAGAGTGAAATATTTTTCGTTTCGTCTAATGGCCGGAAAAGGCCCTGACGTACTTTGAAAATCCTCGCGAAATGATGTCGTGGACGCCGTGGTGCATCTATACTGAAATCCAAGTGCTTTCTAAGATCATCAAAAAGAGTGGCTTATTTTGGAATTGGTATTGCTTTAGGCCAGCGTGTATATCGGTTGATCATCTTTAAACAATGTATATTGTCTTCTGACGGAGGTAAAGCAGCAGTACCAGTTAGAGTACCAGTTGAAACATTGCACAAAACATGTGGTATTTGACGGTTCCTAATACTGCAAATTTTTGAAAGATCAAAAATATCATGGATTTGTGCTTTAGCTATTGAAACGTAATCAATTGTGCTCCCGATGTCGACTTGTTCGATACGTGAAAGAATACATTTTGTGAATTGTTCAATTAAATGTAAATGTTGTCTTGGCGAAGCTGTGTCCATGGGTAATGAAAATGTTAGTGGCTTATTATCTGAGAATAAAATAAATTCTCTTCCTTCATTGAAATTTTTGAAATCTCTAATAGCCGAATAAGCCGCTAATAATTTTCTATCGTATGTACTATAACGGGCTTCGGCATCGAGTAATTTCCGCGAATGGAAAAACAGAGCTTACCAATCTTTTTATTAGTTATTGTAATATACCTCCTATGGCGGACTTTGATGTGCCGCGCCATCATAGATTGCAAATTTAGCGTTGGGGATCGGATACACTAGTTGTGTACAATTCGAAATAACTCACGAAACAATGAGTGAATTATCCGTTGGATTGTTTGAGCCTCTTTCCGCAACGGGGTTACTATTGCTGCTTTCTCAGTATCTTACTGTTTGACTGGAACTTGATTCGAGTTGGTGCGTAAAATCAGTAACAAACGGTGTTGGATAACGATCGGGTTTTGTTATGGCATTTAATGCCAGATAGTCACCTCATAATTGCCAGCTATACCATCTTTCTTTAACGTTATGTGAAGTGGACTTGTCCAATTAGTTTCTGATGGCCAGAAATTAATTGTGCTCTCCAAGTTTTGATCTCTGCTGGTCAATGGCCATTTTATCTGTATTTGAGCTTTTGAATGATATGCTTGGCATACGAATCACATTTAATTGTTGTTGTACCATATGATGAATTTGTATTAGTTTTCCCGTTGTAATCAGATTGGTATTTGGATTAATGAGTTTTTTGTGCTTGATGTCGACTACTAAACCAAAATGTGATAAGAAACCAGCACCTATAATATGCATTGATCTACTTTTGCGATTATAAATTTCCAAGTCAATGGTCTACGAAGTCCGATATTGAGAATTACATTTTTGTACCCATATGTATCGATATTTGAAGAATTTCCTGCAAATAATTTGACGGTCGACGGTTTGGCTAATTAGAAATTTGTTGATAGAACCATCGAAAACTCAGCACCGGTGTGAACCAAGTATTAAAGTTTATTTTGTGAATCCATTATGAAGTGCGACGCCTAACGGTTTTCCGATTTTGTCTCGGAATACTTGGTTACTTGATCCTTTGAGCGAGATTGGCTGCGATATCGATTAGTATTTTTTGAGCTTGAAGTTTTTGACCGACTACGAAATGGTTTTGAACTACTTGTATTGAACTAACTAAACCTTTTGTAGGATATGTCAATGATAAGGATGTAGTTTTCGAGTGTGGATCCCGTCCAAATTTCGCTGAGATTCTAGTGAATTTGATATTTGTCAAGAAGAAGTGGTGAACCAAAATCGGTTAAATGTATCTGAGGTAATAGAAAAGTAAGAGAAAATCGGAGATACCAGTATAGGGGAAACCACATACAGAGCGAGTTTTAACGACCTAAACTTCTGAAGCAATTTAAGATTGCGATGAATATCAAGAGAGGGAAAATTGGCATGCGATTCATTACAGATGGCATCAGTCAACCAAAAATAGATTTCGATATTAGTCGAACGACCAACGTCAAGTTTGGCGAATTTACTGGGTTTTGCGTCAGAAGATCGCAAGTAATGAAAGTACTCGTTTCAAGGGTCGATTAGTACCAAAGGAATATGTTTAAAATCCAGAACTGTTAGCTTAAAATTGCCTTCCTGAATGGACACCTGGAAGAGGATGTGAATTTATAACAATTATGCTTGTTCTGCAGAAGGTTTTGTTGTTGGTATTGATAGAGTATGTCTATCGAAAGGAAGTTCGATTGGGTTTAACCAGGCGTCACGTTGTTGGAACAAACGATTCATTGAATTCATAAGCAGACTTTAAAAATAGTGTTGCAGATCTTTTTCTCCCTCTTTCTCTCTTTTTTATACAAAGCGGAATAACATTCGACTGTATGTTGCAATTTATGTCGATGTTAGTTCGGAAGAAAGAGATTACTGAGTTCTTGAAAAAATTAACGACAAGAATTTAAAACTACGACTGGTTCTTTCAACAATTTCTTGGTATAAAAATAGAACATCGTAAAAATGCCGGTGGCAGCGGTTTGTTTTATATATCATAGAACAGCAGCCCATTCAGATAACTCTTTGGCAATGAACAAAGATGCGCGAGCCTTGCTGAAGCACATTATACTCTACCACTTAAAAGAAGAGTTACAAACTATATAGTAATGCTGATATCGGTGACTAGAAGACAAGAAATTCTTGGCTCTTTTCAGGTCTTAGCATGGAGTAATGACACACTAAATGTGTTACTGAATAATTTTGCCTTGATAGGTGCAACGCAAGTTTTGGATATTCGCATATTCACACCTGAGGGCATGTTTAAAGATATCCATAATTGTTGGTAATCTAAGATCTAACTAGCTCATCCACAAGTGATAGTTCAAGGGACAGGGTGTTTTCCTACTTGAGACTATAACGAAATGATTACGTTGCTATTTCCAGCCCCATAAGATTAGCAATGAAAAATTTATTAAGGGAGAGGTTAAAATTCTTCAAGAGAAGGCATATAACGGGTGTTTTTTTAGGAGGTTTGTTTTTCCGATAGATGTCGTTTTATTTTATGACAGTTGTTTTGACAGCTCAAAGTGGCATTTCTACTCAGTATTGTTTGGCAAATCATTATGAATAGGTTAACTCCAGAACAACGTTTTCAAATCGTGGAAATTTATTTTCAAAATCAGTGTTCAATTAAAAATGTTTATAGAGCACTTCGTGAATTTTATGGTGCACATAATCGTCCGTCAGAGACCACCATAAAGAACGTAATTACCAAATTTCGGTCTACATTCACTCTTTTGGATGCCAAGCCACCGACAAGAATGAGAAGAGTTCGTACAGAAGAAAATATTGCTGTCGTTGAGGCCAGTGTCGAAGAAAACGACAATTTATCGATTCGTCGTCGTGCTCAGCAAATTGGACTTTGTCCATCGACTTTATGGAAAATTTTACGTAAAGATTTGGGTTTGGTGCCATACAAAATTCAATTGGTGCAAGAATTAAAGCCACACGACCATCGTTTGCGCCGTGAATTCAGTGATTGGTCGTTAAATCAATTGAACGAAGATCCATTTTTTTACCGTAAAATTCTCTTCAGTGATGAGGCGCATTTTTGGTTAAATGGATACGTCAACAAACAAAATTGTCGCATTTGGAGCAAAGATAATCCACACGCCGTTCTAGAATTACCAATGCATCCTGATAAATGTACTGTTTGGTGCGGTCTATGGGCTGGTGGGATCATCGGTCCATATTTCTTTAAAAATGAGGAAGGACGACGCGTTACCGTGAATGGAAATCGATACAGAACCATGTTAAATGAGTTTTTGTTGTCAAATCTTGAAGATATGGATATGAATGAAATGTGGTTTCAACAAGATGGTGCCACTTGCCATACAGCACGTGAAACAATCGACTTATTGAAAGAAACTTTCAACGACAACATTATTTCGAGAAATGGTCCGGTGAATTGGCCTCCGCGTTCGTGCGATTTGACGCCACTCGATTACTTTTTGTGGGGATACGTGAAGTCATTGGTTTATGTGGATAAACCTCAATCGATTTACGCTTTGGAAACCAATATTCAACGTGTCATTGCTGACATACGCCCTCAAATGCTTGAAAAAGTGCTGGAAAATTGGACCTCCAGAATGACATTTGTGAAAAATAGTCGTGGTAGCCATATGCCAGAAATTGTGTTTAAATGTTAAATGCCAAAAAATTATCAACCAAATAAAAAAAAATTTTGGTCATTTCATAATTTTATATGTGTTTTATTCAAAAAAAAAATCGGCAACCTCTTAAAAAAACACCCTTTACCATTAAGGTATACAATTATAAAAGAATTGTAAAATTTTCTTAACATGAAACGTGCAAGTATACTAATTAAAATTGCACGATTTGGTTGCCACAAAAGGCTATTTTAGGCCAATATAAATCCTGATGACAAAAAAGGATTGCGATGAGGCCTACTCATATTTGTCGGTCTTTTCGGGTCGAACGATTTTTACAAAAATGAGTGAGAGATGACCTCGCGTACTAAGAATCGATTGTCTTGAGTTCTAAATTCGTTTAGAGGGGTTTCACAGCGGGTATACCGGGTCTCTATTTAAAATAAAAATCAGCTCGAACGATTGCGATAAAAAAATTGAGAGTGAGGATTTTCGATTATCAGGAAACAACTGCAATGGGTTATGATTTTGCATAAGTTGTTTAGGAGCGCACCGATTTAGGCGTTATGGTGCGTCTTGTTCTGCAATAGAACTAAGTCATTTCGCAATCGAAGAAAATGGAACTCAGATTATTTAGATGATGAAAATGAGAATTTAATATAAATGCGAAATTTGATATTTTCTTTTCCCGTTTTTTCGGCTCCTCGACTAGCCCTAATTTTTTCCCGTGAGCACTAATTAGCACTAATTGGGCTTAATCGGTATGCAAAGTTTCATTTTGAAATTCGAAAGTTTCCCTGCTGCAGTTACCCACGTATAAATTTAGTTGGTCGTCAATTTGGAAAAATATGATGTCAGGCACACAGTATTAGTCTTAAATTAACGTTAAATGCTGTGTGTCTCACGCCGATCTATTTGTCTATATTTCAGACTAGAGAATTGATGGTTAGTTGGACTAGCTATTTATAGATGTCGCTAATGTTCCTAAACCAAAATGAGCCTAATGCAAACTTAGTTCAGATTTATCAATTGCTTACTAGAAATATTTTGGAAACTAGAAAAATCTAATTTATTTAATAAGTTTTAATTAAATGTCCATGGAGGACTAGTACGAACTAACCGTTAATACAGTTAGCCGAAAATTTTGAAAAAATAATCAACGTCAGACGTTTATAAAAATTCTAATAGTTGGCGTATTTTGTTGAGAAATAATTTAATTTAAGTACGCTTTGCTTTATATTTGTTTCAAGAAAATAATCAATATTATAATTTTTTTTTATATGTTGGTACTTCGTGGATAAATGTTAGTATTTCGTGTACTGCAGAAATCATTTAAAATTCAATTGAATAATTTTATAAAATTATATTTGTGAATTCATATTATACAACAATTATATTGTCTATTCTAAAAATAATTATATTGAACACTTTATAATTATACGAATAATTTATATATTCGTATTATGCAAAAAAAAAAAAATTCGGAATTCCAATTCGGAATGACGAAAGATATATTTCGACATCTAGTGAAAAGTACGAAAACGAAAAATCTGGTTTGCAATTTTTTTTATCCAATGGAATTGTTGTTGTGACCGTGTCATGAAAATACGCCAAACGTGTGTTACTGACTAAACTAATTTAAACTTAGTTCGTACCAGTTATTAATAGATGGTGTGAAACATAAAACGCTAACATTTTATTATAGTGGGCAAATTTAATTTGAGGTTAGGTTAGTTAACAATTTAGTATGCAATTTAGAATTAAACGGACGTGCTCGTTTTAACAGTGACAAATATTAATCACTAGTATAAACTAACAGAAATTTAGTTTATTCCGTAATTTAGTCGAAAAAATAGGTGTGAGACACTCAATACAAGTTACTTGGAAATAAACAGATCTTTAGTATGAATAATAAATTAAAATTAGTAGATCACGCGTAAACACCCATCTCTGACCACCAGCTCAGAACCAAGCAAAGTCAACAAATTATTTCAACGTCATTTTGAAATGCATCACGAATTTTATCATAATCAAATAATAATAATTAGGTACTGCAACATCGTTCATTTCAAATTGTACAAGATGAGAATGATGGTTTGTACCGTGGCATATTTCGCAAAATATGCCGAAAGAATAGATTTAGTTGCTTTATTTTCGGCACATAATGAGAAATTCACGGTACCAAGTCTCTCAATTTACAATGCAGGCACTTTAAGAAAAGTTTCACCTGTAAAGCTTGAAGCTTGATTATTATTAATTAGTAATAATTTTAATTAGCTGTGGTTAATGTAACTCCTCCCTCCATTTTGATAAAAAAAAAATTACTTCACTCACGCAAAGTGGATACAAATACGAACTTTGATTAAATTTTTGTTCTTGAGGAGATCAATATTGAATTCTAATATTAACTTTGCATGCGAATTATTTCTTTTTCAGAATATTGCGCAATATTTTCACAGTCGCAAGTTTTCGATTGATTATTGGGAAAAAATATAAATGTTTTTAATACTTTACATAACATTAAATAGCATGATATGGCTTCTAATTATCCGTGCAACTGATTACAATGAAAAATTCCAACAAACTTCTGCAATAAAATGAAAAGTTTGTTACGTAAACGAAATCGCATTGTGTGTGTTGTGCTACCATGAACTTGGCACTGAAACCAATTTACATTTTATTATACATTACAAAACTGCAACAGCACAACTATATAAACTACAGTAATTATAAAGTGATTGGAGGTTGCACAGGCACGTGTCTCTGATGCTTGTTTATTTTTAAAATTAACAGTGAATAATTAATTAGTAGTAATTTTTTTTTATTTATAGGCCATCTCGAGATATTTCAGTACATGGTTCACATTTACCAGCGCTTGGTTCGACACAACATGATTGCGGATCCTTGGCCCGAGTTGTTATGGTCCGAAAAACGGATCAACGTGTTATTAATCGCAAAGATAATCCTCAATGCAAAGTAGTCACATTGGAAACGATACAAACATATCGTGGACATAAACCCGATCGAACATTTGTGTCACAGCAAATACAAGAAAATCCTACACATGTACCAAAAATTTGCACGTCCAGTATACAAAGTGAATTACACTCACTATCGCTCAACGAATCATCGTCGACGCCGAAGCGTAGCACGCCAAAAATGAAAACACCCTCGCCAATATTACGGAAAACCGGATATTCAGTATTCGAAATAGAATGCTTAGATGCGCATAATGAATATCGCCGAGCACATGGGGTAGTGCCTTTAAAGCTTAATAAAAGGCTTTGCCAGTTTGCGGAAGAATGGGCGAAAATTATTGCGTTGCGCGGTAATCCAGTACATCGAAGTAATTCACCATATGGTGAGAATATATTTTGTGCCTGGAGCTCTTCTTCGGATTTGGTAATAAATGGACGCGAACCTGTTGAAAATTGGTAAGCGATTTACACAAATTATATAATATGGTCTAGGAACTAATCATTTTCGTTTTAGGTACAGTGAAATTTCAACACACGTTTTCGGCAAAGAACCAACCACCTTAAAAACAGGCCATTTTACCCAAGTCGTATGGGCCGATAGTCGTGAATTAGGTGTGGCACAAGCGAAGAACCGTTCTGGCCATGTATTTGTCGTAGCAAATTATGATCCGCCGGGTAATTTTATAGGTAGTTTTACTGTTAATGTGCCACCAATCATTTCAAGCACATCAACCTCAGGTTCATCCACAAAATCATCGTCTCGCTTAAGTAATTCATTTAAATCTGACCGTAGCCTAACAACTAGTCGTAGTCCCTCAACACCAAGTCTAGATGATTTCCCAAAACAAGTTTTAAAATATCATAACGAATTGAGGCGGAAACATGGTGCCCCGGAATTACAATTAAGCGATGAGCTAAATGTATGTGCACAGGAATGGGCCGAAACCTTGGCGAAGGAAGATCGTTTTGCACATCGACCAAATTGTCGGTACGGTGAGAATTTATATTGTTTGTGGTCGTCGGATCGGAATGCAAATCCAAATGCGAGAGATGTGTGCCGTACATGGTACGAAGAAAATAAGGAATATACTTTTGGCACGGAACCGTCTCGCGTATTAAACTCAGGACATTTTACACAACTGGTGTGGAAATCGTCTTTAGAATTGGGCGTTGGTAAGGCAAAGACGAAACAAGGGAAAGTGCTGGTTGTGTGTAATTATCATCCGAGGGGAAATATTATAGGACAATTTAGTAAAAATGTTTTTAAATCAGGACATTAGATATTTCCTTTTAATTATGTACGCATCCCTTAACACAGTGCTGCTGTGAACTCATAACAAATTTTACTAGAAAGGTTACCCACTTCAAAATTATGCTCGACCATCAGCACTGCTATAGTACCTGCACATTTTAGTGCTGTGTTCTTTACAATTTTTTTGAATAAAATTTTTATATTTTTTAAAACTTGAGTAGTTAAAAGAGTTGTTAAGTATAGTTTTTAAAAGAAACTACAAACCGAAGAGAATTTAAAGTAAGTATGTTTCGTTATGTCCTATCGACAATAACAAATATAAAGCCCTGAGTAACGCTCCTAAAATTGAAACCTCAAAGATTTGTTGGCTTTAATACATCCAAATGACGTTATCAACAGTAGCTCGAATATATTTACGGGTGAATATTGAATTCGAAATACACAACATTTGAAAAATACATTCCAGTTCACCAAAATATAATTATGCCTTATAAATAAATAATAGTAATAAATATTAATTATTTTTTATAAAATCATAGATCTGAATTATTAATTTAAACACTACTAAATCCATCCAACTCTTAAAAATTAGCACAAATTTATTAAATTTTAATTCAAATCGGCATAAACAAATGACTAAAATTAATTTATTTTTAAATATGGCGCAGTGAAACTAAAGAAAAGACTTACTTAAACGGATAATTAAAATTTATATAATTGTAAAAATAAAAGACTGTAAATTATATAATTAATTAAAATTAGGAATTGGAACGTTTGCTAAATTTATGCTAAAAATGATTTAAAGGCCAGCTCTAAGCACAAAATAATTATTGTATTAATTATCTGAACAAAATGGCGAATTAATTAAACCACCATTTTGTGTATTTATATAATTAACTGTATATGTATTTATTTATTATTAATTAATCAGATTAGTTCTGTCTTCCAAAATATTAATACATATTTTAAAATTTTATTTATCGCTTCCATATTTAATTTTATCTTATTACATTTATAATTCGCTAATTTAATATTTAAAAATAACTCAAAGTGCAATCAAACGATTGGTAAATATTCTAGAAAATATTACATCGTTAATTAAAATGTAACTAATTAAATTAACATTATTTTTGCCTATATATATATGGAAATATTTAGAGTACAAGACGCAATGTTATTGTAAATAATATTTAATTAATAAAATTATTGAAACAGGTATAATAAATATTCTTGAGATTCTAATTGATAATTTAAATAAAAATTAATTAATTTTGTTTTATTACTATGAAGGGTCCCTGTTGGAAATGGTTACGGCGAATTTTTATTTTTATTTTTTTATTTTTATTTTAATGTCCTCAAAGGACAAGGAAGCTCAATTAATACCACCCTTTAGATTCACGCACACACCACCCATTCACACAATTACAGTATACCACCTGCACATTGCAAGCTCCATGTCAACCTGTATACACTGGCATGGACGGTGGGTTGGCACTGAATTCTGCACTCCAACAGAGGGTGTTAGTTGTGTTTATTATATTAAAATCACCTCTGGTGGGATTCGAACCAAGTACCTCCCGGTCCAAGTGCCGAAGCTTTAACCACTGCACCACTTGTCCGGTGATTTATAGTTCTCGAGGCGACTATCCGGGTGGCGGTGCAACATTTATTATTTATTTAACAATTAAAGACATCAGTAGACGGCCTCACATAAATTAATTATAGCCAAACTTTGAACATTTGTCCTCCATTTGAACTTAGAAAATTTTTTTTAAATTTTGAGTTAACTAAAAAAGTTGAACGTGACGCTTGTCAATCAATTTGTAAATTTTTCTCAGCTACTAATTAGTTCTCCCCACCTCCCACTGCAATGCCACATGAGCATTCTGAAATTTAAATTTACCATATGATTGTCCAACGGTTGATTAATTTTATCCACCAACTACATATGTATTTAGTAGTTTTGTCCGTTTACCATTGCTCCGAACGGTAAAGGTTTGAAATTTTTAATTTAAAGGTCAATTTTGCAAAATTTAATAATTTATTACACTGCAACCAGATACTGAGTCAAATGTAACTCCTTGAACATTGTGGTTGGTAGATCAACCTTGTCCAGTTGTGTAGTAAATTATTTTTGTATCAGGATGCGCAGAATTGACTCCAAACGGCAGAGGCTTCAAATAGGACATTTAAAGGTTGATTTTACCACCTTTAATAATTTATTACACCAGACCGCCACCAGATATTGAGTCTAAAGTTATTCCGTGGTCGCGGTGAAGGGCAGGTCAACTTTATTGTGACATTTGATTCAATATCTGGTGGCGGTCTGGTGTAATAAATTATTAAAGGTATCAAAATCAACCTTTAAATGTCCTATTTGAAGCCTCCACCGTTTGGAGTCAATTCCGCGTATCCTGACACAAAAACAACCTATTACACACCTGTATAAAATTATCTGCCATTTACAATGAACTCAGAGTAACATTAGATCCCATATCTGGTGGCGGTCTAGTGTAATAAATTAATAAATTTTGCAAAATCGCCTTTAAATTAAAAATTTGAAGCCTTTACCGTTCGGAGCCAATTCCGTCTAACCTAACACAAAAATAATTTATTACACAAGTGAATAAAGTTGACCTGCCGTTCACAACGACCACAGAGTAACATTTGACTCAATATCTGGTGGCGGTCTGGCGTAATAAATTATTAAAGGTGGTAAAATCAACCTTTAAATGTCCTATTTGAAGCCTCTACAGTTTGGAGTCAATTCCTGGTATCCTGACACAAAAATAATCGACTACACACCTGTATAAAATTGGCCTGCCATTTACAACGAACACAGAGTAACATTAGAACCCATATCTGGTAGCGGTCTGGTGTAATAAATTATTAAAGGTGGTAAGATTGACCTTTAAAATGTCCTATTTGAAGCCTCTACCTTTGGGAGCCAATTTCGCGTATCCTGACACAAAAATAATTTATTCCACAACTGGATAAGGTTGACTTGGCCATTACATTGTCCAAGGAATAACTTTTGACTGAATATCTGGTGGGGGTCTAGCGTAATAAATTATTAGAGGTGGTAAAATCGACCTTTAAATTACTTATTTGAAGCCTCTACCGTTTGGAGTCAATTCCGCGCATCCTGACACAAAAATAATTTATTACACACCTGGATAAGGCTGGCCTACTCTCGACAAGACTTCTTGCAACATTTTTCCCAAAATCTGGTGGCAGTCTGGTTAGGCAAGTTATAGAGGTGGCCTTGAACTAACTTATTCAATGTAATTAATTTGTAATAAATTCTGGTCCAAGAATCATCCCGATATCATAGCTACATTAAAAGTTACAATTTTGGCGGTGCAGGTTTAATTGTAAGCTAAACCGATCACTCGCTCCTCGAAACGTAATAAACGTGTAACAAATTATAGTACAGGTTACATTGAGGAGGGCTAATTTGGTCGGTGCTGGTTTAGAGCACTAAATCTGTGCATCGATTGTTGCATTTTCTTAAAAGCCGTTGTTTCGTAGCCTAAACGTCAGTTGAATACAATACCATTACAGCCATTTATAATTTTGCCCACACCCCGAACGGTATGTATTGGAATCAAGTTTTGTGTAAAATTTTTTTTAGTATAATCTTACAAATTTTCGACAATCGAGATTTAATTAGGTTCTCGTTATTGTTTTCGGTTATTTTGTGGACAATTTTGTAAATCACCAGAATGTTTAGGCCAACTAAAAGCTTTAAATGAATGGTTGCTACTAAATTTATTGTAACTATTTTAAAAATCTCGTACTCAGGAAAAATCTTGACATCGAGATTTTTCCATTTGCTATACCAAAATCAGAAATTTTCACCTGATCATCATCCCCGATCAAAATGTTTTCGGATTTTAGACCACAGTGAACCACGTGATGAGAATTTAAATAATTTTATAGTTTTTTCCTAATTTGGATCTACGCGACGCATACTCCATCACGATGTAGCACCGTTTACGCTCTGCTTCAACAAGAAAATCAAAATATTTGGTAATATTCGGGCGGCCAATCACAATTAAGTATTCTGTCGAAACTACAACGAAAATACATTGACGGTCTCTCGCTTAAGATAATGTTTTTAGAGCAACAGTCGCACCAGTTGAACGTTTTCGTTGAACAGCACAAAGGTGCACATAACTAAAAATAGAAAATAAAATTTATAAACGGAAAATATTTCGAAAATTGAAAGCAAGACCAATCAATATTACTACCGTGGCTTAAATTTTTTAAATAGTCGTATGTAGGAATCGATTTTCCGGAAACGGATTTATTTTGATAGTAGTAGCAATTACAGTTTACACCTCATACCACTCGTTTCAGCTTTTACGCTGGAATATTATTGTACCGTAAACATATTCCGTCTTTCCGTGATTGCAGTTGGTTGTTGTGCCAGCCTCAAATCTCGATATTTCAGCAGTAAATGCAGCGAAATTAATTCTATTTAGTTAAACATAATAATTTACTGGTCACGTCAAAAGGTAAAGTGAAACTGGATCGTTGAACAATTATTTCAAATTTGTTTTGTAACTGGATAAATTGGTGGACAAATCAAAAATCAACCAGGGATTGCTAAAAATAAAAATTCGGATAAATTGTTTTTTTAAGTTCCGAGTTAAAACGATTATAGTACATCATGAGAGTATCGTGAGAGTAAGGAACGAAACACAACTATCTAATGTTCTGCCGTATCAATGTGTCTTTGGTGTTTGGATATAAATTGAGGTAACAAAAACATTTATTATCGACATCTCAGAGGCTCATAGTTATACGGTGCTGCACTTAACGTGGTAACCGAGAAATAAGTACTTGACTTAAGGTCGACGCACATAGTTTTCGTTTCGTTCCGATCTTTAATTAGAATATGTCAAAATGTATGAAAACCGAGAATATTGTCACATTGTTCAGCTATGAGCGGAACACAAATTTAAACAATAACCTCAAAATACCTATAACTTCGATAACTATAACTTCGATCTGTCAAATAAAACAAAAAGAACTCGAAACGAAACGAATTCTATGAGCCTCGAGCTTTACTAGGAAAAGCAATCTACTTTTGTATAAAGCATGAGTAGTGGCAAAATAACAAGTTTTGAAATTTTACATTACACATTATGTGTAATGCAAAGAAGAGAGACTTTTTGGGTTTAGCGATACTGAACGGAAGAAACTTTTGCCTTGATGTGAGCAATTCGAACTCGTGTTGATTGAGCTTTACATTGACGTGATGCAGAGCTAGGAGTTTCCAAGAGGAAATGTGACATATTGTAAAACCTTTCTAGGTAAGATTAATAAATAGGTCCAAAGTCTCGCAATATAGTCAATCATAGTAGTTGTCACACTTATTTCAATCCATTAGAACTAAAATCATAGATCGCCCTTTGGTCCTTCTTCTATACAGCATATTATATGATGTTTGGTGAATGAATCGATAATTAAGGCAATATCTCTCTCAATACCAACATAATTTAGAATACGATTAATACCTTAAACTCTGATATGATTGTTGAATTTGCTCGAACTGTCTTTATTTCGGTATAGTTCAAAGCCGGGCCAATGCGAACAAGATCTTTAAAACTCACGGAAGTAATTTCATCTCATCTTTTGCTAAAAATTAGTAATTTCTCTAGTCCGAGTACACCTTTTTGTAAACTCCTGATTAATTATCGATTCCGCATCTTTAGATACCGTTCGAAGCCAAATTGAAACTACATACGAGGATCCAAATTGAAACCGAATTATAGTTTCATACCACGTTTCGTCGTGACGAGTTGATTTTTTTGTGACTTATTAAAATTTTAGCGTGTTTAACTTTTAATAAATTTTGTGAAGTGATCAAAATATTGCATAAATGTCGACATATTTGAGTTCAAACCGATCAAACAATTACACCACCGGAAATACTGAACACGTTTTTTACACGAATGTTCGAACTCAAAGACGTTTAATGTGTGACACAAATTGCGGTTGTCAAAAACATCAGAAAAATGCTTCTGAAAAAGCAGTGCCGGGATATGACTACATTAAATTTTTGGGACAAGGTGGATTTGGGTATGATTTATAAATTGAATAGCGGTTATTGCTAATTATATAACAAATTTACTTTGCCTAGTGCTGCGCATCTATACCGTAATCGTTTATCGCGGAAAACCGTTGCCATAAAATCTATGTCGTATTATAGAAACGGGCAATGTTCGTTCATGGAAGTCGCATCGGAATATGAAATTGTGATGAATATTGTTCACCCAAACATTACACGGTACTACGCGTTTTATACGAATACAAAGCTCAAAATGTGCTACATAGTGATGGAATATGCGTCGCGTGGATCCTTGCGGCATTTATTAAATGAACAAAAAATTAAAAATAAATTATTTACAGCACGTGTCGTACTAAAAATGTTACGTGATATTATAACTGGCGTGCAATTTTTAAATTCCAAACACGTGCTACATTGTGATTTAAAACCCGAGAATATTCTGTTAGGTGATGATCATCTTTTGAAAATATCTGATTTTGGAACTGCACAGTTTAAGTATGATATAAATGGCAATATGACCGCCTATATAGCACCAGAGCAGTTCAACGGTGCTAAACCAAATGAGAAAACCGAAATTTGGGCCATTGGAATTATAGCGTATGAGATGTGTAAACTTAAACATCCATATGGATTGGCGTTGACTACGGCTCAATTGGAGCAGAAAGTACGAAATGGAGGTTTTCCACCGTTACATCCGCAATACGGTAATGATGTGCACCAATTAGTGGAAATAATGTTAAACAGTAAACCTGAGCGACGTGGCACATTGTCTAGTATTTTAAGAAACAAACTCTTCCAATTTTGATTACCTAATCGAAACTGGGGTTTTTGCAAGAATTTTTGATTATTTTTATCTGATTGATTTTATGTATTGAATGTTGTTAATAAATATCTTAAATTTTATTTCTATTTTACATTTTAAATTCGAATTGTCTGCCAAATTTCTCCGTGCATCTTATTCAAACTTGAAAATTTTATTTGTTTTTATTATTCTGGAAGAATTTTTATAGCTTTTCTATGGAGTTGCATAGAATACACGGTTATGATTTAATTTACAAAATTGTCAATGGACAGAAAAATATTATGTTTGCATAGAACAACATAAATCAAATAAATAAGTAACTAAAAAAATAAATTACAAAAATTCTAAATTATTTTAATTCAAAATACTGAAACAAAATAAAACTGAAATAGAAACAAGAGACAGATATATATTCATTAAATGGCGATAACTTCAAACAAAAAAACAAGCACATCGAGCCTCTCCACATTTTAATTCTTTCGTTGAGATTTCATCAATTCAAAAAATCAATCGGCGTCCGATCGTGATTTGATCACGATCTCCAGAAATGGTCGTTAATGGCCATCAAAAGTTTATATAAAAGAACAGAAAGGGCCAAAGATGATAAAAAACAGGCACCAAAAATCCTGAAGTCGTGCATTGTTAGAACTAAGTGGTTTTAGTTAGGTAACTTAATAACCTTCATGTACTAGCCAGATCCTCCGGAAATGATCATCCAAATTTAACCCTAAATGAAATCAGTACATCTATCAGATCGAAATTCTTAGCATGAAACTCGAAGTTGTGCATTTTTAGCATTAGGTGGGTTTAATTAGTCATTTAATGACCAACTGTATGTACTAGCCGGATTTTAATCAAATAATGATTTTAATTAAATAATTTGACCTTCAAAGTGTGCTGATGCCACTTTTACTGAAATTTGAATGACTGTCGGCCATACAGATCGTATTCATTGAGTAACCTAATTTTTTATTTATGTATCCATTTATCTACACTAATACAATCGGTAATGCAAGAAATATTTTTGACCATTTACTTATTGTTCATGATAAAATTGAATTATGATCTCTCTTGAACGTATCTTTCGACAAATGAAAATCAAATACGTAGCATCCCGAATTAAATATTCGCAATGCCCTCAAAATTAGTTTCGAAAGGCCGTAGTTTGTTGATGATTGGTCGATATATAGTAATTTGCGACGTTTGGGAGCGTAGAAATTTAACCGTTGTAGGAGTTTCGTGGAATCGATGCGAGAGTCTATATCTCTAGCTAAGACCGCAATTGCAACATCACGTCATTAGTCCAAACGTTGAATTTTTTATTACAGCGATCTTGGTAAGGCGAAAGCATAAAGTCATCTGTTGGATTAGATGGTAGAGATCGAAATGCGTAAGCAGCACGCCATCGTTGATAACTATGAGTGCTCTATGGGAATAAATTGGCACTCCAAATGCTACTATTTAGCGATCAAAACTGTCTGGTTGTTGTCTCGATTTTAAACTATCAAATAAGTCACAACAAAAGTTCATAAGGTTCATAACAGTAGATCACCATGAATAAAAACCGTACTGTGCTGAAGATATAACTGTGAAACTTAATCCTTTTTGAACCATTTATTCAAAAAGTTTAGGTAAGACTGAAAGAATGGATATTCCTCGATAATTACTTACCTCATTCCTTCTACCTGCTTTAAAAATTGGATGAATGCACGAAACTTTCCAGGGCTCAGGAAATAAACGCTGTACGTAGACTTTCATTGAATATGGAGGTAATCGGAATACATAAACTTTCTGCGCAATACTTATCTAGAATCGCAGGAAAGCCATCGTGACCGACATTCTTATTGAAGCATGCAATTAATAACTTTTTGTTTCGTGAACCTAATAAAGTTAAATTCTTCAAAAATGTCAAAATGTTCCAGTACAGCAGATGACATCGAAACTGGATACGGAAGCGAAAAATCTTACAAACAAATTACAAATATCTGAGGGATGACTAGCGACCAAACTGTGGCAGGTCATTGGAGATAGCAAAGCAGCTATTTTTTTCATGGTATACATGAAATTCCGGAAGTCTTTAGGACGTGAGGTCAAACTCGTACAAAAGTAGAGTGAAAATTCTAATCTTTAAATTTTATCCGAATTATCCACGTAGCAGAATTCTCTCCAGTTCAAAATCCATTTTAATCGTGTAGAATGCATAGATACCATATAAGGATTGGTTATGAAATGGCCATGTTTATTCCAGCATGAAGAAATCCTAAAATTTTGTCCAAAACTCACTTTAAAATCCCTAACCAATGCTACTATCTAAATTGCATCGTATTTCGTTATGAAATGGCGAAAAAAGACTGAATATTGTTCAATTTTAAAATTTCATACACCGAGTTCCTTTACTTCGGTGGTCAATCAAAAACTCATTTTAAGGAATACTTTGAAGATTTTAGGCCGCTGTGATGTTTTATTTTGTGAAAAAACAGATACAAAATGAATAGAACTTCAGCTGAAAATAAAATATCAAAAACAAATGTATTTTGTGATAGTGCTGCCACTAGTGGCGAGTATCGTAAACTCTTCTCTTATTTTCCACAAATTTCGGCTTTCTTATGTTTTTCCACCACGCCATCATTTCTGGGGTCGAAAACACTAGCCACTTACCTGTTGCAAATATGCTCCTTACGCAATTACTGCCAAAATCCAAGTTGGCTTATAGGACCGATAAATGGTACTGGACATGGAAGATGGGTCTGCCCATGAGTTTTGCACGCCGATATATGGGGTTGTAGTTGTGTTCCTTTTTTAATCACAGATCGTAATTTGTTAATGAAAACTTCCTTTTGCAATCCCCTGCCCCTTTATAGGAGACTCGAACCCGACACCATCCGATCCAACGCCAAAGCTCTAACCACTGTGCCATTTGGTGTTATGGTTGAGGCTAGATATTTGGGTAAGAAAATCTCGCAACAATGTTAATGCTAAATTGACGGTGAGCTTGATGTCATATTCTGGTAAAGGAATTAACATATGTTAAAAGCTTTTATGGGTGAGGTAATTCTGGGATATTAAACCCACATGTATTATAAATTTTTAACGCGCTATTTATATTAGTAAAAGTAAAAGGTTTCTTACTAGCTTTTGGAAGTAATAAAGTAATACTTGGGTCGATTTGTGTTAAAACTACGGAAACTTTTCAAGTTTGAATAACATGCATGGAGAAATTTGGCAGAAAACTCGTATTTAAAATGAAAAAGTGAAATAAAATTTAAGATATTTATTAATAACATTCAATACATCATAAAATAAATCAAATATAAAAAAATTAGGAGCTCCACGCAAAAACATCTTCGATTAATCAAAAGCGGAAGATTTTATTTCTTAAAATACTAGACAATGTACCACGTTGCTCAGGTTTAAAGCTTAACATTATTTCCACTACATTTTGTAAATCATTACCGTATAGCGGATGTAACGGTGTAAAACATCCATTTCGTACTTTCTGCTCCAATTGAGCCGTAGTCAACGCCAATCCATACGGATGATGAAGTTTACACATCTCATACGTTATAACTCCAATGGCCCAAATTTCGGTTCTCTCATTTGGTTTAACACCGCTAAACATCTCGGGTGCTATATAGTCGGTCGTGCGGCGATAACTTACATCAGTAATATCGTACGTAGAATGCCCATGTCCAAAATCAGATATTTTCAAGAGATTATCATCACCTAACAGAATATTGTTCGGGTTTAAACCACAATGTAGCACGTGTCTAAAATTTAGAAATTGCACGCCAATTATAACATCACGTAACATTTTTAGAACGACATCTGGAGCGAATAATTTATTTTTATTTCTCTGTTCATTTAATAAATTTCGCAAAGATCCACGCGATGCATATTCCATCACTATGTGGCACATTTTATTCTCTGTATTGGTAAAAAATCCATAGTACCGCATAATATTTGGGTGATAAATATTCATCACAATTTCATATTCCGATGCGACTTCCTTGAACGAACATTGTCCGTTTATATAGTATGGTATAGATTTTATGGCAACGGTGTTCTGCGATGAACGATTACGGTATAGATGCACAGCACTAGGCAAAGTAAATTTGTTATAATTACCAAAAACCTCTATCGAACCAGTTTATATATCATACCCAAATCCACCTTGTCCCAAAAATTTAATGAAGTCATGTCCTGGAACTGCTCCTACATAAGCAGTTTTTGCAAGTTGCCCACAGTCGCAATTTGAGCCACATGTACGTCTTTGACGTGGAGATGGAACGTTCGTGTAAAAAACGTGTTCAGTATTTCCAGTGGTGTAATTGTTTGATCGGTTTGAACTCAAATATGTCGACATTTATGCAATATTTTGATCACTTCACAAAATTTATTAAAAGTTAAACACGCTAAAATTTTAATAAGTCACAAAAAAATCAACTCGTCACGACGAAACGTGGCATGAAACTATAATTCGGTTTCAATTTGCATCAACATATGTACTTTCAATTTCGCTTCGAACGGTATCTAAAGATGGGGAATCGATAATTAATCAGGAGTTTACAAAAAGGTGTACTCGGACTAGAGAAATTACTAATTTTTAGCAAAAGATGAGATGAAATTACTTTCGTGAGTTTTAAAGATCTTGTTCGCATTGGCCCGTCTTTGAACTATACCGAAATAAATACGGGTGGAGAAAATTCAACAATCATATTCAAGGTAGTTAATCATATTCAAGGTAGGAGTTCAAGGTATTAATAGTCTCTAAATTATGTTGTATTCGCACTCCCAGTGATAGGAGACGGATTTGACCGGGCAAATTCGTAACAACATTGTTTCAAATGAAACAATGATTGATTGTGAATATCGTTATAATTTGACGGTTACAACAACAATTCCTGTGATTTACACCTTTTCCGGACTATTCCTAAATATATCGGAAATAGTCTCTCAAACACGTGTATAACAATACCGTAATACTTACACCATTGCGGGAATATTCTATACCACACAAATTTTTGCTAAAATCTACTAGTCCCTCAAATACAACAACAAATAATTTCCACAATTATTTATTAATTCACTCCAATAATTTACAATTATTTTTAATCACCCCACTATTTTCACTTTACCACCACTTACGAGTATTTTCCCGCTACTCACTTTCGCTGTAATTGTATCGCGTAGTACCACGACTTAATCAGGATTCACCAAAGATTATAACTTAGATCCACTTGCATCCGTATTTATTACCGCAGATTGTCCGCGAACGTTCGCAACAATCTGGTATAATCTGCAAAACCACCAAACTGCTATAAGACCATAGAATTATAAACTATAGAATGAATGTAAAGCTGTTTCCCATATAAAATTTACTATTTCAAGTGTCACAAGCTAGAGCAGGATGGTTATATAAAAAATGCATATGGCGGTCTCATATCTCAAAATAAAAACCAGTCAAACAAATTTTTGTTTAAATTGACGCGTTTAATTTTGCGCTCTTAAAAAATCTTGAAAATATTAATTAAAATAATCAAAAAAATAATTAAAATATTATAAACTAGTTAGTGGATTGTGTGTAGTACATCATTTGGTAATAAAAATTAGAATCTTTTAATAAAATAAAGCGTTTTGTGAAAAACTGCAAAAATACGCCTAACAAATTTCAGGAAGGAATTTCATACCATCAGTAAGTGTTTATATAAAATAAAATGTAAATTATGTTAAGAAAAAAGTGATTTGCGGTAAAATTATCCTTAATTTAAGTTATAAATCAGAAAAAATAAGTAAACAATTTTGTTCGTTGGCGTTGGTTTTTATCATTTTGTAAACAAATGTTTTTACCAGTGCCGCATTTTTCGTATTTTAGTTTAATAAAACGTCGTTTGTTTCATGTGCTAAGTGTTTTGTTTTTCATAATTTATTTTTATTTTGGAATATGTACTGTAAATACAATTTTTTACAGAAATTATAATGAAAAAATTTGTTTTTAGTTTACCAAAATATGGAGAATTGAAAAAGCAATGGTTGAAGCCTCATCAGATAATATTTCAATTGGCCAAGAAATTTCTAAAGTAAACGAATCTAATATGTTTACGAAGATTTTTTTTGGATACCCAATTTTACTAGGAGGATTTATAGTACGATATTTATTTAGAAAATTGAATTGAGGACTGTTGCAAATTTATACAACAATGTAATTCTTATAAATCGCTAAACAATTTAAAAAATAGGGGTGGTCTTTTAACTCCTGCGCCGTCAGTATTAAAAATTTGTAAATATTCCGAAGCAGTATTAAAACGGGAATTGGCTATTGCGGACTACAAAAACATAACGCAACTACAATCTAGTTCTAAATTGTTTAAAAAAATTTGTTATAACGTTCTTCAACTTAATAAGTGTAAATATTATCAACGATGAAAATCAATATAATAATTCTCAAGAACACGTTAATTTGTTAGCTCATTCTATCATGGAAAAATATTATGACATCCGGTTGAATTATTTTTGTAACCAAAGGTCATATAAATTAACAGAAAGCAACAAGTTTGTTTCTTTATTACATTTTAAAGGAATGTGAAATAAATAAGCGTAGTGGTTTTATAACTACTATTATTTATATACATAATATTATATTTAAATAAAAATAATTAATGTACTTTTATTAAAGAAATAAAAATGTAATTAAATTTAAATATTTTTTTTATTTTAACTTCCTAACTTCATTGCATTCGGTCGAGAAAAAAATGCTAAATACGGCCCTGTTAATTTATATGCTTTCTCTTTTACCCTCCGAATTTGACTCACTTAAACCTAGATGTCACTAAATTTCATAAATGTCATTAAACTCTCAATTCTTAACTTACCAATCTACGATTAATTACTGTCTCGCCCAAGTGAGCAATTCACGCTTAATGTCACCCAAATCAGAAGGCGAGATCGTAACATTACGCTTAAACTACGCCTGTCCATCCCGAACAAAATCCAAACTATCGCATCTGAGGTGTATATCATATAGCGCCAACCAATTGACTCCTCTGGTCCATCCTCTTCCAGCTTCATCCGCAACGCACTCGGCACCATATACTCGCACATCTCTCCAACCATGTTATCATTGCAAGTAGCCAACACCTCCATCATTATTCCAAATTCCAGGTTAGGGCATCTTTTCTATAAACCACAGACAACAAACAGGTGAAGAACAAACAGGATCCCTTTCTGATTATGTTGCAATTTCCGCATAAACCTCGCAATTCCTATACCATCCAAGCTGGCAGCATTCCTGTGAATTACCAGTCTCTATCCACTGCTGATTATTCTTGCTGCTTTAGCAGTCGCAATTGGTGGACCATCTGCAATCTCAACTCGCCTTAGTCGGTATTTTCTTCACATACATTTCAATGTTTTATTCAACGGAACTTTTGTCAATCACAAAATCACGGCTTTACTAATCACTTATCGATCTGGCTAGTATTCGTTCAAGTTAAGACTTATATATCCTGCCCAAACGTAGCTGCCACAATTGCTCTTCGTCATCATCCGAGAGCATCGTCGCACCTGAAATGAGTTATCACTTTCATCAAGTTTACTTGCAAATACGAATTCTGAACACGCATCGGGATAATTTCCAATAAAAAAAAGTTTCAAAATCATCTGTATCCCACAGAAATATGAAAATTCGCGTTTAAATTTACGAATTAATTTATAAAAAAGCAAATTTGAAAAATTGGAAAAATCCCCACCATCTCCCGGCTCCCACGGACCAACAAACACCTCACTATGAGACATATTCTGTATCCGATTGAGCATCCAAAATCCCGAGCAGTTTGTCTCTGTTTTCTTGAACTGTGGAAATATCCTGGTTGAATTGTTCATCTAGCTGGTACAATTAATTCTCCTTATTTGCAGTTTCCATGCCACCACCCGATTACACAAAGCCCAATGGGTTTCTTCCGACCAATATGGCACCCACTCCATAATCTTCATCATCCGGTTCCACCTTATTGCCAACAGTTATTTCCAATATCTGTTCCCCATCGTTATGTGAATGCTCCAACTTCTGCTCTATATCGTCTATATCATCATTTCGTTCCAAATATTATGTCTCTCACTTTGTCTAGTTTCTTCTCGAAGTTCCCGATGCCTCTATTAATTAATTCATTCATTTTTTTATTATTTGTTGCGTCATTTCTTTATTTTGTTAATCAAATTTTTGAGTTATAACAGCAAACAATCGCGCCATATCGAAAGCGCCAAGTGACCCGGGAACTGTTTCCTCCATCCCACGTTTATCCAATTATACAATAAATGGAACGCAACAATTACAAAGTGGCAAAATAACAAGTTTCGAAATTTGTTATTGTGGGTAATGAAAAGGGAACATTATGTGTAATGCAAAGAAGGGAGAATTTTTGGGTTTAGCGATACTGAACGGAAGAAACTTTTGCTTTCATGTTACCAATATAATTTAGAATACGATTAATACCTTGAACTCTGATATGACTGTTGAATTTCCTCGAACTGTCTTTATTTGGGTATAGTTCAAACCCGGGCCAATGCGAATAAGATCTTTAAAACTCACGAAAGTAATTTCATCTCATCTTTTGCTAAAATTAGTAATTTTACTAGTCCGAGTACACCTTTTTGTAAACTCCTGATTAATTATCGATTCCTCATCTTTAGATACCGTTAGAAGCGAAATTGAAAGTACATATGTTGATGCAAATTGAAACCGAATTATAGTTTCATACCACGTTTCGTCGTGACGAGTTGATTTTTTTTGTGACTTATTAAAATTTTAGCGTGTTTAACTTTTAATAAATTTTATGAAGTGATCAAAATATTGCATAAATGTCGACATATTTGAGTTCAAACCGATCAAACAATTACACCACCGGAAATACTGAACACGTTTTTTACACGAATGTTCGAACTCAAAGACGTTTAATTTGTGACACAAATTGCGGTTGTCAAAAACATCAGAAAAATGCTTCTGAAAAAGCAGTGCCGGGATATGACTACATTAAATTTTTGGGACAAGGTGGATTTGGGTATGATTTATAAATTGAATAGCGGTTATTGCTAATTATATAACAAATTTACTTTGCCTAGTGCTGTGCATCTATACCGTAATCGTTTATCGCGGAAAACCGTTGCCATAAAATCTATGTCGTATTATAGAAACGGGCAATGTTCGTTCATGGAAGTCGCATCGGAATATGAAATTGTGATGAATATTGTTCACCCAAACATTACACGGTACTACGCCTTTTATACGAATACAAAGCTCAAAATGTGTTACATAGTGATGGAATATGCGTTGCGTGGATCCTTGCGGCATTTATTAAATGAACAAAAAATTAAAAATAAATTATTTACAGCACGTGTCGTACTAAAAATGTTACGTCATATTATAACTGGCGTGCAATTTTTAAATTCCAAACACGTGCTACATTGTGATTTAAAACCCGAGAATATTCTGTTAGGTGATGATCATCTCTTGAAAATATCTGATTTTGGAACTGCACAGTTTAAGTATGATATAAATGGCAATATGACCGCCTATATAGCACCAGAGCAGTTCAACGGTGCTAAACCAAATGAGAAAACCGAAATTTGGGCCATTGGAATTATAGCGTATGAGATGTGTAAACTTAAACATCCATATGGATTGGCGTTGACTACTGCTCAATTGGAGCAGAAAGTACGAAATGGAGGTTTTCCACCGCTACATCCGCAATACGGTAATGATGTGCACCAATTAGTGGAAATAATGTTAAACAGTAAACCTGAGCGACGTGGCACATTGTCTAGTATTTTAAGAAACAAACTCTTCCAATTTTGATTACCTAATCGAAACTGGGGTTTTTGCAGGAATTTTTGATTTTTTTTTTATCTGATTGATTTTATGTATTGAATGTTGTTAATAAATATCTTAAATTTTATTTCTATTTTACATTTTAAATTCGAATTGTCTGCCAAATTTCTCCGTGCATCTTATTCAAACTTGAAAATTTTATTTGTTTTTATTATTCTGGAAGAATTTTTATAGCTTTTCTATGGAGTTGCATAGAATACACGGTTATGATTTAATTTACAAAATTGTCAATGGACAGAAAAATATTATGTTTGCATAGAACAACATAAATCAATTAAATAAGTAACTAAAAAAAATAAATTACAAAAATTCTAAATTATTTTAATTCAAAATACTGAAACAAAATAAAACTGAAATAGAAACAAGAGACAGATATATATTCATTAAATGGCGATAACTTCAAACAAAAAAACAAGCACATCGAGCCTCTCCACATTTTAATTCTTTCGTTGAGATTTCATCAATTCAAAAAATCAATCGGCGTCCGATCGTGATTTGATTACGATCTCCAGAAATGGTCGTTAATGGCCATCAAAAGTTTATATAAAAGAACAGAAAGGGCCAAAGATGATAAAAAACAGGCACCAAAAATCCTGAAGTCGTGCATTGTTAGAACTAAGTGGTTTTAGTTAGGTAACTTAATAACCTTCATGTACTAGCCAGATCTGAATCACGACCTCCGGAAATGATCATCCAAATTTAACCCTAAATGAAATCAGTACATCTATCAGATCGAAATTCTTAGCATGAAACTCGAAGTTGTGCATTTTTAGCATTAGGTGGGTTTAATTAGTCATTTAATGACCAACTGTATGTACTAGCCGGATTTTAATCAAATAATGATTTTAATTAAATAATTTGACCTTCAAAGTGTGCTGATGTCACTTTTACTGGAATTTGAATGACTATTATCGGTCATACAGATCGTATTCGGGTATGGCTGTTACATGAAGCTGGTCATTGAGTAACCTAATTTTTTATTTATGTATCCATTTATCTACACTAATACAATCGGTAATGCAAGAAATATTTATGACCATTTACTTATTGTTCATGATAAAATTGAATTATGATCTCTCTTGAACGTATCTTTCGACAAATGAAAATCAAATACGTAGCATCCCGAATTAAATATTCGCAATGCCCTCAAAATTAGTTTCGAAAGGCCGTAGTTTGTTGATGATTGGGTGATATATAGTAAGTTAATGACTATTTCGTGGAATCGATGCGAGAGTCTATATCTCTAGCTAAGACCGCAATTGCAACATCACGTCATTAGTCCAAACGTTGAATTTTTTATTACAGCGATCTTGGTAAGGCGAAAGCATAAAGTCATCTGTTGGATTAGATGGTAGAGATCGAAATGCGTAAGCAGCACGCCATCGTTGATAACTATGAGTGCTCTATGGGAATAAATTGGCACTCCAAATGCCACTATTTAGCGATCAAAACTGTCTGGTTGTTGTCTCGATTTTAAACTATCAAATAAGTCACAACAAAAGTTCATAAGGTTCATAACAGTAGATCACCATGAATAAAAACCGTACTGTGCTGAAGATATAACTGTGAAACTTAATTCTTTTTGAAACCTTTATTCAAAAAGTTTAGGTAAGACGGAAAGAATGGCTATTCCTCGATAATTACTTACCTCATTCTTTCTACCTGCTTTGAAAATTGGGTGAATGCACGAAACTTCCCAGGGCTCAGGATATAAACGCTGTTCGTAGACTTTCATTGAATATGAAGGTAATCGGAATACATAAACTTTCTGCGCAATACTTATCTAGAATCGCAGGAAAGCCGTCGTGGCCGACATTCTTATTGAAGCATGCAATTAATAACTTTTTGTTTCGTGAACCTAATAAAGTTAAATTCTTCAAAAATGTCAAAATGTTCCAGTACAGCAGATGACGTCGAAACTGGTTCATATACGGAAGCGAAGAATCTTACAAACAAATCACAAATATCTGAGGGATGACTAACGACCGAACTGTGGTAGGTCATTGGAGATAGCAAAGCAGCTACTTTTTTCATGGTATTCATGAAATTCCGGAAGTCTTTAGCAGAGTTCTCTCCAGTTCAAAATCCATTTTAATCGTGTATAATGCATAGATACCATATTTTTATCTAAAATTTATATTTCAATCAAAAATATATCTAGGATCTAAATTTATAAGGATTGGTTATGAAATGGAAACGTTTATTCCAGCATGAAGAAATCCTAAAATTTTGTCCAAAACTCACTTTCAAATTTCTAACCAATGCTACTATCTAAATTTCATCGTATTTCGTTATGAAATGGCGGAAAGACGCAATATTGTTCAATTTTAAAATTTCATATACCAAGTCCCTTTACTTCGGAGGTCTAGCAAAATGTCATTTTAATGCCCCATTTACATGCGACCCACATTTTTCTTCTGGGAAATGAAAGAGTTATAACATTGACTTTTTGCAAATGAGAGACAAGAAAAGAAATATGTTCCAACAAAATTTTGCAGATTTTTTAAACTACCAAACCGCTAAAACCACTATAAAAAAGAAAATGTTGCCATAAAATATATTCGATCCGAGTATTTTTATGGCAACATTTTTAAAATTAAATTTCGCATTTGAATTCATTAAAAATAAATTAATAATTTTACTACAAAAAAATTATGGCATTTCGTAAATGTTTATTTCTTTCTCACATTTGAATATTTTTATATAGCGGATGCTTTTTATTCTCTCTCTGCTATCTGTTCTGGGGCCAAGGTTCCCAACTCTTTCGCGGTTTGCTTATTTATGTCCTTACCTTTACGCCTGTATTGGCCAATTCGAGGACGTACTGATAAAGGTCCGCCGACAGGGGGTCATAGGTGTGTTCCTTTTCATCACAAATCGTAATTTGTTGATGAAAATTCCCTTTGCGCATACTGCATCCCTATCGGGATTCGAACCCGGTACCTCCCCCGATCCAAACGCCAAAGCTTTAACCACTATGCCATTTGGTCGGTACGGATGTTTCTTATTTACATGCAAAAATTTGCAGAAGAAAACAATTGTGTACATATAAATGGGGCATAAGGAATACTTTTCAGATTTTATGCCCCTGTGATGTTTTATTTTGTGAAAAATCGGATACAAAATGAATAAAACTTCAGCTGAAAATAAAATAACAAAAAAAATTTATTTTGTGATAGTGCGCCACTTGTTTTGAGTATCGTAATTTTTTATTTTTCGCAAATTTTCATTTTCTTATGTTTTTTTTTAATCCACGCCATCTTTTCTGGGGCCGAAGCACTTACCTGCTTGCACTTGCTCTTTCGCGGTTCATTTTCCCGTCTTACTTCACTCAATTACTGCCAAAATCGAAGACGGCTATAGAACCGATTTAAGTTAACCCATCTGCGCATTTCATACCTCCATTCCAGCCTTTAAGTATACTACTGTGCCATTTGGTCTTATGGTTGAGGCATGATATTTGGATAAGACAACCTCGCTCGTCGGTGGGCTGGGATAGATTTTAGCCCGTTTGCTGGTATGTCTGCAATCAAACCACCTTCTCGAAATCGTTTTCTATCTATCCACCGACTGACTTCAACTTCAGGAACTTCTTGGAACCGCTGTCCCAGTTGAATCACATTCAAAAGACGGTTTCGCAACGAAGCCGTCACAAGAAATAAGCCATTACGCTGTGTTGTAACAAGAGGTCGGTCAGATCCTTGTCACGGCCTGTAGCCTCCAGTTTCTTGATATCTCTGCCACACTCGACGTCTCCGTTCGTCAGTTCAAATTTAGTTGTCGAGCCACTTCACTTTAGTACTGCTCCGCGTCAATTAGTACAACCACTTGGGCGTCTACCTCTGGTGTGGAATTTATGTTCCTGTTCCGGATGAAGACGTAATCGATAGGAGACCGTTCAACCTAAGCGTTGATATGCGAATAATGACAATTTCCATAAATCGTACCATTTTATACCTGCCACTGCCATAAGTTCTGCAATCGGTGCTACCTGGAACGAACGATTTCGGGTTGTTGTGTTCTATTGTTGTTATTGCCCTGTTTTTGCAATGATAATACACACACGTGGTAGCACTGGATAGGTGATGAAATGATTTTTAACTTGGCATACTTTGATTCAAAAATACGATTCGATTAGCGAGAAAATTAAAAAAAAGTTAAAATCCAACTGTGCGAAATTTTTGCACCCAAGTGTAAACAAAGTACACGGGAATCCACACTACTCGCCAAAGAAAAGTGTCACAAAAATTCCAGCGTGGGTGTGAATCCCGACTAAAACGAGAAAAAATCAAATTGGAAATTAGATGGAATTTCGTTGGAAATTCGCTTTTATTCCAAACATTTTTCCATACTAATTGCACACACTTTCCTGCATGCTATTTCAATATAGTACTTTTCACGCTGGGGTTTTATTTTGAAATTATAGAAATTTGTGTTGCATTATTTGTAAAATTTATTTATTTTTAATTTTTAATATACAATACACATTATAATTTTTTACTTTAAATTTAATAAATCCCACCAATGTACATGCCATCCACTATGAAAAAAATAAACACATGAAAATCATCAGTATATCAAACGCATACCCAATATGCAACTTTTCCAGTGTGTGGAAAACACAGCTCCAATTCCATACTAAATTCCGTACTACAAATTATCAAAGACACAAAAAACTCGATTTTGAGTAAAAATAATTTTCTTTCCCGTTCTGATTTGCAATTTTGTTTTAATGGTTTATTAGATTTGTTTTGTATCTTCAGTTTCGTTAGACATGTCGACGAATGAACATGTACGCAGGTACGGTTTTTTTTTATTCTATTTTGTTTTATTTTTTAAATGTGATTTAAGTATTAAAGTAAAATTTTATTATTTTTAAGTGTAATTATGATCGTATTTCCTCATCACCGCGATCAACAACATCCCAGTATGCAATTTTTCCACATTGTGGAAAAAACAGCTCCAATTCCACACTAAATTCCGTACTACAAAATATCAAAGACACAAAAATATCGATTTTAGAGAAAGAAAAATTTCTTTCTCTTTCATTCGCGAAATTTTATATGTTTTTTTGTTAGTTTTGTTATTATTGTTTTGTACTCTTCCATCAGTATAATAGAGCACTTGACAGGATAACACGTACATTTTTGTGTTTTCCGCGATTTTATTGTTTATTGTGTTAACTTGTGTTTTTTGTGTATTTAAATTAGTTAATAATCTTTAAATAACTTATATTTATTTCATACTATGTAAATATATGTATAATAATTATATTTCGTGTTTGTGATCAATAAATTTGGATGTAAAAATGGTAATAATTTTAAAATGGCGTCGTCATGACATGATGGAAATTTCCGACCGTTTTTTATTTTTCAAGGTGGAATGTAAAATTGGATGGCGCTTACGGATGAATATGGATGGGTTTTATAAAATGTAATATTAAGTGTATATTTATGTCAATAAAAAATTTATATTTCTTTGATAATAAATGCAAAATTTTGCTTTATTTCGAATAAAAATTATTATTCCAATTGAAAAATATATACAAGCACGTTCCTCTTTTTTCGTGCATAAAAGTGCCTGAAATCAGTATGGAAAAAACGCCAAATTCCGTCCAAATTCCACCTATTTTCCCATTTGTTTTTTCTCTTTTTACTCGGGATTCACACCCACACTGGAATTTTTGTGACACTTTTCTTTGGCGAGTAGTATGGTTTTCCTTGTAGTAGTATGGTTATACATGTTTCTTTCCATAGAAAGAGTGTGGTTTTTGAGTGAGAATGTAAACGGAACTCCGTCGGCATTGCATATTGGGTACATCGTAAATTTGTACATGGTGATTTAAATCCAATTTTATTACCTGTTTAGTCCAATGTTGTTGATCGCGATGATTGCGAAATACGAGCATAACGAGAAAACTCTTAAAATTAATAAAATTTTACTTTAATATTTAAAAAACATTTTAAGTGAACAAAAACACCCGTAACTGCGTACATTTTCATTCGTCGACGTGCCACATCTTATTGAAGATATAAAACAAATCTAATGAGCCGTTGCACACATTTATTTTGACTGTGCGTTTACACTTAAGGAAAATATTGCGGCACTAATACATCGCACTCGCTCCCGCAGGTATGAATATATTCCTGCGAAAGCGAGTGCGATGTATCAGTGCCGCACTATGTTCCGCAAGTAAAAACGCACAGTCAAGCCCCGTGTGGAACGGCTCAATAAAACATCAACAAATTTGGAAATCAGAAAGAGAAAGAAAACTATTTTTACTCTAAATCAGGTTTCTTGTGTCTTTGATAAATTTTAGTGCGGAATTTAGTGTGGAGTTGGAGTTGTTTTTTCCACACATTGGAGAAATTGCATACTGGGTTGTGATTTAAAATCCTTGAAATACATAAATTACGGGCACACATGAAATTAATTATTCTGATTTTGATCAGATTATGGTCACGTTTTGGTTTTGGTTCAAATGCGGACACTTTACCAATCGAAATTCAATGATCTAATGGAGTATTAAGTTCCTTCCAGAAAAATAAAAACAAATAAAATTTTCAAGTTTGAATAAGTTGTTTGGAGAAATTTGGCAGAAAAATCGAATTTAAAATGTAAAATAGAAATAAAATTTAAAATATTTATTAATAACATTCAATACATAAATAAGTTTATCAGATCAAAAAAATTAAAAAATCCTACGCCTAAACCCCAGTTCCGATTAGGTAATCAAAATTGGAAGATTTTGTTTCTTAAAATACTAGACAATGTGCCACGTTGCTCGGGTTTACTGTTTAACATTATTTCCACTAAATTCTGCAAATCATTACCGTATTGCTGATGTAACGGTGTAAAACTTCTATTTTGTACTTTCTGCTCCAATAGAGCTATAGTCAACGCCAATCCATAAGGATGATAAAGATTACACATCTCATACGCTATAACTCCAATGGTCCAAATTTCGGTTTTCTCACTGGGTTTAGCACCCCTAAACTGCTCTGGTGCTATATAGGCTGTCGTGCCGCGATAATTTATATCAGTAATATCGTACGTAGAATGCGCAATTCCAAAATCAGATATTTTCAAGAGATTATCATCACCTAACAGAATATTCTCGGGTTTTAAATCACAATGTATGACGTGTCTAAAATTTAGAAATTGCACGGCAATTATAACATCACGTAACATTTTTAGAACGACATCTGGAGCGAATAATTTATTTTTATATCTCTGTTCATTTAATAAATTTCGCAAAGATCCACGCGAAGCATATTCCATCACTATGTAGCACATTTTATTCTCTGTATTGGCAAAAAATTCGTGGTACCGCATAATATTTGGGTGATAAATATTCATCACAATTTCATATTCCGATGCGATTTCCTTGAACGTACATTGACCGTTTATGCAGTATGGTATAGATTTTATGGCAACAGTTTTCCGCGATGAACGATTACGGTATAGATGCACAGCACTAGGTATAGAAAATTTGTTATAATTACCAAATACCTCTATCGAACCAGTTTATATATCATACCCAAATCCGCCTTGTCCCAAAAATTTAATGTAGTCATGTCCTGGAACTGCACCTACAGAAGCAGTTGTTGCAAGTTGCCCGCAGTCGCAATTTGAGCCACATGTATGTCTTTGACTTGGAGATGGAACGTTCGTGTAGAAAACTAGTTCAATATTTTCGGTGGTGTAATTGTTTAATAGGTTTGAACTCAAATATATCGACATTTTGGTATCGAATATATTAAAAATTTTAATCACTACACAAAATTTATTAAAAGTTAAACACGCTAAAATTTTAATGAGCCACAAGAAAAATGAACTCGTCGCGACGAAACGTGGTATGAAACTATAATTCGGTTTCAATTTGCATCAATTTAGGTATTTTCAATTTGGTTTATAACGGTATCTAAAGATGGGGAATCGATAATTAATCAGGGATTTACAAAAATGAATAATCGGACTAGGGAATTTATTAACTTTTAGCACAAACATGTGATGAAATTACTTTGGTAACGTTACTCGGCGCAGGTTTTGGATGGTGAGTTTTAAAGCTTTCGTTCCCATTGGCCCCTCTTTGCACTATACCCAAGTAAAGACAGTTCGAGAAAATTTAACTGATATGATTGTTAAATTTTCAAGGTATTAATTGTCTCGTTCTAAATTTGACGGTTACAACAACAATTGCTGGAAATAGACACAATACCATAATACTTACACCATTACGAGAATATTCTCGGATATACCAGAAATACTATACCACACAAATTTTTTCTAAAATCCACTAATCACTCAAATACAACAACAGATAATTTCCACACTTATTTATTAATCCACTTCAATAATTTACAATTATTTTTAATCTCACCACCACTTTCACTTTACCACCACTTATTATTTTTCCGCTACTCACTTTCGTTTAATTCTACCGCGTACCACGACTTCAACAGGATTTGCCAAAGACTATAACTTAGACCCACTTGCACCCGTATTTACATATCGCAGATTACCCGCGAACGTTCACAACAATCTGGTATAATCTGCAAAACCACCAAACTGCTATAAAACTACTTCTAATGCTACAACTTAAACCTAGATGTCACTAAATTTCATAAATATCATTAAACTAACTAACCAATTTACGATTAATTATTGTGTCGCCCAAGTGAGCAATTCACGCTTAATGTCATCCCAATCAATAGACGAGATCGTAACATTACGCTTACACTACGCCTGTCCATCCCGAACAAAATCCAAACTATAGCATCTGTAGTTTATATCGTATAGCGCCAACCAATTGACTCCCCTTGGTCCATTCCCTTCCAGCTTCATCCGCAACGCGCACATACTCCACATCTCTTCAACCATGTTATCATTGCAAGTAGCCAACACCTACATCACTACTCCAAATTCCGAGTTTGAGCATCTTTTCTATATAAACCGTTATTCATGTCGTTCGTCCTCCATACAGAGCAGGATCTCTTTCTGATTGTTGCAACTTACGCATAAACCTCGCAATACACATACCACCTAAGCTAGACAGTTTTACTATGAATTGCCAGCCGTCAATCATCCTGGCCAAACGTAGCTGCCACAATTGCTCTTCGTCATCATCCGAGAGCATCGTCGCACCTGAAATGAGTTATCACTTTAATCAAGTTTGCTTGCATATGCAAACACGCATTATTACGCATCGGCATAATTTCCAATAAAAAAAAGTTTCAAAATCATCTGTCTACCACAGAAATATAAAAATTCGCGTTTAAATTTACGAATTAATTTATAAAAACGCAAATTTGAAAAATTGGTGTTCCAAAAATAATTTTTCGAGAATTTTTCTCGTGAACTGCATATATTTATGTAAGGTTTCGATAATTTATGTATGCGTGAATAAAGTTACTCGCATTCGCATCCCTGCACCAAAATGATCAAAACCATCCCCACTAGGTGATCCGCCGTCATCCTCACTCGCCATGAACACGGCCTCTCTCGGCTCTCACTGACCAACAACAGTTTGTCCCGTTTTTCTTGAACTGTGGAAATATCCTGGTTGAATTGTTCATCTAGCTGGCACAGTTAATTCTCCTTATGTGCAGTTTCCATGCCACCACCCGATTCCACTAAGCCCAATGATTCCTTCCGATCAATGGCATCTACTCCATAATCTTCATCACCCGGTTCCACTGTATTGACAACAATGATTTCCAATATCTGTTCCTCACCATTATGTGAATGCTCCACCTTCTGCTCCTCTTTTAGTTTCTTGTTTCATATTTCACTATTTATTGCGTCCTTTCTTTGCCTTGTTAATCAAATTTTTTAGTTATAACAGCCAATAATTGCGCCATATCGAAAGTTCCCGGGAAGCGTCTCCACCATCACGCGATTATCATATAGTGTTTCCTCTATTATCTCTTAGAAGTCATAATTATTCGAGCTTAACCATTGCTTCTCCATAGCCTCACGTACTCGCCATTTAATTCATTTTTGTAACCACTCGTAGGTAAATTACGTTCAACTAGAATCCTAATTTCGCAACCGTCAAATCTTCTACATCTTCTGATATCCACAATCACAACGCTGCGCAGCCAACCAATTGGTACGAATTACCCTGTCAAATCCGGTTCATAGCACTGGATTGTGAATATCGCTATCAATTTGACGGTTACAACAACAATTCCGGTAAGTTATACCACATCCGGAATATTCCCGATAAGTTGTAAATATCTAAAACCGTAATTTATATTCGAAATAGAGTTCCCAGAAATTCTGGATGAAAGCAAAAAATCCATGTTTATTTTTCTCGAATTTTTGGCGACGAACTGGATCACCAGCAGTTCTTTTAACGTGCAAATGCCAAATTGGAAGTTCTTTCTGCTATTTGTGTCATGCGTCAAGTTGCATTAGAAATTGGTCAAATCTTTTAGAATCTTTAACAATCAACTGATTTGCATTAAGGTTATAACATCAATTAGTTTTGATGTGGCCAAAGCTTGTTGAGCATTAATCTCTAATTGGTCATCGTTTACTCGATTGCGGCATAAAATGGGTCGATATAGTGCATTAAACAGCTAAATTGTGGGGCTCAACCACCCCACTAAAACTAGTTATCATTCCACGACACAATCATATTCCGAGTCAGTTATCTGCAGTGAATTGGCGTATTTCGTTTTCATGGCTAGTTCCTAATACCTCTTACACTATAATTTAGCCCCATTGTATTGCATGTTTTCATTAAATCACTCAAGGACTTTGACCCTTTCCAGAGGATACTGGACATTTGCTATTAAATACATATTACTACAATAACTTGGTATTGTAGCACCTTCCTTTTGTAGTTTGCTTTTGATTAAAAATCCTACTAGATTTGATTCAGTCGACTGACAAACCTGTTTCCATTGTGATCTTTGTTATGGAGTACGTGTACATTTTGAATTCCACGCGAACGTCTCCCGTGTAGTTGCGTTGCTAGAACTGAATCCCGATCATGTAATATATTTGTTCGTTTATCCGATTTTTATACTCGACATAAAACATCTGGACGTTGTTAAAATCCCGTATATAGGCGCGTACATATATCGAATAATTCTGTCCGTTTGATCAGCCGAAACCATTATTGAACAATTGAGCACAGCGCTTAAATTGTTGTATAACATATATAAGCTTTCAGCCGGATGCATAACATGGCCAGTGGGAACCACTACGATGTCAGCCGGAACCATATAAAGCCAGCCAGAATCATGCCAACCGGAACAAAACTCCTACATGATTTTTCAGTCTGAACCATTCGAAACGAAACCAACTACTAAGCCAGCTGGAAACAATTAAAGCCAGTCGGAACCACATATAAGCCGGCTAGTTGCCACTTATCTCATGTGATTCCGGCTGATCTTTATTGGTATCGCCGAAACTTTAAAGTGCCCAGCAACCAAAATCGGATCACGCTAATTCTGCTGATGAATCCCAATGGCTTTGTATGGTTCTAATGTTGTTATGGTTCTGGATGGAAGCTTTTATGTTCCACAACCTTCCTAATAACTCTGTGCTGGTTGGTTCCAGCTGGTTTGGTTCCGCTGGCATGGTCCGGTGGGCTCAACCTTTAAGCGAATTGTACTTATTGTCCTAGCTCCTAATAGTTCCGGATGATAAAACTCTGGTTTCGGCTGGCTCTACTTGGTTCGGGCTGCCTAATTATTGGTTCTGGCTGAAAATTCATCATCAATTCATTCAGTGCATAATGATGCACAGTGCACCGTACTACTTTTGCCATATATATTTGGTTTGGTTCGCTTATATTTAAAAAAAAGATAAAATATTACATAGAAAAGCTTTTTGTTAATAATTACAATTGTTGACTGCAGTTTCCAGTTTCGTTAACTTTTAAAACATTTCGTTCAACAAAAAAACAAAGCGTTCGTTAAGTGAATAGTGATGCACTCTTAAGATTTGCACCTTATTGATGCGATTGCGATTTTTCTACACCAATTTGCTTTATTGTAGTTATATAGGTTCAGCGTGTACACTGTTATTAACCCCTGCAATTGAAAATTGAATTATTCCGCAATTGAACCCCGTTAGCAAAATACTTAACATCTTTGATACGTGACAATCATTTCATTTTGTGTTCTGCCATGGACAGTGTACTGTTGAGTCGTCTCGACTAACGAATTTTTGTATATTTAAATTTTAATGTGTTTGTTTCAATATTGAATGTTGTGATTTATGTAAATTTTTAATTTGATCGACAAATCGTAAAATATTCCAAAAACAATGTCCACATGCAATGATAAAGATCGAATGGCCGCCAGGAATTACAAAATAAACGCCGGAAATACTCCATACTTTTATTATACAAACGCTCCCGCACCAAGGGCGAGACGGATGACTTGTGGTGTAAATTGTAACTGCTCGGAAAAACAGAAAATTGCATTTGGGAAATCGGTTCCCGGTTACAAATTTATAAAATTTTTAGGTAAAGGCGGATTTGGGTATGTATCGATGTAATATCGAAATATTTAACAGTTATTTACCCTTTCTTTTTCTGTCTGTAGTGCTGTGCATCTTTATCGAGATCGCAAAACACGTGAAACCGTTGTGATAAAATCGATAGCCTACGAGAAAAATGGTCAGTGTATTTTTGGAGAAGTTTCATCGGAATATGATATAGCGATACATATCGATCACCCAAATATTACAAAGTACCATAACTTTTTTACCAATCCAAATAGTAAAATATGTTACATAGTGATGGAGTATGCATCGCGTGGATCGTTGCGTAAATTTATAAAGGGCTACAAAAGGAAAAACAATTTTATTACTCCATGTTTAGTCCTTAAGATGATTCATGAAATTATAAGTGGCGCGAGTTTTTTAAATTCTCAGCACGTGGTCCATTGTGATTTGAAACCGGAGAACATCCTGATCGGGAATGATAATCTTATGAAAATCTGTGATTTTGGTACAGCCCACTTTATTTATGATGTTAATGCAAAGGTGACCTGTACCATAACGTATATGGCACCCGAGCAGTTTAATGGCATGCGGCCGAATGAAAAAACTGAAGTGTGGGCAATTGGAATTATATTGTACGAGCTGTGTGAACTTCAGCATCCATTCGGCACACCAAAAAATGTTGCGCAATTGCAACAGAGACTACAAAAAGGACATATTCCACCGCTGCATCCAATTTATGGGAATGAAATGCAAAAGTTAGTCAGATCGATGTTACACTACAATCATCAGCAACGTGTGACTTTGGCAAATATTTTACGCAACAAATTATTTCAATTCTGATTAATTCGAAGTTTTGTATTTTAAAATTTTTTACGTGTTGTACGGTTTTCAGTGTTTTGTGTTGTAATAAATTTTTTAACCTATTTTGTTTACGATTACTACGAAATGTTATCAATCTGAATGTAAGAAAAACCGCTATTCCTCCCTACAGGGGTGTGGTACCCAAAATTTTGAAACGGAAAAGGCTTAAAATGATTTTTTCTGCGGTTCAGATCTTATCCCTATATTTTTAAGACATACTCGTATATTCGCTGTCGAGAATCGTGTGTCCAAGAGTTTTCCAAGCTATCTGGATAATCAGGTTTCAAGCAAGTGTGCCGTTTGGTTACAGTAACTCAGTGTTGCGTCGTTGCAAATGCAACTGTTTCAAGTAAACACCTGTAAGTGTTACCAGTTCCATCGCGTTGAACCAGCAAAATAGAACAAAATTGATAGTAACGTATCATCGGGTTCGAATCCTGATAGGGGCATGATTTTTGATGAACTGATTAGTGGTTACGATCGGTGATGTAAAAGAGCACGACTATGAATCCTCCTTGTGCAGAACCCATGGCCGGCACAACATCCGGCACGCTAGCGCATATTGCTGCAACGAGAGGTACAATGTTTAGAACACATATGGTATCCGGCAACGCAGTACGAACGGACTCGACAAAAACGGAAGCTGTAAGGAATTGGCCACAGCCTAGAGACAAACGTCAGGTTTGTTCCGGCATTTTCTACAATAGCTTAACCCCCTCGCCGAATTACAGAAAAACCATATGGTATGAATGGGAACCAGAGAGCGAGGAAGTATTCAGCAAACTAAAAGAGGCTTTAGTGACTGCACCAGTTTTAGCCATTTCTGTCTTAGGCTTGGAATTCATACTCGATACGGACGATAGCCAAGTTGCAGTGGGAGCCGTGTTATCGCTGGTCGCGGTGAAAGCTATCACTCATTTTCATCGCTACCCTATGGCCAGTGATTTACCCTGCACACTGATTATGCGGCATTAAAACGGCTGATGTCATTCGAAGATTGACTAGATACTTAGAAAGATTAGAAAAATTGGTGCAGTAATGATATAGTAAAGCACGCACCCTTAGTTGTGCGACAATTTAGTATTATCATTGATTCGCGGGTGGGTCCAAATGAGCAGCCGTCTGGACGGGGGTGGGATATCTAAGTACCTCAAAGCATATTGGGCCCAATTCAAAACTTTAGTACTGAGAGACGATATTCTGTATCGCCGATGGGAGTCAACAAATGAAAAACAAGTAGTTTGGCAGGGACCCTCTGCAGCTCTATCCGTATGACGAAGGTTTCGGGAGTGTGAGATAATAATTATGTGATGATCGTGCAAGACTATTCATAAAATAGGCCGTTCCCGTGACAAACCAAACGTCCGAAGTTATCGCCACGGCATTGGTAGAACAGCTCCTTAATCAGGGCCATAATTTCAAGCCCGAGATTTTCCAAAAGAGAATCATCCACAATCTGATGGTTTGGTGGAAAATATGAATTGAATGCTACTGGATTATATGGCCAAATTCATAGAGAGCACTGAATGAATCTGGGATACCATTTTATCATTATTTGTGATGGCATATAGGTCGAGCGTGCAAGAATCTAGCACGTATACACCGACGAATCTGTTATTTGGCCGGACCCTCCGATTGCCAGTCATTTTGGCTTAGGGACAACCTCCGGGCAATCCTACCTCCGTAATGGAAGACCATATGTAGAAGTACTACAGTGCAATTTGGAGGCAGTGCATCCGGCTGCACGGAGACATTTGAGCACGGCAGCAGTACGTATGAAGATACATTACGACATAGATAAAAATCACCGGAAGTTTGCATGCGGCATCCTGGTCTGGTCATACAATCTGCGAAGGAGCGTAGGTAGATGTTTAAAATTATAGTGTGACTGGAAGGACCATAACGAGTCATTACGAGTCTGTCTGACGTCACGCTACGAATTCAGCGCAACGCCAGAACCAAACCAAAGGTCGCTCGGGTTGCGGTTTAAGTGGTAATAATGGCGCATTCGATTGCTACGGAGGAAACTAAAATAAATGGAAAAATGAAGTGGGTCAATATTTCAGTAAAACGACAGTTCTGGTAGTTTTATTGGTACTTGCCAAGCTGCTAACCGAGAATATTGACGCATCGCCTAACAGTTTAAATGCTGAAAGGCCGAAAATATAAAAACTTACCATTGACACCCTAAAACAAGTTTGACAACTATAAGAAATCATTCTGAAAGCAAATTTTGGAGACCGAAATTTCAAATTAGAATAACAATAACATCCTAAATGATGTGATTGAAAAGGTTGACAAATTTTATGAGATTATTATGGGCTTTGAACTATTATTATGGGTTGGTGGCTTTTGCAACAAATCATTAAATATACAACTTATCAGTCTAAAATGGAAAATGAAAGGGTCATTCTAAAATGATGAAACCTAGTTAGTTTCCCAACGGACGAGGTGTCTCATATCAAGTTAAATGATTGTCATTCAAGAGAGAATTGAGGTAAAAGTGAGATCGGGGGGTCCTATGTCAACACAATTTAGAATTTTATCAATAGCTCTAACGTTACAAGGTTTATTAAATTTTTCGAGCCAATTTTTGTGGCTAAAATACAAAGGCAGATCTATGAGAAAAGTTTTAGAACTCTTTGAATGATTATCGAAGTAAGTACGGCCCTTATTTGTACTAAAAATTATTAACTTCTCTTGTCCGAGTATACATTTTTGTAAACCCCTGATGAATTTACGATTCCCCAACTTTATATCCCGTTAGAAACCAAATTGAAAATATATAAATTGGTGAACATTGAAACTGAATTATAGTTTCATACCACGTTTCATCGTGATCGTGACCATTAAAATATTTCATTTGTTCAAAATCAAAATACTCCAAAAAATGTCGACATATGGGGCTGGGAATACTGTACACGTTTTTTACACGAATGTTCCAACTCAAGGGCGTTCAATTTGTGACGCAAATTGCGGTTGTCGAAAACACCAGAAACATGCTTCTGATAAAGCAGTGCCGGGATATGACTACATTAAATTTTTGGGAGAAGGCGGATTTGGGTATGAAATATAAATTAAATAGCGAATATTGCTAATTATATAACAAATTTACTTTACCTAGTGCTGTGCATCTATACCGAAATCGTTCATCGCAGAAAACCGTTGCTGTAAAATATATGTCGTACGTTAGAAACGGGGAATGTATATTTAAGGAAGTCGAGTCGGAATATGAAATTGTGATTAATATTGTTCACCCAAATATTACGCGGTACTACGGTTTTTATACCAATAAAGAGCTCAAAATGTGTTACATAGTGATGGAGTATGCATCGCGTGGATCCTTGCGGCATTTATTAAATGAGCAGAGAAATAAAAATGAATTACTTGCTAAAAGTGTCGTACTAAAAATGTTACGTGATATTATAACTGGCGTCCAATTTTTAAATTCGAAACACGTGCTACATTGTGATTTAAAACCCGACAATATTCTGTTAGGTGATGACAATCTAATGAAAATATGTGATTTTGGAACTGCACATTCTACATACGATATTAATGCAAATTATGGCGGTACGACCGGGTATTTAGCACCCGAGATGTTTAGCGGTGTTAAACCAAATGAGAAAACCGAAATTTGGGCCATTGGAATCGTAGCGTATGAGATGTGTAAACTTAATCATCCGTTTAATGAGTTGGCGATGACCACGGTTCAATTGGAGCAGAAAATGCAAAATGGAGGATTTACACCGTTACATCCGCAATACGGTAGTGATTTACAGAATTTAGTGGAAATAATGTTAAACAGTAAACCTGAGCAACGTGGCACATTGTCTAGTATTTTAAAAAACAAACTCTTCCAATTTTGAATAATCGAATCTGGGGTTTTGGCGTGGGAATTTTGTTAATAAATGGCGAAAATGAAATAATTGAATATTGTTAATAAATATCTTAAATTGTATTTCTCTTTTACATTTTAAATTCGAATTTGCTGGGAAATTTCTCCGTTCAACGTATTCAAAAAGTATCCGCATTTAGCCCAAAACTAAAACGTGAGTATAATCTGATCAAAACCGGAATAAATTATTTCGTGTTGTATTGTAATCTACTCGTCGAAATATTCACAGGCTTACTGTGAAAATTACTTACTGTTATACGTCATATGAGCTTAATATCCCACTATCATCCCACCAGTAATAGCTTTCTATTCAAGCTAATCAACACTACCATTAATCTTAGTATGAATGGTGTTGTGACAGGCCTACTTACCCAAGTATAATGATTTACCAAATCACCAAACCTGCGTAGCACGAGGAAAATATAAAGTGAAAGAGAAAAACGTTGGCAACTATAACAACTATTCCATCCTCTATTTTAGTCAGACACTATCGAAACAAATTGTTAACTTTTTCCAGCGACTACTTAACTAATAAAAGTAATATCAATGACGACATGAAAGCGTGCAACGCTAAAAAATTTGCAAATTTCGAACAATTTTTTTTGTTTTATTTACCTTATAATTTTTTTTACATTGAATGCTTATTTTATGGGATTTGTCCTAACGTCATAGTGGTCACTATACGGGGTGGGAATTGAAAAAGAAGGGCTCGTTCTATTTTTACCAATGGCCAAACCTTGAATGTTTCTCTTGGCGTACTTGAGTGATAAACTCAAGCTGCTAAAGACTGTGTAAACAACTTTTGTTAGAATCCCCATGGAAATGTTTATATTGATTTATTTATGGCATGCATGGTTTAATTGTTATGACTTTATAAAAAATGTATCCTGTGTGGCTTGATGATTCACGCCACACAGAAAATGTCCACTTCCAGTTGGTGGCCACCGAGAAGGATGCAGTTCACGTTTTAACGTTAGCTGCTTAGTTACGTTTATACGTTTGGTAACAAGTTCATCTCTGAATTGTTTGATTGTCCCAACACTTTATCCCGTTATAAAACAAATCAGGATCAATTTGTAACATCGATACCACAAAATCACGCATATCACTACCGCATGCAATAGGTATTTGGAAAACCTTGATAACACACTGTCTGGTCCAAATCGCAGGTGGACATCGAATACTCATTGAATGAGTTAAATTAGGCGTTGACTCAGGTGATTTGGAAGCTCACACAACATAATTCCAATAGCCCAGATCTCGGTGTGTTCATTTACACCATCGAACTTCTCGGGTTCAGCATATGCCGATCCCGAGCCAATATCAGGAGCTTTGCCAAAACCAAACATTTTAATCAATACACTGTCGTTCACAAGAATTTAAATCTTATCCAGTATGGATTATGAAGAGCTTATTTTATTTTTATATTTAACTGTTTTGTATTATTTTATCTTTTTGTTTTATAATAAAATGTTGCTAAAATCAGCAAGTGTCTCTTGGACGTCATAGGCACATGAAACCATCATTGTTCAGACGGCACAGAACAAGAACAAACAAAAACGTATTTAAAATGTCTCTTGCCAGATATGACCTACTATATAAGCAGCATTTTCAAATATTTGCCTAGTATTTACGCCACTATACTGGAACAATCCCGAAATATTTCGACTTTAATTTCCCTACTCTTATTATTTTCCCGCCCCTCCCCCTGCCGTATTACTCCCACTAACTAAGACTGCGCCGTTGTATCGTTGCAATCGTATTCATATACCGATCGAATATACTAGACTCGACTAGACTTATATAACGTATTATTCTCGACGGTTCTGTTCCAGACTAATACAATCTCCTACCCAGTATGCAATTTTTCCACAGTGTGGAAAAAACAGCTCCAATTCCACACTAAATTCCGTACTACAAAATATCAAAGACACAAAAATATCGATTTTGGAGAAAAATAATTTTCTTTCTCTTTCTGTTTCGCGGTAATATTATTTATTTATTTTATAATTTTTAGTTGTATATTTTATGTTCAGTTTCATGTCACAAGTCGGCGGGTGAATACGCAGACGATTGTGCATGCACTTTTTGTTTATTTTATTTTCTCTTGTTGTGTTTTATTTTAATGAGTTGTAATTATTATAGTAACATTAATTTTATTTAGTTTACATATAAAATAATGGTATTAAGTGGTTGCGATCGGGTTGGGCTAAAGAGGTAATAAAACAGTTTTGCAATGGCATCGCCATTTACATATCAACTCAAAAATTTTTACGTCTTGTTTTATTTTTTTAAGATGCTGTGTGAAAACTAACAAGTGGCGGATATTTAAAATTTAAATAAAAAAGAATTATGTATTAATTATCTGAATAAAATATATAAAAATTACAACAAATAGTTCTTTTTAATTTAAATAGAAAATTATAATTAATTTCATGTAAAAGTGCTATGGAAATCTGCTCTATTTGCGTGCAATAAAGTGTGTTAAATTAGTATGTAAATATATATGGAATATCCTCGAGGTTCCGACGAAATTCCACCTTATTTCCACTTTGGATTTTTTCTCTTTTTAGTCGAGATTCACACCGACACCGGAATTTTTGTGACACTTTTCTTTGGCGAGTAGTATGGATTTTCGTGTATTTTACATGTTTCTTTCCATAGGAAGAGTGTGGATTTTGAGCGCGAATGTAAACGGAATTCCGTCGGCATTGCATATTGGGTACACAACAAAACTTATAAAACTACCTTTGGTGCAACTACTAAACTCCAGGTGTCACTAACCTCACAAAAATTAATTTGAATGGTCTAATCTTTAAATGAACAATTTTTGTTGAACATATGTCTCATATATTCAACATGATCATGCTGAATTAATTGCCCATTAAACTAATAGGTTTGTTAGAATGAGGCATTTATTCAGAGAAAATTACTCATTTAAGTTTAAGAACATAAATAAATTTACATTTACTTAAATTTACATTTTTGTGAGATTGGTGACATCTGTAGTTTAGTAGTAGCGCCAAAGGTAATTTTATAAGTTTTGTTGTGTAACAGATTGCACTAGTCTGGGACAGAACCGTTGAGAATAATACGTAAGTCTAGTCGAGGCTAGAATATTCAATCGGTATATGAATACGAGTGCAACGAATACAATCAGTCAGTCATTCAGAAGATACGGTACGCGAGGGTTTAAACGCGAAAGTGAACAGTGCGAAAAATTAATAAGTGGCGTTTTTAAGTGTAAATTTTTAAATTCTTTAACGTTATTCACAACCGAATGATACGAACCGGATTTGACAGAGCAAATTCTTAATTGGTGGTAGCTGAGGGATTGTGAATATAAGAAGTCGGGTGTTAACGGTTACGGAGTTATTATTTCAATTAAATCAGCGTAAATTATCGACGGGTGATTGCAAACATTAACTAATATTGCGATTTCGTGAGGCTATGGAGAAGCAAGGACTAGACTCGGATAATTATGAGTTCAAAGATACAGGAAAATAGAGAAAAACTAGATTATAAACGTGAGATGGTGGAGATAGTTCCCGGGCTACCTGAGACCTTGGATATGGCGCAATTTTTGCTTGTTATAACTCAAAAATTTAATGAAGTTGATTAAAAATTTGATCAGCAAAGAAGAAAATAGAAGAAAAGTTTCTTGAGGTATTAGTTGAAGTGAAAAAAGTTCAAAACGGATTTCAACAAGCGTAGTCAAATATTCAGGGTTGAACAAACGTTGCAGTTTGGTTCAACGTTTCGAAGCGGGAAGTGCAGTCGGTACGCTCGAATAAGCTCAAGCAACCGATATTCGCTAGAACAGCTTCATTTGGAATATTTAATTTCCAATTTGAAATGGCTGTCAAACAGAAATGCACGGGATGAAGTGAGTCGTGTTGTAAAATTAATTGTAGCACTCAAAGGAGGAGCAGCCGAAACATTGCAAACAATTTCCGAAAATGAGTACAACAGTTTTAGTGAGATAATGAAATAGTTTTACCGAGAATACGGGAGTGACAACAAGTGAGAACTATATCGGCATCGAAATAAAAGGACGCATATTGCCAAGCACAAGGAGAGAATGCTTTGGCTTAGCGGTGGTTTTGTCACCGAAAGCAACTTTCGATGAAAGCATTCCGGGTGTACAAGTCATCATCAAACCATCGCGGGCCACTCCCAAATTCCGTGATGGTAGGATTACTTGTTGGACAAGTGACAAAGTGGCTCACATCTCGTGGAACTGCTAGGAAAATCGATGAAGGCGGGAGAGGTCACCTTAAAAATGCGGAAATCAAAGGAAGACAAAGCACTGGCAAAAACGAGAAGCCAAATAAAGAATCAAATAAAGAATCGTTAAACTCTAACGAATCAGCTAATATTAGCAGAACTGGTTCCCATCGCTGATTGCTCCATAGCAGCTATCTCTAATTTCTTTAGTGGAAAACACTACTAACCATCGCATTGAAGTTGCATAGAGCAACTGAATAAGAAAGTATTGTAAACAGAATTCGGGATACTAGTTGTTAAGCATGGAATTTACAAGAACAAATGGTTTTGTGTTGGATATCGGGCGAAGGGCATTGAGCTGCTAATTGTAATATCGACTTCGACTCAACGGTTCAAATGTAACTACCATCAGGCAAGTAATAACTGGCCACCGAGAGAGGCCGTCACCAAATACAGAAACAATTATTTAGGGAAGATTGGAGGAAAGTTCTGCGTCAGCCGGGTTGTGGGCTGTAGAAGCCATTAAACGGAAACAAGGAATTAGAGAAATAATTATCGGAAAAGCGCCTTAATAATACCAAAAAACGGCAATATAGTTCCAATTAGAGATGTCTCATATCTCTAAATCTCTCGGATCAGTAAAAAAAAACATGAAGAAATTCATTGAACAATGTGAAAAGGTATAAGTACGATAGTCAGATGCGAACAGAAAAATCCGGATTGGACAGTCTTCACACCAAACAAAACGAAATAATATATAGGACAACTTATGCAGAACTGGACGAAGATCTTGCTAAGGAACAGAAAATTGAAGAGCATCAATTACTAAAACGATACATGTCCATTTTCTGTAGTATGCCAGAAGATATAGGAAATACAGAATTGAGACCGGAACAGACACACGGATTTGCTAAGCACCTAGAAGATTGCCTTTGACAATACAAGAAAGAGTGGATCGAATGATAGGGTGGGTCGAAAAGAAAATGGCAGCATGACATTTTATGGAAACATTATTAAGTGCGAATGTGTGTGGGTCTTCAAAGTGACTATTAGCCGGTAGAAATTCAAAAGGAAGATCATAACAAAACGGCATTTTATGTTGGAAACGGATTATGGCATTTTAATGTAATGCCATTTTATGAAGGTAATGTCAATAGTCTATAATGGCCTCATTGGGAAAAATTTTAATCTGGATCGCCAGGCCATTCAATACATTTTCAACATATTGAATTGGCAAATATTTTCCAAATTACATCCCTGTATTCCCATCAAAACTACTCCACTATTGGACCGAAGTAGGCTATCATTTGAGCATATCAATAGGTTACAGTGGCATCAATGGTAAGGCACATTAATATGGAATGCCCAATTCCCATCAGAATTTTTTTCATTATTGGGTCGAAGTGGGCTATCATTAGGGCCTATCAATGGACCATAGTGGCACTAATAGTAAAGCATATTATTCTTAATCGCCAGACCATTTTGGCCGAAGTTGACCAACATTATGACCTATTGAACGACCATAGCGGCATTAATGATAATAAAGGATGTTAATCTAGAACGCCGGGCCATTCAATGCATTTTCAATTTAGTAAAATAGCGAGATTTTGCCAAATTACACCCCTTTATTCACAAAAGGTTTTCTCCATCATTAGAACAACGTTGACTAACATTATGACCTATCAAATAACCATAGTGGCATTCTATGTTCATTTGAAGCGAAGATATCATTATGGCTTATAAAATGGTTATTTATTGTGGAATCAGGCACAGTTTTAAATTTAAGAATTGTTATTTTAAAAATGTAAATAGAATTAATTTTTGCAACAGATTCCGCCTAATAAAACATTAAAATTGGTCTATGTTGACCAAGGTTGATGTTTTGTTGAAATTTTCGGCTCATAGATTTTTGCTGAAAATCAATGATGGATCGTATTTATTCACTTTCGGCTGGGGGAAAGCGAAGACACTATCTGCATTGCCGGGTTTTTTTATTTTTCGACCTGAAAATTTCAGCTAACTTTAACATCTTCACGATCAACGTCAAGGTGACCGCATAGGAACAACAAAAAAGTAACGGTAAAATGGAAGGAAATGAAATACCGGCATGCCAGTATGCCATTTTTCAGCAGCAATATCCCTTTCCAGCAGCGACCGTATCTGGCTAGGATTCAATGATTTTATCAACCATTAACCCGAAAATGACCTGTTCATGTAACCTCAAAAAAAATCTACATTAAAAATAAAATTATGTATTATTATCGGTACTGCGAAAACACCTGCAACATTTCCTTTAAGTGAATATTTAAATAAATAAATTGTTGTAACAATTTTTTAATATTAATTTAGTTTTTGATCTGAATTTCATCTGTCATGATAGTTGTATAGTACCATCACGACAGATTTGTTCTAATATGGCGTAAGACGTTGCTTAAAAAAATGTTGGCTAACATTTACTTAAAAGCATGGTTCGTATATTTTGGCATCGCCATTGAATTTGGGGCAGGTTCACATACATATTTTAGCATAGTAATTAACCTTTTTTGGAAACGATTACTTAAATATGTCGCCACTTTCCGCAAAATATTGATACTATCACAGGAAAGTAAAAAGTGTCGCGACAGTTTCATTCGAAAATGTATTTGTATTAGATAACTCTGCATTATTTTTTGTGTCTTTGATATCGAAAATGATTTAGTTGCGATTCTGATTGTTCGATGTCACTACATACCCAACATTTCTTCTGCTGTAACATTAAATTTATGAGATATTTAAAATTTAGATATTGGGTTCGAGATAAATTAATTTCGTTTACGCTTAACAATTTATTCGTATGACTTCCACTAAATTGATTGTACATTAAATCTAGAAATAAAACGATAAGCGATGGCACATTTAAGCATGAAGCAAAAATTCAGAATCTAACATAATTAATAAACATTTGTTAATCGAATTTAGGTAGAATTAAATTCTAGACCAGAGGGATATTGAAATGATTGCCAAACGAGTAACTAACCCATTCGATGTTGATGATTTTGATCCAGCACCATGTAAAACGGAAGAAAATAAATTGCTGCAGCGTTTTTGAGAAGTTCATGAAATGGAAAATACACCGACATCTCCGACAATTTCTGCTATAACAAATCATACCAACTCATGAGGAAAACCAACATTGTCGTTTTGTGGTACGCTTACCATTTACTCATCTGAAACGGATTCTAGGAGAGCCCTAAGAGATGGCATGGCATAAGATACCACGCATAACAAATTCATGGCAGAATATATTGAATCAGCACATATAGAAGTAAATCCATCACGAAACCACTTTTATTTACCGCATCATTATACGTATTCAAACCAGATTATCGAGACCTATAAGTTACAAGCCGTTTCTAATGGAAATCCCTGCTTCGATTTCGGCAACCAGTTGCTTGCTGGCTTATAGCTAAGGAAAACGAGGTTCAAAATCCTGAAGCCAGCAGATCCATACGTCAGGACATGTATGCCGACGATTTTTTGACTGAACCGGATTCCACAAGCAACGCTTTACACCTTGGACTTAACGTTGGACTACAAGATGCTGAATGCATTTAAGAAACGATGCTCGGATGAAGAAAGGGCTTTAGACAGTATTTTGTCAGCTGAGCTTAATGAAGAATAGGAATTTATAAAAACTTTGGGTCTTTATCGGCATTGAACAAAGGACTGTTTTCGATTACGCAAGCGAAAGAGGCTAAGCGACATTTTACATAAGATCTAATATAACATGTGATTTTCACATCCGATTACTACGCTCAAAATCTCGCGTGGCTTTTGTTAGGAACAGCCCCGAGTCTCGAATTGTGTGTTGCTGCTCTACTGGCTAAGTTAGAAACAAAATATAAATCTATGGTCGATTACAACAACTCACAATTTTATTGTTGAAATGATTCAAGAATAACCCTTCATTGAATCATTTCGGTCGGATCACGTTGGTCTGGTTTCGTTCTTAATGGATGATTAGTTTATATTGAATTGAAAAGGAGAATTAATCCTAGACAGCGAGCTGAGCAACGATTGCTTAAATTACATTCAGAAGCTAAAGTTCAAAATGAAAACCAGAATATAAAGGTAAACAGTAGTGTGCATCACGGGGTTTCCTATGCAAGTGTACTTAAGAGTGCCGTTCCAAAAGTGCAGGCAAATGAGGAAGGTAACTACTCATCAGCTTTAAGCAAGCTATCTGGTATGATGCAAAGCTTCGTGGCGATGATGGTGAGAACTGTGGATCTAATGATGCAGAATATGAACACGGTGATGCAGGTAGATAGTTGTTAAAAATCAAAAATGACTCTCCTCAAAATAGCAATATGGAATGCAAATGGCCTAGCGCAGCATAGAGCAGAGGTTCAGGTATTTCTCATTGAGCACAATATTGACATAATGTTAATATCTGAAACACGCTTCACCAACAAGGACTACTTCAAAATTAATGGGGACATTAATCATCCGGATGGCAAAACACACGGTGGCACTGCTGTATTGCTGAAGAGAAGACTAAAACATTATGAACTTATGAAATATGAGAAAGGTCATATCCAATCAACGATCATCTGTCTGCAGGAATGGGGTCAGCTGGGTAATACATTTTTCTCCGGAGGGGGGGGGGGGTGATTACAACGGCAAACATACTCAATGGAGTTCAAGACTAACAACGCCTAAAGGCAAGCAACTTTATGTAGCTATAGAAGATCAATCCTTGGATTTTTTATCTACCGGTTATCCTACTTTCTGGCCGCGTACGTATGTTAAGAACACCGACTGCTATGATCTGTCGTCTGATCAGTCACTGATATTAGTAACAATGAGTATTTTGAGTAAAAACACCAGCAGATATTGATGTGGCTGCAGAAAAGTTAAAAGAGGTACTGAAAATATCAGCTGAAAAGTCTGCACCAATCATCAACAGTTCTGAAAAAATTAATAAATTATCACATAATATCCAGTCACTAATCCAGGAAAAGCGGAAAATTCGACGCAATGGCAACAGACTAAATCACCATTGTTGAAATGAAAATTAAATCGAGTTATCAAAACCCTGAAATTTGCACTGCAGGAAGAAGAAAACCAATGTATCCAGAATTATTAAAGTGAACTCTCGGATACAGAGAAGACTGATTATTCTTTGTGGAAGGCAACGAAAACCCTAAAAAGGCCTACAAAGTCGAATCCACCGATTAGACTATCAACTGAAAATTGGGCGAGAAGCGATGAAGAACAAGCCAATGCTTTCGCTGCACATCTAAAGACGGTGTTTTCACCACACGAAGGAACTAATAATATCGTGCTGCCTCACCAGATGGATTATGATTCATCCTTTAAACCTGTAAAGTTTGAATGGAAGAAAGTTAAGAACACAATCATAACTTGTATTAGCCCGAAAAAATTATAAGGGAATTACCAGACAAATGCATAAAATAACCTACATTGTTAATGCGATCATGCGAACTAGTCATATTCCTCAATCACAATGATACTTAAGCCTGGGGAAAAACGAAACTCAAATCTCGTCTTCTCGTCCAATAAGCATGCTTCCCACAATCTCAGAGCTGTTTGAAAAATGTTAATAACAAAATACGGAAACCAGTATTAGAAGAAAGGCCAATCATTCCAGACCATCAATTTGGGTTCCAAAACCAACATGTTACCATAGAGCAAGTGCATAGGATTGTAAATGCAATCAGACAGATCTTTGAGGCAAAGCAATACTGTTCTACTGTCTTCATGGATATAGCGCAAGCATTTGACAAAGTTTGGCATGATGGACTAATATACAAACTTAAAGCGCTCTTGCCGAAGACTATTCACTCAGTTCTAGAAAACTATCTCCTCCAAAGGCAATACATGGTCCAACAAAATGGTGCAACAATTTCCCTCAACGATATAAGCGCAGGGTCCCACAAGAAAATGTTCTGGGACCTATTTTATACTTGTTGTACACGGCAGACTTACCTGCTATCGACAATGTAATTATATCAACATCTGCTGATGATACCGCCATCTTGGTATCACACGAAAACCCGCAAACAACCTCAAGAGAAGTGCAAGGTCATCTGAGCAAAATTGAGGATTGGCTCAAGATCTGACGAATAAAAGTAAACGAAAAAAAATCAATTCATGTCACATTCACGCTGAACAAACGCTCCTGCTCACCAGTACAATTTAACTGTGTATATATTCCCAACAAACCAAGGTCAAATGCATAAGAAAATCCAAATTATCATTAGCCAATAAGGTCTTACTAAACAAAGCGTTAATCAAGCCAATATGGACATATGGTATTCAGTTATGGGGACCACCAGTCCATCAAATAGAGAACGGCTGCAACGAACTCAAGCGAAAATAGTCCGATGTATTGCTAATGTTACATGGTGTATCCGAAATACTAACATACACGACGACCTTGGTATTAAAACCGTTAAAGAAACGATGAAGGAATTCAGTTCGAAATACTACTCAAAGCTTCAGGAACATCCCAACGAATTGGTCCGGGATATACTAAAACAGCCGCGATTTAATCGACTGAGAAGAGCAGACCCACTCGAACTAATGAACCTGTGAAATCATTAAATGTGTGGATTACGATTATAAGTAGGATCTAAATTAAATTGTGAACACTTTAATATGTATTAGTGTTAATTAACATTGGTTAAAACTTAAAAAATGTAATTAGCTTAAGATTTGAACACTTCTTGATAGTTTTTTATGTAGAGAGATTCAAGAATAAAGAAAACGCGCCCTCTCACACAGCTCAAAAAACCATCGCGAAAATCAGTGAATTAAAGCACGAATTGTTGCAACATCCACCCTATTCGCTAGATTTAGCCCCCTCTGACTTCTAGCTGTTCTCACATCTAAGAAAAATCATGCGTGGAAAACGATGAAGAGGTAATAGTAGCCATGGAAGCATATTTCGACAGTATTCCGAATTCTCACTTCAGGGATGGAATCCATAAATTGAAAGATCACTGGAACAACATATCGAACAACACAACATAAACATATTGAACGACAAAACTTACTAAGCAACCTAATACATCTTCTTCTTTAAATTTTACTAGTACAGTAAGCCCTCGATTTAACGGACCCCGATTTAAAGGACGCTCGATTTAACGGACCTCGATTTAGCGGACCCTCGATTTAAAGGACAATTTTTTATTTTCCATTTTTCGGTTACCGATTATGATGGGATTGGGTATGTGGGATGGGAGTGGAATTATTAAATGATTTTGGGAATAAGTTCTGGAATATGGCCATCTGGGAAGGAACTCAGCCAGTTTTTAACCGATTATGATCAGATTGGGTATGTTGGATGGGAGTGGGATTCTTAAATGATTTTTTGAAGAAGTTCTAGAATATGGTCACCTGGGACGGAACTCATTAACCGATTATAATCTGATTGGGTATGTTGGATGGAAATGAGATTCTTAAATGATTTAAAAAAGAAGTTCTGGTATATGGCCACCTGGGTTGGAAGGAACTCAGTCATTTCTTAACCGATTATGATCGGATTTGGTATGTTGGATGGAAATGAGATTCTTAAATGATTTTAAAAAGAAGTTCTGGAATATGGCCACCTGGGTTGGAAGGAACTCAGTCATTTCTTAACCGATTATGATCGGATTTGGTATGTTGGATGGAAATGGGATTCTTAAATGATTTTTGGAAGAAATTGTGGAATATGGCCACCTGGGATGGAACTCAGACATTTCTTAACCGATTATGATCGGATTGGGTATGGTGGATGGGAGAGGGATTCTTAAATGATTTTTGGAAGATGTTCTGGAATATGGCTACCTGGGACGGAACTCAGCCATTTCTTAACCGATTATGTTTAGATTTGGGATGTTGGATGGAAACGGGATTCTTAAATGATTTTGAGAAGAAATTCTGGAATATGGCCACCAAACTCGGTGTTGCAAGCTTTTTTCTTAAAGCAAGCGGCTCCTAATGCTAACAAGTTTCTGCTAATGCTGAACATATATCACCAGTACGTAACTACTCGAACACCCACCACTCATGGAATTGGTAGTTTGAGCGGCAGGCCAACTTCATACTCTCACATAAAATTACGTTATGAACCCTACACAAGGGGCTCAGATAAATTTATAGTACTCTTATCAACAACGACCTCAAAAACTGTTTATGTAATATGGTGTCTTCTAAGACCATGAAATCTTAAGAACCTTTTGAACCAAGGTACTTGCAATACAAGAACTTAATCCATATGGCCAGATTCCAGAACTTTATTCAAAAATTATTTAGAAATCTCATTTCACCCACAATGTCCAATTTCTGTCTTAGTTTGCCATATTCCAGAACTTGGCCAAAAAACATTTAAAAATCCCATTTCCAACCAGTATGACCACTTATCCGATCATAATCGGTTAATAAATGGCTGAGTTCCGTCCCATGTGGACATATTCCAGAACTTCTTCCCAAAATCAATTAAGAATCCCGTTTCCATCCATTATAAACAATCCCAACATAATCGGCTAAGAAATGCCTGACTACCATCTCAGATTAAATTCGATCGAATCGATTAAATTAAAAAACATTCGGATTTGACGGTCATTCGGATTTAACGGACTTTCGGATTTAACGGACATTCGGACTTAACGGACACCCCCAATTAGTCCGTTAAATCGAGGTTTGACTGTACTACTACTACTTTACTAGTTTATTAGATTTTAACTAGTTTTTAGCTAATCCACATTGAATTTCTCCCGCTAGACTCATAAATAATACGAACTTGGCTATTCAAACATTTTACAAACGATTTATTATAATTTTTATTAGACATGTAAGTTACAAATTAAAACTTCTTGTCGTACGAATCTTGAAATTGAGATACTAATATCAAATAAGTTGCAGCCAATGTGATAATCTGGAAAAAAACCAACGCAACCAACAATTAATATTTTTAATAAATTCGTCGTTCAATCATTATTCATTACCGTCACGTAAATTTTTGGTTCGATCAAACTGGCCATCGTTGATGTATATCGGCTTTCATGCACACATTGGAGTGAATAAAATTCTGACTGAAATAAAAAAATATTGAACAATTAAGTAATGGCGTTATATCAATAGACAGACGGTTAGATATATAACGGAATGAGCCACCATAAAAATATAATTTTTGGCGAAATTCAAATATAAACTCACATTAAAATCGATATTTGTTGCATTAATTAAGCGGATCGAATTTTCCCGATACATGGACTGCAGCTCAAATATTTTGAAATACGAATTTAATAAAAAATATAGTTTTGCCAACGCCCAAGCATCTAGAAAGGACGCCCAAAGTCGGTTCGATATTATCGAATACAAAATTTCATAGGATTTGATCAGGACCGCTATAACATCACGACCGATATTTAAAAGTATAATCACGTGAAAATTTTGACTCATTATAATGGTGCCAGCGTATTGTGAAAAACGCCTAAATAACTTGTAATTTTTAAACAAATTTATCGATCTACGCGACGGTGCTGCCAAACGTTGATTCAGACTAGAGATTTTATCACAAACAGTGGCAAATACATAGTCACAATACAATATTGCCAAAATTGCATGAAATTCTTTATAAATGAACAGGATGGTGAAAACTTTCGCGCTTAATTTAAAATTCACCGCGTACCACAGCACTATCGGTGACATGACGAAAAATAAAATAAATCCGCTAAAAAGCAAATTTATAAAAAATACACGTGCCCGATGGTTTTGTGATGACACTTCGCACATATTTATTCGTGTAAAATGGCCATCAAATTTTATAAAGTGGCGAAATAATTGTTGGTGATTTTGGGCGGCTAACAGAGAATGAATTTTAATCGTTATCGACATTACCAAGGAGTACGCAAACGATATGAAATATGACCAAAAAAATTGTTTTAGATATGAACTTTTGTAATTTTGCAATGAGCTGAGATATGTGGCGAAATACGAATATACGAATAAACCTTCTATTATTATTAAATGTACGGTTAAAAGTATTTTGTATCCGGTAATATTACAAAATTTTACCGCCCCACCACCGTATCGTAATGGTGTTACCGCGAAAACATTTAAGATCAAAAAAATGTTTTGGTTCGATATTTTCATAATTTTATGATAACTAGCCTCGTTAGTAACAAACAACCGAATGACATCCTGACAGTATTTGATTTGAATAACTAGCCTAATTAACTAATAAATATTGTATGTACACATGCCAATGTTAAATAATTAAACTTACCGCCTCTCCTTCCAAGTCGAAAGTGTACGACACACGTATAAATTGTGTACAAAACTTTTTCAATTGCTCCGTAATTTCAAAATATGCGATCAATAAAAATCCTATTTTTGCCACACTCCACCCACCCACACTGACCGCTGGTTGCATATTATTCCATCGATTAGTAATAACCATGTACAAAATTTCATAAGATTTAATCAAAACTGTTAAGATATCAAGCCAAATATTTAGTAACACGATCGCCGTTAAAAAACCGGACCGTAAAAATTTTGCGCAAAACTTTAACAAATTCTCAACTAACAGAAGGATTTTTATTAAATTGCCAGTATCTTGCGACTCAGATACAATCTGGGTAGCATTCCAAAGTTTTTCGGTGATATTCGCAAATATGTAATTGCAGTACAAAATTATCAGCATTAAATTAAATTCTCTGTATATATAGAAAATGGTGAATACTTGAGCAGCTACTCGTGGCCCTGCCAATTTTATTAAACACATCGGCAAATAGATTGCGAACAAAAATATTACACCAATACAAAAATGTTTAAAAAATATACGTTCCTTCTCGACAAAGCGTAACTCGCACCGCAAATCTTTAATGCGTTCAAAGTGTCTATCAAATTTCTCAAACAGGTTGAATAGTTCGATCTGTTGCCTAATCGAAACGAGTAATAAAATTTTGATAATCACAATGCTGAAAACTGAACATACAATCGAAATGACATATGATAGGGCAAAAATTTTCAAATAGGAGGTCCTATAATTGTACATCGATCCATAAAAGGCTTGGTAATAGTAATACAAAAAAAAATATTCGGTTAGGATATTAACCAGAAGCAAATAGGCAATGTATTTAGGCAAACAATGGCTTTGAACTCGGTTGTTCCCGTTCACATTGATTTTTAACGGAGTCACAGTGAAAATATTTAATAGTAAGAAAATATTATTTTTGGTCCGTAAATTCATATTTGCTAACAACTACTTAACGAATGTCAAACTACTTGTTATATAAATGATGTACTGGTAGGGTATCGTATAACTCACAAACAAGTAATTCCCTCGTGAAATTTGAATTATTAAATTTTGATTGATTGTAGAACAATCACAAATAAAATAACTCAACCGTTACATTGGATGTCATACTTCAGCAGACACACGAGTAGGGAGGAATAACATTGGTGTCTTATAAACGCAGAGCGAGAACAAACGGATCAGTTAAATATTTTACAAAAGTAGCTGAGAATGAGATCCAAATGGCAGCGCACAAAACGTCCTCGCTCTCTAAGAATGCGGAATTACTTCTCAGCAATTCATAGAAAAGCAATTCATCGCACACGATAATTCATCGAAAAAGGAATTAACTGTTGTCGCCAGTTTACCGAAAACTTCAATTGCCTCTGCTTTGATTTAGTAAAATAGTTATTTACTCGCGTTACTACTGGCGAGGTCCGAATTAAATGATTAACGTCTGAAGTATTAATTTTTACTACAAAAATTTATTAAAATGTTTGGGTTTCTATACAAAATTAATATACATAATTGCAGCAACAACTATCTAGTTGCTGAACTTACAATTTTACCTAACTTGAATATAATAAAATGTGTTTATGTTCTTAATTATATTGAGCTTAATAATTTTGGTGATTTTATGATTTAGGTTGACCCATTTTTCCTCATGTCTGAGTTTCTACCGGGCTCAGGGCTAAAAATATTCGTTTCGGACCACGTTTAGGGGTCGCTCAAATTGGTTTTTTGCAAAAAAAACACTAAAAGGACCTTTAGTGACGTTTTTCCCGCTCTTTCACTTCAGCTCGTTCAAGTAATGCCGGTTTAATATTTTATAAGTATTTTTGAGTATGCCGAATCCAATGAAGTGATAAAAAAGGACTATTTGTGGTTATAGTGCAAAGAATTACGGAAAAATGACACATTGTACGTGATCATGTACTGAAAAATTAACAATTTTATAGCCCTTAAACGACCAAAAGGGATACATTTCAAATAATTGTTTGCCACTTGCTAAATCAACGGTTAGAGTTTATTAATAAAAAATTAAAGAGAAACCTAAATAGCCAAAGAAATGTTACTAGTACTCTCTTTGAAAACTAATTAATGCCTTAGTAATGATTCTAAGATGTATAGCTTGTCACAGAGAAGCTAAGTTCCATATTTTTAAAAGATTAAATTTTGGTTAAAGGCCACGAAATGTTAACACATTTCATATGTAATTCACAAGATTTGTATATTTAATATTTTTACTAGTTTTTCTGTTGCACAGCAGCCTTATTATTTCTTTTTATTGCTACAAGAATTCTCTTATAGTGATCTTATAGTGATATATATTATGTAAGTGGTTCTCCAAGAAGGAAAAGTGTTAAACACTAATATTCTTTATAATCATCCCGCCCATTATGTATTTTTCGGGTGACGGTCTCTTTATCGTAAACAATTTATCGTGTTTCAATTTAACGTGAACATTTTACCGTATAACAGTTTATCGTAGACACAATTTACCGTGGACACAATTTATCGTGTGGACAATTTATCGTATGCCAGTTTTTCGTAGCTTTGTACAATTGACTGTTAACAAAATAATTTGTAAATAAAAATTAAAGTGTCGATAAAATTAAATTCCGCTATTACCACCTTAATAGATTAATAAAATAAGATGGGATTTTGTAAGTTGGAAATGAGATTTTTAAATGACTTCCGTAAGAAGTTCTGGAATATGAAAAATTATTAAATTAATATTAAATTATGCATCTGGGACGGACCTCGGTAATTTCTTAACCGATTATGCTGAAATTGGATATGGTAAATGTAAATGGGATTCTTTAATGATTTTTGCAACAAGTTCTGGAATATATAGTGCTCTAATATTAGCCGTGTTTTAATATTGGAGCACTATCCGGCGCCGAAGGGAAGTTTCTACTGAAACTGCTATTTATTCACTGGTGTCGCTATACCATACAAATGAAAAAATAAATTCATTTATAAAACAAACATTTACACCTGAAATATACCAATTAACATTTATTCTGGCATGACGTTATAAAAAATAAATCATCTTGCTGTGTTTTAAATTTTTATTATAAGAATAAGTTTCTAATGGTTTAAAAGGTTGAACAAAACAAAGGAAATTTAAAATTTCCATCTGAAATGGATAGTGCTCCCGATAGCGGCTCCCGATAAATAGGTAGAGCAAGATACTTTTTTATAGATTTCTAACTAAAAAGGTCGAATGAAAAATTTTAGTTTAGAGTTAAATAAATCAATTATATGCAAAAAAGCGCGTGTGGCACGTAGCCCCGTCTTGTTGGAACCAAATGTTGTCAAGATCAACTTCTTCCAATTTCGGCCATAAAAAGTTGATTATCATCGATCTATACCGATCTTCATTGACAGTAACGGTGTTACCAGCTTCATTTCGAAAAAAATACGGACCGATGATTCCACCAGACCAAAAACCACACCAAACTGTCAATTCATGTGAATGTAATGGTTTTTCATGAATAGTTTGTGGATTTTCTTCGCGCCAGAATCGACAGGTTTGTTTATTTACCGCACCACTCAGATGAAAGTGAGCCTCATCGAAGAAGATGATTTGCTTAAAAAATTCGTTATCGTTTTCAAGTTGTTCCAAGGCAAGATCAGCAAATTCACTACGTTTACGGTGGTCCAATGGCTTCAGTTCTTGAGTGAGAACAATTTTATACGGGTGCAAACCCAAATCCTTTGTCAAAATCCGCCAGGTTGTGGTTTGAGACAGTCCCAATTCGTGGTTTTCCGTGCTGCAGTATGAGAAGGTGCATTATCGAGGTGCAAAAACCAAGAGTTGTCGACCCATAATTCCGGCCTCTTTTGACGAATAGCTTCGCGCAAACGACGCATAACACTCAAATAGTATTTCTTGTTGACAGTTTGGTCGGTCGGAAGGACTTCGGAGTGCACCACACTCCGATAATCGAAGAAAACTGTCAACATCACCTTGATTTTTGACTTGCTTTGACGTGGTTTTTTCGGCTTCGGCTCACCTTTGGCACGATATTCGGCCGATTGATCGTCTGTTTCCGGATCGTAAGCATAGATCCAAGACTCATCGCCAGTTATAATGCGTTTCATGACATCCTGGTAGTCGGAGAGCATTGTTTCACAGACGTCAACGCGACGTTGTTTTTCCAAAAAATTGAGTGATTTTGGAACCAATCGTGCTTTCACTTTTCTTAGGCCCAAATGATCTTTCAAAATAGTTCAACAATGTTTCAACGATGCCAGTAAGATCTCTGACTGTTAATCGTCGATTCCCGAGCACCAATTCCTTGATTTTATTAACGTGTTGATCATCAGTTGATGTTGATGGCCGTCCTAGACGTGGTTCGTCGTCAACACGTTCTCGACCCTCTTTGAACAATTTGTATCAATCAAAAACATTTGCTCGTGGCATACAATTATCACCGAAGGCCTTTTGCAACATTCTAAACGTTTCGGCACCACAAAATTGATTCCCACACAAAATTTAATGGAACTTCTTTGTTGAATAATTTCACTCATTGTAAAAATCGCCGAATGCACTTTTTGTACTTCAGAAAGACAAGCGTATACTAAACACTAATGATTATTTTGATGTGACATTTGACACAGATGTCACTGACAGTCATACCAACATAGAAAAAAAATATTTCGACGAATGGTTTTCCGCGTGAAATTTAAATTAAACAGACTTACTACTTTTTGCCCACAGTATTTCAAATCCAACACATTAATTGTGATATAAGATAAACTGTTCTCACGATTAACGGTTTTATGATAAATTGTTCACGATAAATTGTTCACGATAAACTGTTATACGATAAATTGTTCACGTTCAACTTATAGTAAATAGTATTTTTCCAAGTTGATCATTAATAAAGGTAAAAATATTCTCCTTCTCTTGTGAACTGACAATTTCTTGAACATTTACGTCATCTAAACCGGAGCTTATTTGGGTATGGTTAAAAGAATGCTACTGCATTTTAAATCTCTGAAAAAGATGAATATCGGGCCCACTTGATACTTCCTTTAACAAGCTAATAAAAACAGCAGGTACAAATTATTCATATATATGATGTCTGCAAGCAAACCGCAATAAATTTGTGCCAAATCTTTTTTCAAGAAGTTTGCAGTTGTATCAAAGCGCAATCCTTTAATATTGTCTGTATATAGGTATTCCAGTCCTCAAGCATTTGATATACCATTTTACACTGCTCTATGCCTGTTCCATGTATAATCATTGGAACTACCAACATTTTGGTGTAAAGGTGTAAAAGCCTCTCAATTGGATTCAATGTCAATCAAACCGAAATAGGATGGAAAATAATTGGCACTAGAAATGCCACTATAACACATTAATCAATTTCGATGGTGTCTACTAACGGCATTGAGGATCAATTGAAATTACTCATAGAAGCCGATTCGATACCGGACGAAAAATTTAATACGGAATGGGAAAACATAATTGAACAACATTTCCAGTAAACCTTAGAAAAAGTTCCAGTTGGCCGGTATATAGTAAGAATTCAATTCAATCAATTTTATCATCAATTTATTCAGGAGTACGTACCTAAATCTAAACAAACATTATTATTCGACTCAGCAAAATCTCAACAAAAATTATCATGCAAGAAATATGACTATTTTGCAACTATAGAGCTAAATGCAACTTTGATAATACAATAAAACTGCATAACCCTGGACAGCTTAAAACATCACCCTTCATTCAACCCCCCTTCCTCCCCGAACTAGTAAATAATAAACTGTGATGTTCGAAAACGAGAAACGAGATGTTCTATGGCAAAATATATCTAGTTGCATAACTGACTCTAAGAAAGTAGAACAGTTGTATGCCAACTCATATGCATACTCGTGAAGAAATGGTAGCGAAAACTCCAAAAATGAAAATAAGCAGAGAACACTGCTTCGTAATCAGATTAGCTGTCTTAACCAGACTAAATAAATTAGCAAACAAAGCCAACTTTTTTCACTAAATCCAACACTAGACGAAAATGGTTTGTTACGACTAAAAGGGCGACGTTTTTAATTTTTTTTAAATTATTCAGAGAGAAACGCAGTACAGCAGCAGGTTTTCTCGGTCTCACAAGCAAATTAATCGTTGTTCGTCTTAAGCATCTTTCTAATGGAACGTACCAAATTGAATGAAAGAACCGGTGGATGAATGGATCGCTAATATCAAATAAAAATACTTACCTTATGAGAAGTTACTTTCTTCCAATTTCATTCCTAAAAAATTACATCATATGAGGAATTTATTATTTCCATACTCTCCAACTATGACGTCACGAAAATTAATTCAAAATTCCCCCGTACACTATTAACTTGTAAACCATAAATTAATGAAAACATTTATGTCGTGTCATTCCATGTTACCACCGCTCATTATAATCACTGAACCGAAACCATATTTCTGCTGATCACTTTAAACCGAGCTAATTAATATTTAAGTACCTGTAGTACCTACATGTGTTATATACATAAAATTATCATGAATCTCCTCTTGTTTAGATGTGATTAGGTTTTTAAGGTGGATAAATCATAATAACGGTAACTGTCATAATTTTAAAACACGCATATCAAGAACACAATGCATTCGATAGGACATTGAACTGTACACGATCGATGCGCTGTTATGGGAAATGAATTTGATATTTTATGCGAGTAGTAGCGATAATGATTTATCCATAAATTTTGTACAAAATGATTGCGCTTGCAAAATGACGAAAAAATAAAACATAAACCAAAAATTTGGAATAAGGCCAATATTGAAAAGGCGCATAAGAATTTCTCAATACCATGAAATCGTAAGTTTATGTAGTGCGCTCCTGATACACCTGATTAAATTTGTAACACACTTTCACCTAATTTACATAAATACCCAACATTTTGGAGATTTAACCCAATTTGAGGGCCTCACCCAAAATTCATAATTAAATTACAATATAATTGACCAATATTTCATCTGTATAACCGCGAACAATACTAACAAGTTGGTCCCTCTAAATTTTTCCACTGTATTCCACCATTATTATCGATCATTTCCAATATTCCGATTTATTGCATAAAAACTCGATCGACCGAATATAAATATTTACATTAAAAAATATCAATTTGACAATAGCGTTTAACGATCATATTGAACATTTTGTTTGTGCAGGGCTCGCGGTGTGTGTAATGAGCGATTTTGTGTTCTCTGGTCACATATAAATACAACTTTAATGCGTTGATTTCCTGGTCATTCATTTAACATGTTTTAAATTTTTAAAAATTGTTTAAAATGTTGTTCAGCTTCAACACTCCCGATGAATTAGAATTTTGTATGTTTTTTGGATTTAACATTTAATGTATGTGATGCCCTTTTGAATTTACTTTAATTGTTATAAGATTGAAAAGCATGGGAATGTTTAATGATTAAAATTGAATTTTCTCTTTTGGTTTATGTTGCATTAACTATAGCTGAAATACCCTGCGTTGCTCGAAATTTAGTGATTTAGTGAAAAATTTGTCGCGAGCGAAGTTTATCCTTCCAAATTGAATAACAAATCAGGAAGGAATCAGTAGGGACTGTTTCAAACATAGACAAGTCCCAATGCATACCTTCAGCTGACCTAGAGTATATCGTAAGATAGATAGCCAGTTAAGATTCAAATCAACAGCATCAACTATTTCTCTGATACGGATGATACGATATTACAAACATTTGGTGGTAACCGACCCTCCCAAATTTCCATAAATTAAATAGCAAAAGCTGTTCTATCGCGCAATTGGCTCACTGGCATGTTCTCTGTTAAACTGATCTATAACCATCGATTTTCGACAGGATATTTTAGTCCTAAAATTTTTGGTTTACTCGAAATATCCGCTTATTTCCGATTCATTTCATTTTCCGAAATATCCGATTTATTTTAAAGATACGAGATCGCACTTTTTCTATAAAAAGTCTAATTACCGAGTATCCAGAGGCAACAAAACTATTGGAGTTAGAATGCACTCCCAAAACCAACGAATTTCGAGAGCCGAATGAAACGAACACTAAGAGGTCGATATAGGCAGAATCCAGTCGAATTTTCGATCCAATACTGGTAACTTCTAGCATTGCGTGAAGATTTAGAGAGTCTGTAACGCGTACAAATTCCCAGCTAGATTGAGTCCCATCAGTTTATGATCGGGACGTCAGGAACAACACGCCTTAGCAGCCAAAACAAAGGTAGCGCCGACTAATCGGAAGAGCATACCCGGATGGAACTAAACTGTGCTTTCATTGAAAAATTTAAGTTATGGAGCGATTCGAAAATAATTCTAGTGGATGTTGGCCATCGCAGCTAGTATCATATGATACAAATGAAGAGAATTACGCTATTCGTCGAGCGCTTGAGAGTAACAGAAGTGCCACACTTATGCACCCATCCGATATGAAGAGGCATCTGGGATGATAAAATAGTTGGCCAAGGCTCTATCAGTTTACAAATAAAGCATAATAAAGGTACTATATCCATATACAGATAAATTTTCAGTTATTAAAGCCAAGAATGCAACACGAGAAGTTATTCGAAAAATTATTCCATGCATTAAACAAAAGCCAAATCTCGAAGTACAAGTTATGGGTGGTTTGCCATCTGACAAGGTCACTTATGTGGTGGCATCTGACAGAGTATATTTAACTATCTCAGCACCAGAGCAGCGCAAATAGAGTTTGTGGAAGATCTACAAACGCAAAGTAACAGGCTGCTCTAACCCGTATGAACGCAAGTAGAGGGCTTCGTAGAGCCATATACAGTGGCAACGGTTCTAATTTCGTGGAGGCAAATACATCGTTAAAGGAGCTGTATCAATTTTTAAAGGCCAAACAAACCAATATATAAGTTATTTTCTTTTAGGCAAAATTTAACATGACACTTTAATCCACCAGGTGGACAGCTGTGAATTGAATGTGGGAGGCGGCTATCAAGTTGGCTAAAACGCATGATAAACGATTCAATTTTATTATTGGAGGAATTCAGTACCCTAATGACAGATATAGAGAGCAGTCTTAATGTCCGTCCGCTGTGTGCGACCGAATCAGCAACTGATGACATATAGATGACATAATACTAATCCCATTCCACTTTATTATCAAACGACGAATGCATACATTACCGGAGGATGATCTGGTAAATGGAAATGTATCATCTAATGCCAGATGGGAACTAATAAAGAAACTTATCAGAGATTTCCAAACTTTTATTTTTGTTGTCAATAGATGTCACTAAATTTTTAGTCAAAATTGAATTTTCTTTTGAACGAGATATTTAAAACGCATTTTGATATTGTTACATGGATATTTGTTGATACAATCCAGAACAAAGACGGACATTAGTCTCTTGACATCCAAAGTAAGTGTGGAAGGTTCATATTTTCGTTGTTGCAAGGATGTTAAAATTTCTAGAGCGTAGATTTGATCACTGCAATCAGTTTTAAAATGTTGAAATCAGAGTGACGTATTTACTCTGAATTACAGTTTACAGTTTATAGTTTACAGTTAACAGTTTACAGTTTACAGTTTACACTTTACAGTTTACAGTTTACAGTTTACAATTTACAGTTTACAGTTTACAGTTTACAGTTTACAGTTTACAGTTTACAGTTTACAGTTTACAGTTTACAGTTTACAGTTTACAGTTTACAGTTAACAGTTTACAGTTTACAGTTTACAGTTTATAGTTTACAGTTTACAGTTTACAGTTTACAGTTTACAGTTTACAGTTTACAGATTACAGTTTACAATTTACAGTTTATAGTTTACAGTTTACAGTTTACAGTTTACAGTTTACAGTGTACAGTTTACAGTTTACAGTTTACAGTTTACAGTTTACAGTTTACAGTTTACAGTTTACAGTTTACTGTTTACAGTTTATAGTTTACAGTTTACAGTTTACAGTTTACAGTTTACAGTTTACAGTTTACAGTTTACAGTTTACAGTTTACAGATTACAGTTTACAGTTTACAGTTTACAGTTTACAGTTTACAGTTTACAATTTACAGTTTACAGTTTACAGTTTACAGTTTACAGTTTACAGTTTACAGTTTACAGTTTACAGTTTACAGTTTACAGTTTACAGTTTACAGTTTATAGTTTACAGTTTACAGTTTACAGTTTACAGTTTACAGTTTACAGTTTACAGTTTACAGATTACAGTTTACAGTTTACGGTTTACAGTTTACAGTTTACAGTTTACAGTTTACAGTTTACAGATTACAGTGTACAGTTTACAGTTTACAGTTTACAGTTTACAGTTCACAGTTCACAGTTTACAGTTTACAGTTTACAGTTTACAGTTTACAGTTTACAGTTTACAGTTTACAGTTTACAGTATACAGTTTACAGTTTACAGTTTACAGTTTACAGTTTACAGTTTACAGTTTACAGTTTACAGTTTACAGTTTACAGTTTACAGTTTACAGTTTACAGTTTACAGTTTACAGGTTACCGTTTACCGTTTACCGTTTACAGGTTACAGTTTACAGTTTACAGTTTACCGTTTACCGTTTACAGTTTACAGTTTACAGTTTACAGTTTACAATTTACAATTTACAGTTTATAGTTTACAGTTTACAGTTTACAGTTTACAGTTTACAGTTTACAGTTTACAATTTACAGTTTACAGTTTACAGTTTACAGTTTACAGTTTATAGTTTACAGTTTACCGTTTACAGTTTACAATTTACAGTGAACAGTTTACAATTTTCGGTTTACAGTTTAAAGTTTACAGTTTACAGTTTACAGTTTACAGTTTACAGTTTACAGTTTACGGTTTACGGTTTACAGTTTACAGTTTACAGTTTACAGTTTACAGTTTATAGTTTACAGTTTACAGTTTACAGTTTACAGTTTACAGTTTACAGTGAACAGTTTACAATTAACAGTTTACAGTTTACAGTTTACAGTTTACAGTTTACAGTTCACAGTTTACAGTTTACAGTTTACAGTTTACAGTTTATATTTTAGAAAAACTTAAAATAATTGAATTTTAAAGATATGCCTAACAAGAAATTTCTTTATCTCATTTCAAAATAATTACTTCATTTGCGTAAATATTGCATCACCGTGAGCAATCATTAATCATCATCGTATTTCTAATCATCGATAAATACAAAAATTCGGATAAAATAATTTCATAATAATTTAAAAAAAAAGATAAAATTAACTCAACCATATCTCCTTCTCCACAGAGGTAACGGACATATGGCCATCATCAATACTAAATAACAAATTTAATTTTTTAATTTTTATTAAATTGATGATTAAATGAATGAGCACGATGGACTCGTATTGAAAGCGATGAAAATTGCACATCATGATCATCTAGAACTATTAATTACAATCGGTAATTACTATAATTAATCTGGTGCAACTGTGTGTAATTGATATGTACACAAAAGTTTAGTGTACGCGTACAATGATCGAGACATGGAAGTAATTAGTCAAACTACACAATCTCAAGCTGGCAAATATACATAAAATTTGCATATGAATTTGCTATGAATTATTTTTTTATATTTTGGTGACAAGTTATTATTTGAAAAATTTATAAAGGTCCAAGGCTTCCCGATCTGCCGAAACAAAAGAACAAAAACGTTCATGAACCTCAATGTACATCATAAACACGTTTTCCAAGAAAATAAAAGGTTTACAAAAATCAACAAAAATACCCAACATAGCACAAAATTCCAGATCCGGGGAGGAAATGATCTTGTCTCCATATCCATAATTATGTTTGTGTATGCGAACGTTCGAAACAATCCAGCTTAATATAACAATACGTGAAGGTCAACAGTCAACTACAATGGAGGCCGTAACGTATAAATTTACATATAAATGACATTTCAAATTAGCTGATTTTTCGTTTTTAATTGGAAAAGTGAAACTTTATGATAATTTTCTTTATGGTATGGGGCGTGAGAGTGGTTTGTATAGGCAGTGAGTTTATCACAAAACACGTATATTTGGGCTATGCGATTAATGTATTTAAAATAAATTAATAATTCATTAAAATAATAAATTTAGTTGACAAGTAAATGACAATGAAACACAAATTAATTTAATTAAAATCGATTAACGCTACCACTTAACGCCATAAGTGAAATCTTGAAATTGTGACACCAGTATTATGTAAGTTCCAGCCAAGGAGATAATCTAAAATAAAATTAAATATTAATTTAGAACTCATTTATGTACAGATTTTTACTATACCGTCATAAAAATTTTCGGTTGAATGAAACTACTCAGTTGTGTAGTGTTTTGCCCCGCATGCAAAAATTCAAGTGTATAAAAGTCAAAATCTTCATCATCGAGCACATTCCGCGTAAAATATTTTCGAAATAATTGTTGGTCCGCAAAAATTTTAAAATATATATTTACCACTAGATAAATTTTAAATAATGCCAACGTACATATTGTTATGCCGATCACAGTGTAACCGAAAAATTCGGAAAGGTACATGTACAATATATCATAAGACCTCGTTAGAAATGTCAAAAGGTCAGAGCATACAAGTAGTAACATAACCGGAATAAAATTTTTGTTAACCGGTTGGAAAATATTTTTTAAAAAATTTCGTAAAAGTTTAAAATTTTTCATGAACCGTTCGTGATTAAGGCCTTCGGTTCCTAGCACACGATTTGTGTATAAAATTTTCTCGTCTATATTCATAAATATGAAACTACAGTACAGCACGATTGCGTATAAATGTAGTTCTTTGTATAATAAAATCGTGCCAAAAAGAAGTCCGGCCACCGTTGGAGGCACCAAATATCCAAACACGATCGACGATAAGCCGAATACTATTAACATGGTACAAAAAATTAGTAGAATAAATATTCGGCGTGATTTAGTATTTCGATAAAATTGTTGATTATGTTCCTCCACAAAAAGGGTGTTCGATTGATAAAATTCTTTATCAAACTTATAAAATTCGTTGAACATACGTTGCTGACTATTTATCGACCGGATAAATATTAAGCCAATTATGTTAATATTCAGGACGAGAATTACACTCCACAGTGCGTACGCGAAAATAAACGATTTTAAATATCCTTCGGTAAAATTAATCAATTGCCATTTATGGATTAGCACAAAACTACAAATAAATATTGGTTCGATCACAATAATTTTTAAACACAACAAAATTTTGTAAACTTTTAAATTTATATTGGTGGTTTTAACATTTATACTGTTTAGTGATTCAAGTTTAATTGGTGTTATCATGAACAAATTCATAATGATAAAAATGGGTTTAGGATTATTATTTGCAACGATCTTGATGTCCATCCGTTTTAAATGTCCTGGTGACATTGTGCTTATACACAAATTACTCGATTTGCCGTTTCGAATATCTAGGTATATTGTTCCAATTAGATAATGAATTTTATTTACCTGCGCTCGCAATTTACATGTCATTATAGAATTAATTAATTAGTTATAATTACGTGATGCTTTTTTAATAATGCATCGAACAATATTTCAGAGTCGCAGGCAAAAAGGTATATATATGTTAAGGCGAGGCAATGAAGCACTAAAAAGGCTAAAAGTTCGGAATTTTTGCCATAAAGACGGATTGGAATGCGGTTTTTTGCATTCGCTTCCAAAAATTATTTGTAAAAAATGTACCTACTTTGTGGGTGTGGTGTCATTGCTGCAGCCAAAAATGCATTCAAAAAATGCATCTTTTGAGACGCCTTTTGGAAAACTTAAAAACTTTGTAAATAAGAGTCAGAACTGGCTCAAATCGGGGTACTCGAAAGTTTTCGAGGTCGCTGATCACTATTATGATATTCAAATTGACCCCCTCGAACACCTGGAGCTCAGAAACGCCGATGAACCTCATCTCCGTGGGACTCTCCAGAAAATCACGCGGGGAACGAGAAAAACTCGGCGCCCTGGGGTTTTTCGGGTCGCTGAATTCAAATATGACATCGGCGATCACCCCTCGGACACCTGGTGCACCCGAACTTGGACCTGGACGTCATCCCCGAGAACTTTCTTGACAATATCGACAAAAACAACCCGAAAATTATTGGAGGCGTGTTTTTTGGGGCACTGAATCAGAATTTCACGTCGAAAACGATCCTCCCACCACCTAGTGCACCGGAACCTACGCCTGAACGTCGTCTCCGAGGGTTTTCCAAACACAATCGAAAAAGACTAACCGAAAATCATCTCATAATTTCAAACATTCATATGTGTGTAACTCTCGCCTGGATCCCTCGAAAAACTTGATCCAGTCCTGTAAAATTCAAAACGCTGAGTTTGAATAGAGCAAGGAGAATTACGAGAATAATCTCCGGCTAGATCTACGAACTTTGCCAAGCGGCCTTTCACTTTTCTCCCAACACTCAAAACGCTTCTGTGCAAGTATACAAAAAGACTTTCTCCTAAGTCCAGGCCCCACCCACCAACGCGTAGAACGAGCAGCTGGCGGCAGTAGAAAACTGTTACCGAAATACATTACCAAAACTCCATAGTCAGGAGAACCACGTGTTTATTCTCTAGATTTTTGTTTTGTGATCATTTATGTTGCCACGATATTTATTACAAATAGTTATGTGAGTGATTTTTTTCCGTGCATATCAGTGAGTGACGTTTTTGGTGCATATCTGTGAGTTATATTTAAAGAATGTGAAAGAAACCATTGCGCTAATCGGGGAAGTTCAGCAGACGTCCGTCTTAGCGAGAATATGGCGTTACAAATGCAACAGGATAAACTCTTACAAAATAAAAACAATAACACTAAGATTATTGAAATGCTCCGTGCCAAACTGACGACAGTCGGGATAGTTTCAGACCAATCTGCAGCGGATGCTGATCGTACGATTGTTCCGACAGCTCTAAAAGAATCTGAGGATCTGACCAAAAAGGTAGTCATAGTCGCCGAAGATACGCCGCAGATGTTGCCGTACTACTGACCGCACTCTGCCCGGCTGACAGAGAAATATTTGTACGGAAACCTGCAAGGCTCAATAAACCTGAAGAACTGTATTCTTCGCGGAGCTTGTCGGATATGCCAGTAGTTGAGGATAATATTTTGTTGCTCCATGCAATAATGAGGTGCGATACCGTTTCAGCAACGTATTACCAGGGAAAGACAAAATTTTTCAAGACCTTCCAGAACTTCCCCGACCTTCAAGATCATGCTGCGAAGTTCAAGGAAGCTGGTTTGTGCAGTGAAACAATTTTTGAGAACGGGCGCAGCTAATCCTGGCAATGTACGGTGCTCCAATGACATTCAGGAAACCAAATATTTCTGACAAGCCAAAATAGAACCAGTTACTCCACACGTACAGGTGCGAAATGTACAGGAAAACCGCCACAACGGGGAGAGTAAATTTGGTCAAAATTCTCCCTACAGTAGACGCCATTCAACAACATCTAAAGAGGGTATATTTTCAAGTACAACAATGACTGCACGGAGGCCAGCTGACCATGGACCCAGCAAAGTGGGGATGGAGAAAGGAAGGCGACACACTAACGCCCAAGAATATTATGGAACTAATATTCTGTTGATGCAAAGGAGATTGTAATCTGAACGCCTGTAGTTGCAGGAAGCACGGCCTACCTTGCAATCTTGCCTGTAAAATTTGTGAAGGTTCAACTTGCCTCAACACTGAAATATATTCAGTTGTAAACGTTATTGTGGCAGAGACAGAGGCCTCAGATGAGGGAGATGTTCCCCGTATAAATACATCAGTCGATGACGAAGAAAATGAGCAGACTACCGATGTGTGAATTGATCAAGAAATTGATATATAATTACGTGTCTACACATTTAAGTTATTAATTAATGAAGTAAAACAAACTTACAGGTTCATAGTATTTAATTTGAGGTCAATAAAAATTGTTTTAATGTTAATTACATAAATATTGACTTTCTATTCATTCTATTTCTTTCCTCCCCACATAATCTAGAATCAACAATTCCACACAGCTATTGCAGTATTGACGTTGGTCTTTAAGACATCAGGTTTGGTTGTCATTCATGGGAATGGCATCGATGTCAAGATAAAAGTTCCAGTGCACCAGGTGTTGAGAGAGTAGTTTTCGACGTGAAATTTGGATTCAGTGCCCAAAAAACCCCCCTTGAAGTTTTCAGTTTCTTCTTTTTCGATCATGTCAGCCAGGTGGGCGCGTGATTTTCAACAGAGTCCCACGGAGATGAGGTTCATCGGCATTCCTGAGCTCCAGATGTTCGGGAGGTCAATTTGAACATCATAATAGTGATCAGCGACCTCGAAAACCTCCGATTACCAGACTTGAGCCCGTTATGATTCTGATTTACAAAGTTTTTACATTTTCCAAAAGGCGTCTCAAAAGATGCATTTTTTGAATGCATTTTTGGCTGCAGCAATGCAATTTCCGATTTGTCAGAGGTACAAAGTAGGTACGTTTTTTACAAATAAACCGCATTCCGATCCGTTTTTATGACAAAAATTCCGAACTTTTAGCCTTTTTAGTGCTTCATTGCCTCGACTATATTGTAGTTTGTGAAACTTGCACATTAAGTTAACACGATATGTGCTAGGGCAACACAAAATGAAATTTTTATTTTTATTTTATTTCAATTAATTATGTTATTTAGTTTACAATACAGCTTCTTATTCTAATTAAAAACGAATGTTCTAAATATTTTCAGCGTACATACGGTTTGTCATCATAACTACTCAGTTCGCCGAACGTTTCAACTTTTTCGTTTGCAAACTGATTAAGGTGCCATTTTATGTTACAATATGATATTGGCTCCTGAATGTGTATTAACTCCCCATTTAAAGTTCTAATGACCTCAATCGAGCTTTGAAAAATGATGTTTAGTAAAACTTTATCTTCGGAACTGATGTTCTCTCTTTGTGAGACTCTTCAATTTTTATTTCAGATTTCTCTTGCTTAACTGTTTCGGAAATGGTATTCTTGGATGGTCCATGAGATTCTAGTACGTATGTACGAGAGTTGACTGGAAAGCTTTCGACCTCAACATGAAGTTAGCAGCACTAGTTAACAAAAATGAGGGAATGTGTTGAAACAATTTTTTGAGTGAGTGGAGGTGAGTGTTTTTTGTGAGAGTTGGACGCTGTATACTGCGACTCTGCACCATTATTTACACAGTGGCCGTATTAGCTTAGGTGACGATGAACGTTTGCGACGTCTAACAGCTGCAACCACTAACGATAACATCGCTCAAGTTCACCAAATGGTGCTAAACCACGGTCGAATTAAAGTTAGAGAGATAAAAGAGGCTATGAATATGTCCAAAGAACGTGTCTGTCACATATTGAGTCATGATTTGAGTGCTGTGTTTGCTCAATTTGAACCATAGAAACGTGTTCGAATAAATATTTCCAACGCTCTGTTGGTGCAGTTTAGGCGCAATAAATCAGAGTTTTGGCGCCTGCTGAATATTTTGTTGATGATACTTGGATACACTATTACCCTCCAGCATCAAAAATACAGACAAGATTGGGGATTGCCAAGAAGGAACTGACTCCCTCCAAAAAAGGCAAAGGCCATTCCTTCGGCTGGGAAAGTGATGGTGACTGTTTTCTGGGACAGTCATGAAGATATTTTAATTGATTTTCTTCAAAAAGGGAAAACCATTACAGGAGCATACTACGCCTCATTACTTGACAAGCTAAAGGTTGCCATAGCGAAAATCTACGAATTATGAACTGATTGACCCAAGCGACTTTTTTTTGTTCAATAAGCTAAACGTTGCACTCGAAGAACAGAGATGTTCGTCGAATAAGGAGGCCTTCACCTTCGTAAGCAACTATGTTGCAGAGAAAGACGCCGAGTACTATTTGGTCGGGTTGAAGAGATATGGACGTATCGCTGGGAAAAGTCGTTGGTAGGTTGATAGGAGACTATGTAGAGAAATAAAAATAAATTTGAAGCAAAAAATGAAGAATGTTGTGACCATAATAACAACCCCAGAGAAGAGTATCCAGCTTGTGAATGTATAATTTTTTCGGTATTCAGGTAGTCGATATGCGACGTGTTGTTAATGTTTCTTTGTATTCATTTTCTTGCGGAGTGGCTACCAAATCGCACGATGCATCTGTAGGGTTGACTCTGAGTATCATTCTCTATGCAGATCCCACCACCGACTTGAAGTTATCCCATACTTTTATCCCACGATTTCAAAAAAATACCACTAACAGCATAAGTGTTAGAAAACTCATCACAGACATTTTACTTCGTATATGCTACTGAAGTTAGACCAATGTGTAAACGGCTGAGTCCGATAACTTGTCGTGTTAGAGGACAATGAATATGTCCAGCTTTTAATTTATTTAACTATGATGCTATACAGGTGTTCACTATTAGGGCTGCCCATAATATGGTAAATTATAAACATGGGATTCAGCAATTCCCGAATTATTCTACTTTATCAGTGTCCATATTACCTTTAAACATGCAAATTACGTGAAATCAGTTTCTATTGATAATCTAAATTTTTTTGCGACAATTTACTACTGACTTCAATAACATGTAACTTTCGGCTAACATCGTCAGTATTTTGTACTACCACCTGGCACAAGTTATGTTTGGTAATGCAGATGTAGCCTGCTTTTCTTATACATAATACGTTTTCATCCCACGATTTTTTTTCAACCCATGCTCCCTTTTGATTTTCTCATCTATTGCCCATGAACTCCTTTGGAAGACACAAATTGTATTGTTAAAATCAAAACATGATTTTTGGTTGACTCGAGCCTAAGTGATAAATTCCATTGGTCGTGGGAATCACCATAATTCAAATACAAGTGACAAGCGAAACATATTTGTTATGTTTAAAAATATAAAAATTCGGCTGTCGAAGGGTTTAAAAAGTCCGCAGATTTGTTGATTTATAAGTTCTAGACTCCTATGGCTATCTACTGTGCGCAAGTATGAGGACCTGCTGTTTATTAGAATTCCCGCTATGTAAATTCTACGATATTCTACGAATTTGTTCAACCAAAATTAGTCTGGAATGGGTACTTCCATCGATTTGTTGCCAATAGTTTGTATATCCTATTGGTCAATTTAAGACGAAACATGAAGTTTCGCTAATCGTGGAAATTTTTACTATTAAAATATATGTGATACGAACTACGTATTACTGCCCATGGGTTTCCACAGGGATATTCTAACACTTCAACCAATGCCACTAGTAAGCGTTGGTTACAGGGAGTCTAAAACATAAAGTCTCACTACCACATCAGCTGGAAAGAAGGTTCATATATAAACTATTTATATAAACAAATAAAGCTGCGGACCTTATAAATCCTTGGGCAGTAGAATTTTGCTAGTTTTAAACGGTACAGATACGATAATTCTCATAATCAATGGAACTTGATGGACAAATTTGACAAATTGGTGGATCTTCTAATAGAAGTACCCATTCCAGACTAATTTTTGTTGATGAAAGTCTAAAATATAGTAAATCGATCACTCAAATTTACATAGCGGGAATTCCAACGATAAGCGAGTCATCATACTCGCAAAGTACATTGGCCATAGGAGTGTAGAATTTATTTAGTTCATCAAATCTGCGGATTTTTTAAACGCTTCAGCTTACATTTTCTATTTTCCAACAGATCAGATACGTTTTCCCTGTCACGTATATTTGAATAGTGTGAATTCCCACGATCAGCCGAACTTCATGTTTCGTCATAATTTATCCAACAGAGTACAGAAACTATTGTAAATGATAAATCAGTAAGCCTTTTAATAGAAGAACCCATTCCAGACTATTTTTCGTTTCTTAAATTTATACTCAAATTTACATAGCGGAAATTCTTGCCATCATCGGGGCTTCATACTCGCAAGGCAGATGGCCCTCGGGATCTGGAACTAACATATATAAACAAATCTGCAAACCTTTTAAACCCATAGGTAGTAGAATTTCGCTATTTTTCAAATGAACAGATACGTTTCCCGTGTTAGGTATATGCGCATAGCGAGAATTTTCACTATCAGCAGTTTTTCATACTCGCACGGTAGGTGGCCATAGGAGTCTAGAATTGTCTAGAAGCAAAATGTTTTATATTGCACATTTGAATTATACTCATGTGAAACTAGCACGTAAAGTTAGCACGATTTTTTAAAATTATACGTATGGCAATATTTTTTATCACAGATCTTAACCAATTATTTTATGTCAAATAGTACTAAACACAAAAAAAATTACAAACTACCATAATTTAAATATTTTGAAAATTAGTTATTTTATTTAAGTAAATTATAGAATACTTTTAAATTAATTAAAGAAAGTCTACATCCAAATTTATCAGACATCTATCTTATTAATTTAATAAAATAAATTGATTTATGTTCTAAAAGTGGTTTGAGTATTAGATAGAGTTAGCACGAAATTTTAAACATACTTAAAGAAAATGAACATAAAAAAAAAATTAAAAATATATCGATAATAATTTAGAAAGAGAATTAAACCTTAATTTAAAATTATTATTTTCAATTTATTTATCGTATTAGAATATTAACTAGAAATTTCGAACAATCGGAAATTTCAAAGCAATCAGCTTTGAAACAGCAAGTATATGTCAGACGGTAGACTGGTAGGCTGGTCATGGTTTGAGCTGGCCTCCTCCAAGCACTTGTCGGACATGAATTTAATTTTGTTTTGTAGAAGAGTCCTTAATGAACTTCATAGAGAAACTTCCAAGCATTTGTATAGGTCAGATGGTAGTACTAATGGTTCGAGCTGGCCTCTTGCAAGCATTTAGCAGACAAGAATTTAATTTTGTTTCCTAGAAGAATGCTTAACGGACTTCATAGACAAATTTCAAAGCAATCGTATGGGTCAGACATTTGTAATATCGGTTCAAGCTGGCCTCTTCCAAGAATTTGTCGGACATGAATTTAATTTTGTATTGAAGAAAAATCCTTAATGAACTTCATAGGCAAACTTCATAGCATTCGTATGGGTCAGACGGTAGTACTAATTGTTCGAGCTAGCCTCTTTCTAGCATTTGTCGGACATGAATTTAATTTTGTTTTGTAGAAGAATCCTTAATGAACTTCTAAGACTATTCTATTTCAATTAAAATTCAATTTCATGTTCGACAAATGTTTGGAAGAGGCTTTTATATCAAGTTTGATCAAATGTTTTATTTTACTTATTTTTTTTGAGCCGTTGCGTTTTTCGTGCTAATTTTTGTTTTGTATACATATTTTAAGTTGATAAATTGTTATCTTAATTTTTTTGAGCAATTAATTATTGAAATTTTTTTCGTGCTAACTTTTATTAATTCATATCATATTTTACAATTTTTCGTGCTATCTTGTACTAAAAATGCAATATTCAAGATTCAAACCAAGAGTGTTACCATCCCAAATATCATACTAACTTTATGTGCTGGCTTCACAATGTATGTGAAGTTAGCCCGAAAAGTAGCCCGAAAAAAATGTGTCCTTGCTAAAAGTTTAATATTTTCGGGCCAGCCCGAAAAATTTATAAACACTGCATTATCTTAAATTCTCATCCCGAAATAATTTTTACATCAGTATATTAAGCTTTTTGAATTTGCAAAAAAATTAAATACTACATACATTGTAATAAAACTTAATAAATAAATATTTTGTTTATTTACCATACAAATATATATTATTACCAAAAATATATTAAAATAATAATAATTAAAAACGAAATCAAAAATTACGTTACATAGGATTACGTGGTTGCCCTCACCAAAATGCTCAAAAACTACTGCAAGTGCTACAAAATATGATTAACATCACCAATCTACAATAAATATATACCTTCATTATCATATCAGTGGGATAGAAGGTTCATATTAACCCGAGTCCGCATATACAAATCACAGCATAAAAATTGAAATTTTTAGTGTTACATTTTATTCTGTAGCAGATTCCACAGGGATATCCGACCACTTCGGCCAATGCCTCGAGTTAGTGTTGGTCACCAGAAATCTAAAGCATATACCCACATTACCATATCAGTGGGATAGAAGGTTCATATTAACCCGAGTCCGCACATACAAATTGAAATTTTTAGTGTTACATTTTATTCTGTAGCAGATTCCACAGAGATATCCGACCACTTCGGCTAATGCATCAAGTTAGTGTTGGTCACCAGAAATCTAAAGCATATACCCACATTACCATACCAGTGGGATAGAAGGTTCATATTAACCCGAGTCCGCACATACAAATCACAGCATAAAAATTGAAATTTTTAGTGTTACATTTTATTCTGTAGCAGATTCCACAGGGATATCCGACCACTTCGGCCAATGCCTCGAGTTAGTGTTGGTCACCAGAAATCTAATGCATATACCCACATTGCCATACCAGTGGGATAGAAGGTTCATATTAACCCGAGTCCGCACATACAAATCACAGCATAAAAATTGAAATTTTTAGTGTTACATTGTATTCTGTAGCAGATTCCACAGGGATATCCGACCACTTCGGCCAATGCCTCGAGTTAGTGTTGGTCACCAGAAATCTAATGCATATACCCACATTGCCATACCAGTGGGATAGAAGGTTCATATTAACCCGAGTCCGCACATACAAATCACAGCATAAAAATTGAAATTTTTAGTGTTACATTTTATTCTGTAGCAGATTCCACAGGGATATCCGACCACTTCGGCCAATGCCTGGAGTTAGTGTTGGTCACCAGAAAACTAATGCATATACCCACATTATCATATCAGTGGGATAGAAGGTTCATATTAACCCGAGTTTGCACATACAAATCACAGCATAAAAATTGAAATTTTTAGTGTTACATTTTATTCTGTAGCAGATTCCACAGGGATATCCGACCACTTCGGCTAATGCCTCGAGTTAGTGTTGGTCACCAGAAATCTTATGCATATACCCACATTACCATATCAGTGGGATAAAAGGTTCATATTAACCCGAGTCCGCACATACAAATCACAGCATAAAAATTGAAATTTTTAGTGTTACATTTTATTCTGTAGCAGATTCCACAGGGATATCCGACCACTTCGGCTAATGCCTGGAGTTAGTGTTGGTCACCAGAAATCTTATGCATATACCCACATTACCATACCAGTGGGATAGAAGGTTCATATTAACCCGAGTCCGCACATACAAATCACAGCATAAAAATTGAAATTTTTAGTTTTACATTTTATTCTGTAGCAGATTCCACAGGGATATCCGACCACTTCGGCCAATGCCTGGAGTTAGTGTTGGTCACCAGAAATCTAAAGCATATACCCACATTACCATATCAGTGGGATAGAAGGTTCATATTAACCCGAGTCCGCACATACAAATCACAGCATAAAAATTGAAATTTTTTGTGTTACATTTCATTCTGTAGTAGATTCCACAGGGATATCCGACCACTTCGGCCAATGCCTCGAGTTAGTGTTGGTCACCAGAAATCTAAAGCATATACCCACATTACCATATCAGTGGGATAGAAGGTTCATATTAACCCGAGTCCGCACATACAAATCATAGCATAAAAATTGAAATTTTTAGTGTTACATTTTATTCTGTAGCAGATTCCACAGGGATATCCGACCACTTCGGCCAATGCTTCGAGTAAGTGTTGGTCACCAGAAATCTAAAGCATATACCCACATTACCATACCAGTGGGATAGAAGGTTCATATTAACCCGAGTCCGCACATACAAATCACAGCATAAAAATTGAAATTTTTAGTGTTACATTTTATTCTGTAGCAGATTCCACAGGGATATCCGACCACTTCGGCTAATGTCTCGAGTTAGTGTTGGTCACCAGAAATCTAAAGCATATACCCACATTACCATACCAGTGGGATAGAAGGTTCATATTAACCCGAGTCCGCACATACAAATCACAGCATAAAAATTGAAATTTTTAGTGTTACATTTTATTCTGTAGCAGATTCCACAGGGATATCCGACCACTTCGGCCAATGCCTCGAGTTAGTGTTGGTCACCAGAAATCTAATGCATATACCCACATTGCCATACCAGTGGGATAGAAGGTTCATATTAACCCGAGTCCGCACATACAAATCACAGCATAAAAATTGAAATGTTTAGTGTTACATTGTATTCTGTAGCAGATTCCACAGGGATATCCGACCACTTCGGCCAATGCCTCGAGTTAGTGTTGGTCACCAGAAATCTAATGCATATACCCACATTGCCATACCAGTGGGATAGAAGGTTCATATTAACCCGAGTCCGCACATACAAATCACAGCATAAAAATTGAAATGTTTAGTGTTACATTTTATTCTGTAGCAGATTCCACAGGGATATCCGACCACTTCGGCCAATGCCTCGAGTTAGTGTTGGTCACCAGAAATCTAAAGCATATACCCACATTGCCATACCAGTGGGATAGAAGGTTCATATTAACCCGAGTCCGCACATACAAATCACAGCATAAAAATTGAAATTTTTAGTGTTACATTTTATTCTGTAGCAGATTCCACAGGGATATCCGACCACTTCGGCTAATGCCTCGAGTTAGTGTTGGTCACCAGAAATCTAAAGCATATACCCACATTACCATACCAGTGGGATAGAAGGTTCATATTAACCCGAGTCCGCACATACAAATCACAGCATAAAAATTGAAATGTTTAGTGTTACATTTTATTCTGTAGCAGATTCCACAGAGATATCCGACCACTTCGGCCAATGCCTCGAGTTAGTGTTGGTCACCAGAAATCTAATGCATATACCCACATTGCCATACCAGTGGGATAGAAGGTTCATATTAACCCGAGTCCGCACATACAAATCACAGCATAAAAATTGAAATTTTTAGTGTTACATTTTATTCTGTAGCAGATTCCACAGGGATATCCGACCACTTCGGCCAATGCCTCGAGTTAGTGTTGGTCACCAGAAATCTAAAGCATATACCCACATTACCATATCAGTGGGATGGAAGGTTCATATTAACCCGAGTCCGCACATACAAATCACAGCATAAAAATTGAAATTTTTAGTGTTACATTTTATTCTGTAGCAGATTCCACAAGGATATCCGACCACTTCGGCTAATGCCTGGAGTTAGTGTTGGTCACCAGAAATCTTATGCATATACCCACATTACCATACCAGTGGGATAGAAGGTTCATATTAACCCGAGTCCGCACATACAAATCACAGCATAAAAATTGAAATTTTTAGTGTTACATTTTATTCTGTAGTAGATTCCACAGAGATATCCGACCACTTCGGCCAATGCCTCGAGTTAGTGTTGGTCACCAGAAATCTAAAGCATATACCCACATTACCATATCAGTGGGATAGAAGGTTCATATTAACCCGAGTCCGCACATACAAATCACAGCATAAAAATTGAAATTTTTAGTGTTACATTTTATTCTGTAGCAGATTCCACAGTGATATCCGACCACTTCATGTAATGCCTCGAGTTAGTGTTGGTCACCAGAAATCTAAAGCATATACCCACATTACCATATCAGTGGGATAGAAGGTTCATATTAACCCGAGTCCGCACATACAAATCACAGCATAAAAATTGAAATTTTTAGTGTTACATTTTATTCTGTAGCAGATTCCACAGGGATATCCGACCACTTCGGCTAATGCCTCGAGTTAGTGTTGGTCACCAGAAATCTAAAGCATATACCCACATTACCATATCAGTGGGATAGAAGGTTCATATTAACCCGAGTCCGCACATACAAATCACAGCATAAAAATTGAAATGTTTAGTGTTACATTTTATTCTGTAGCAGATTCCACAGGGATATCCGACCACTTCGGCCAATGCCTCGAGTTAGTGTTGGTCACCAGAAATCTAATACATATACCCACATTGCCATACCAGTGGGATAGAAGGTTCATATTAACCCGAGTCCGCACATACAAATCACAGCATAAAAATTGAAATTTTTAGTGTTACATTTTATTCTGTAGCAGATTCCACAGGGATATCCGACCACTTCGGCTAATGCCTCGAGTTAGTGTTGGTCACCAGAAATCTAAAGCATATACCCACATTACCATACCAGTGGGATAGAAGGTTCATATTAACCCGAGTCCGCACATACAAATCACAGCATAAAAATTGAAATTTTTAGTGTTACATTTTATTCTGTAGCAGATTCCACAGGGATATCCGACCACTTCGGCCAATGCCTCGAGTTAGTGTTGGTCACCAGAAATCTTATGCATATACCCACATTACCATATCAGTGGGATAGAAGGTTCATATTAACCCGAGTCCGCACATACAAATCACAGCATAAAAATTTAAATTTTTAGTGCTACATTTTATTCTGTAGCAGATTCCACAGGGATATCCGACCACTTCGGCTAATGCCTCGAGTTAGTGTTGGTCACCAGAAATCTAAAGCATATACCCACATTACCATACCAGTGGGATAGAAGGTTCATATTAACCCGAGTCCGCACATACAAATCACAGCATAAAAATTGAAATTTTTAGTGTTACATTTTATTCTGTAGCAGATTCCACAGGGATATCCGACCACTTCGGCTAATGCCTCGAGTTAGTGTTGGTCACCAGAAATCTTATGCATATACCCACATTACCATATCAGTGGGATAGAAGGTTCATATTAACCCGAGTCCGCACATACAAATCACAGCATAAAAATTGAAATTTTTAGTGTTACATTTTATTCTGTAGCAGATTCCACAGGGATATCCGACCACTTCGGCCAATGCCTGGAGTTAGTGTTGGTCACCAGAAATCTAAAGCATATACCCACATTACCATATCAGTGGGATAGAAGGTTCATATTAACCCGAGTCCGCACATACAAATCACAGCATAAAAATTGAAATTTTTAGTGTTACATTTTATTCTGTAGTGGATTCCACAGGGATATCCGACCACTTCGGCCAATGCCTCGAGTTAGTGTTGGTCACCAGAAATCTAATGCATATACCCACATTACCATATCAGTGGGATAGAAGTGGGACAACAGTGGGATTCGAATTAATATGAACCTTCTATCCCACTGATATGGTAATGTGGGTATGTGCTTTGGATTTCTGGTGACCAACACTAACTCGAGGCATTGGCCGAAGTGGTCGGATATCCCTATGGAATCTGCTACAGAATAAAATGTAAGACTAAAAATTTCAATTTTTATGCTGTGATTTGTATGTGCGGACTCGGGTTAATATGAACCTTCTATCCCACTGATATGGTAATGTGGGTATATGCTTTAGATTTCTGGTGACCAACACTAACTCGAGGCATTGGCCGAAGTGGTCGGATATCCCTGTGGAATCTGCTACAGAATAAAATGTAACACTAAAAATTTCAATTTTTATGCTGTGATTTGTATGTGCGGACTCGGGTTAATATGAACCTTCTATCCCACTGGTATGGTAATGTGGGTATATGCATAAGATTTCTGGTGACCAACACTAACTCCAGGCATTAGCCGAAGTGGTCGGATATCCCTGTGGAATCTGCTACAGAATAAAATGTAACACTAAAAATTTCAATTTTTATGCTGTGATTTGTATGTGCGGACTCGGGTTAATATGAACCTTCTATCCCACTGATATGGTAATGTGGGTATATGCTTTAGATTTCTGGTGACCAACACTAACTTGATGCATTAGCCGAAGTGGTCGGATATCTCTGTGGAATCTGCTACAGAATAAAATGTAACACTAAAAATTTCAATTTTTATGCTGTGATTTGTATGTGCGGACTCGGGTTAATATGAACCTTCTATCCCACTGATATGGTAATGTGGGTATATGCTTTAGATTTCTGGTGACCAACACTAACTCGAGGCATTGGCCGAAGTGGTCGGATATCCCTGTGGAATCTGCTACAGAATAAAATGTAACACTAAAAATTTCAATTTTTATGCTGTGATTTGTATGTGCGGACTCGGGTTAATATGAACCTTCTATCCCACTGATATGGTAATGTGGGTATGTGCTTTGGATTTCTGGTGACCAACACTAACTCGAGGCATTGGCCGAAGTGGTCGGATATCCCTATGGAATCTGCTACAGAATAAAATGTAAGACTAAAAATTTCAATTTTTATGCTGTGATTTGTATGTGCGGACTCGGGTTAATATGAACCTTCTATCCCACTGATATGGTAATGTGGGTATATGCTTTAGATTTCTGGTGACCAACACTAACTCGAGGCATTGGCCGAAGTGGTCGGATATCCCTGTGGAATCTGCTACAGAATAAAATGTAACACTAAAAATTTCAATTTTTATGCTGTGATTTGTATGTGCGGACTCGGGTTAATATGAACCTTCTATCCCACTGGTATGGTAATGTGGGTATATGCATAAGATTTCTGGTGACCAACACTAACTCCAGGCATTAGCCGAAGTGGTCGGATATCCCTGTGGAATCTGCTACAGAATAAAATGTAACACTAAAAATTTCAATTTTTATGCTGTGATTTGTATGTGCGGACTCGGGTTAATATGAACCTTCTATCCCACTGATATGGTAATGTGGGTATATGCTTTAGATTTCTGGTGACCAACACTAACTTGATGCATTAGCCGAAGTGGTCGGATATCTCTGTGGAATCTGCTACAGAATAAAATGTAACACTAAAAATTTCAATTTGTATGTGCGGACTCGGGTTAATATGAACCTTCTATCCCACTGATATGGTAATGTGGGTATATGCTTTAGATTTCTGGTGACCAACACTAACTCGAGGCATTGGCCGAAGTGGTCGGATATCCCTGTGGAATCTGCTACAGAATAAAATGTAACACTAAAAATTTCAATTTGTATGCTGTGATTTGTATGTGCGGACTCGGGTTAATATGAACCTTCTATCCCACTGATATGGTAATGTGGGTATATGCTTTAGATTTCTGGCGACCAACACTAACTCGAGGCATTGGCCGAAGTGGTCGGATATCGCTGTGGAATCTGCTACAGAATAAAATGTGACACTAAAAATTTCAATTTTTATGCTGTGATTTGTATGTGCAAACTCGGGTTAATATGAACCTTCTATCCCACTGATATGATAATGTGGGTATATGCATTAGATTTCTGGTGACCAACACTAACTCCAGGCATTGGCCGAAGTGGTCGGATATCCCTGTGGAATCTGCTACAGAATAAAATGTAACACTAAAAATTTCAATTTTTATGCTGTGATTTGTATATGCGGACTCGGGTTAATATGAACCTTCTATCCCACTGATATGATAATGTGGGTATATGCTTTAGATTACTGGTGACCAACACTAGCTCGAGGCATTGGCCGAAGTGGTCGGATATCCCTGTGGAATCTGCTACAGAATAAAATGTAACACTAAAAATTTCAATTTGTATGCTGTGATTTGTATGTGCGGACTCGGGTTAATATGAACCTTCTATCCCACTGATATGGTAATGTGGGTATATGCTTTAGATTTCTGGTGACCAACACTAACTCGAGGCATTGGCCGAAGTGGTCGGATATCCCTGTGGAATCTGCTACAGAATAAAATGTGACACTAAAAATTTCAATTTTTATGCTGTGATTTGTATGCGCAAACTCGGGTTAATATGAACCTTCTATCCCACTGATATGATAATGTGGGTATATGCATTAGATTTCTGGTGACCAACACTAACTCCAGGCATTGGCCGAAGTGGTCGGATATCCCTGTGGAATCTGCTACAGAATAAAATGTAACACTAAAAATTTCAATTTGTATGCTGTGATTTGTATGTGCGGACTCGGGTTAATATGAACCTTCTATCCCACTGATATGGTAATGTGGGCATATGCTTTAGATTTCTAGTGACCAACACTAACTCGAGGCATTGGCCGAAGTGGTCGGATATCCCTGTGGAATCTGCTACAGAATAAAATGTAACACTAAAAATTTCAATTTGTATGCTGTGATTTGTATGTGCGGACTCGGGTTAATATGAACCTTCTATCCCACTGATATGATAATGTGGGTATATGCTTTAGATTACTGGTGACCAACACTAGCTCGAGGCATTGGCCGAAGTGGTCGGATATCCCTGTGGAATCTGCTACAGAATAAAATGTAACACTAAAAATTTCAATTTGTATGCTGTGATTTGTATGTGCGGACTCGGGTTAATATGAACCTTCTATCCCACTGATATGGTAATGTGGGTATATGCTTTAGATTTCTGGTGACCAACACTAACTCGAGGCATTGGCCGAAGTGGTCGGATATCCCTGTGGAATCTGCTACAGAATAAAATGTGACACTAAAAATTTCAATTTTTATGCTGTGATTTGTATGTGCAAACTCGGGTTAATATGAACCTTCTATCCCACTGATATGATAATGTGGGTATATGCTTTAGATTTCTGGTGACCAACACTAACTCCAGGCATTGGCCGAAGTGGTCGGATATCCCTGTGGAATCTGCTACAGAATAAAATGTAACACTAAAAATTTCAATTTTTATGCTGTGATTTGTATGTGCGGACTCGGGTTAATATGAACCTTCTATCCCACTGATATGGTAATGTGGGTATATGCTTTAGATTTCTGGTGACCAACACTAACTCGAGGCATTGGCCGAAGTGGTCGGATATCCCTGTGGAATCTGCTACAGAATAAAATGTGACACTAAAAATTTCAATTTTTATGCTGTGATTTGTATGTGCAAACTCGGGTTAATATGAACCTTCTATCCCACTGATATGATAATGTGGGTATATGCATTAGTTTTCTGGTGACCAACACCAACTCCAGGCATTGGCCGAAGTGGTCGGATATCCCTGTGGAATCTGCTACAGAATAAAATGTAACACTAAAAATTTCAATTTTTATGCTGTGATTTGTATGTGCGGACTCGGGTTAATATGAACCTTCTATCCCACTGGTATGGCAATGTGGGTATATGCATTAGATTTCTGGTGACCAACACTAACTCGAGGCATTGGCCGAAGTGGTCGGATATCCCTGTGGAATCTGCTACAGAATACAATGTAACACTAAAAATTTCAATTTTTATGCTGTGATTTGTATGTGCGGACTCGGGTTAATATGAACCTTCTATCCCACTGGTATGGCAATGTGGGTATATGCATTAGATTTCTGGTGACCAATACTAACTCGAGGCATTGGCCGAAGTGGTCGGATATCCCTGTGGAATCTGCTACAGAATAAAATGTAACACTAAAAATTTCAATTTGTATGTGCGGACTCGGGTTAATATGAACCTTCTATCCCACTGATATGGTAATGTGGGTATATGCTTTAGATTTCTGGTGACCAACACTAACTCGTGGCATTGGCCGAAGTGGTCGGATATCCCTGTGGAATCTGCTACAGAATAAAATGTAACACTAAAAATTTCAATTTTTATGCTGTGATTTGTATATGCGGACTCGGGTTAATATGAACCTTCTATCCCACTGATATGATAATGTGGGTATATGCTTTAGATTACTGGTGACCAACACTAGCTCGAGGCATTGGCCGAAGTGGTCGGATATCCCTGTGGAATCTGCTACAGAATAAAATGTAACACTAAAAATTTCAATTTGTATGCTGTGATTTGTATGTGCGGACTCGGGTTAATATGAACCTTCTATCCCACTGATATGGTAATGTGGGTATATGCTTTAGATTTCTGGTGACCAACACTAACTCGAGGCATTGGCCGAAGTGGTCGGATATCCCTGTGGAATCTGCTACAGAATAAAATGTGACACTAAAAATTTCAATTTTTATGCTGTGATTTGTATGTGCAAACTCGGGTTAATATGAACCTTCTATCCCACTGATATGATAATGTGGGTATATGCATTAGATTTCTGGTGACCAACACTAACTCCAGGCATTGGCCGAAGTGGTCGGATATCCCTGTGGAATCTGCTACAGAATAAAATGTAACACTAAAAGTTTCAATTTTTATGCTGTGATTTGTATGTGCGGACTCGGGTTAATATGAACCTTCTATCCCACTGATATGGTAATGTGGGCATATGCTTTAGATTTCTAGTGACCAACACTAACTCGAGGCATTGGCCGAAGTGGTCGGATATCCCTGTGGAATCTGCTACAGAATAAAATGTAACACTAAAAATTTCAATTTTTATGCTGTGATTTGTATATGCGGACTCGGGTTAATATGAACCTTCTATCCCACTGATATGATAATGTGGGTATATGCTTTAGATTACTGGTGACCAACACTAGCTCGAGGCATTGGCCGAAGTGGTCGGATATCCCTGTGGAATCTGCTACAGAATAAAATGTAACACTAAAAATTTCAATTTGTATGCTGTGATTTGTATGTGCGGACTCGGGTTAATATGAACCTTCTATCCCACTGATATGGTAATGTGGGCATATGCTTTAGATTTCTAGTGACCAACACTAACTCGAGGCATTGGCCGAAGTGGTCGGATATCCCTGTGGAATCTGCTACAGAATAAAATGTAACACTAAAAATTTCAATTTTTATGCTGTGATTTGTATATGCGGACTCTGGTTAATATGAACCTTCTATCCCACTGATATGATAATGTGGGTATATGCTTTAGATTACTGGTGACCAACACTAGCTCGAGGCATTGGCCGAAGTGGTCGGATATCCCTGTGGAATCTGCTACAGAATAAAATGTAACACTAAAAATTTCAATTTGTATGCTGTGATTTGTATGTGCGGACTCGAGTTAATATGAACCTTCTATCCCACTGATATGGTAATGTGGGCATATGCTTTAGATTTCTAGTGACCAACACTAACTCGAGGCATTGGCCGAAGTGGTCGGATATCCCTGTGGAATCTGCTACAGAATAAAATGTAACACTAAAAATTTCAATTTTTATGCTGTGATTTGTATATGCGGACTCGGGTTTATATGAACCTTCTATCCCACTGATATGATAATGTGGGTATATGCTTTAGATTACTGGTGACCAACACTAGCTCGAGGCATTGGCCGAAGTGGTCGGATATCCCTGTGGAATCTGCTACAGAATAAAATGTAACACTAAAAATTTCAATTTGTATGCTGTGATTTGTATGTGCGGACTCGGGTTAATATGAACCTTCTATCCCACTGATATGGTAATGTGGGTATATGCTTTAGATTTCTGGTGACCAACACTAACTCGAGGCATTGGCCGAAGTGGTCGGATATCCCTGTGGAATCTGCTACAGAATAAAATGTGACACTAAAAATTTCAATTTTTATGCTGTGATTTGTATGCGCAAACTCGGGTTAATATGAACCTTCTATCCCACTGATATGATAATGTGGGTATATGCATTAGATTTCTGGTGACCAACACTAACTCCAGGCATTGGCCGAAGTGGTCGGATATCCCTGTGGAATCTGCTACAGAATAAAATGTAACACTAAAAATTTCAATTTTTATGCTGTGATTTGTATGTGCGGACTCGGGTTAATATGAACCTTCTATCCCACTGATATGGTAATGTGGGTATATGCTTTAGATTTCTGGTGACCAACACTAACTCGAGGCATTGGCCGAAGTGGTCGGATATCCCTGTGGAATCTGCTACAGAATAAAATGTGACACTAAAAATTTCAATTTTTATGCTGTGATTTGTATGTGCAAACTCGGGTTAATATGAACCTTCTATCCCACTGATATGATAATGTGGGTATATGCATTAGATTTCTGGTGACCAACACTAACTCGAGGCATTGGCCGAAGTGGTCGGATATCCCTGTGGAATCTGCTACAGAATAAAATGTAACACTAAAAATTTCAATTTGTATGCTGTGATTTGTATGTGCGGACTCGGGTTAATATGAACCTTCTACCCCACTGGTATGGTAATGTGGGTATATGCATTAGATTTCTGGTGACCAACACTAACTCGAGGCATTGGCCGAAGTGGTCGGATATCCCTGTGGAATCTGCTACAGAATAAAATGTGACACTAAAAATTTCAATTTTTATGCTGTGATTTGTATGTGCAAACTCGGGTTAATATGAACCTTCTATCCCACTGATATGATAATGTGGGTATATGCATTAGATTTCTGGTGACCAACACCAACTCCAGGCATTGGCCGAAGTGGTCGGATATCTCTGTGGAATCTGCTACAGAATAAAATGTAACACTAAAAATTTCAATTTTTATGCTGTGATTTGTATGTGCGGACTCGGGTTAATATGAACCTTCTATCCCACTGGTATGGCAATGTGGGTATATGCATTAGATTTCTGGTGACCAACACTAACTCGAGGCATTGGCCGAAGTGGTCGGATATCCCTGTGGAATCTGCTACAGAATAAAATGTAACACTAAAAATTTCAATTTTTATGCTGTGATTTGTATATGCGGACTCGGGTTAATATGAACCTTCTATCCCACTGATATGATAATGAAGGTATATATTTATTGTAGATTGGTGATGTTAATCATATTTTGTAGCACTTGCAGTAGTTTTTGAGCATTTTGGTGAGGGCAACCACGTAATTTTTGTACTATGTAACGTAATTTTTGATTTCGTTTTTAATTATTATTATTTTAATATATTTTTGGTAATAATATATATTTGTATGGTAAATAAACAAAATATTTATTTATTAAGTTTTATTACAATGTATGTAGTATTTAATTTTTTTGCAAATTCAAAAAGCTTAATATACTGATGTAAAAATTATTTCGGGATGAGAATTTATGATAATGCAGTGTTTATAAATTTTTCGGGCTGGCCCGAAAATATTAAACTTTTAGCAAGGACACATTTTTTTCGGGCTACTTTTCGGGCTAACTTCACATACATGGCTTCACAGACATTGAATTATGATGATTTTCACGATCAACGGAATTTATCACTTCTCGAGATAACCAAATAGGTTCAGAATATCCTATCGGCGTGCAAAACTCATGGGCCGACCCATCTTTCATGTCCAGTACTATAGGCTGGCATGGAGCTATGCAATGCGCAGATGGTAACTTAAACCGGTCCTATAGCCGTACGTCTTCGATTTGGCAGGAATTGCGTAAAGTAAGACGGAAAAATCAACCGCGAAGAGCAGGAAGTGCTTCGGCCCCAGAAAAGATTGCATGGATTAAAATAAAAATATAAAAAAAAGGTACAGAATACAATCTTGCTGAGAATTTAATCGACCCTCTTTAAATAGTATACCATTTATTTCTTCCAAAGGAGTTCATTTATGAAAATAGTATGCAAGGATAATTTTAAATAGGTTTGGATGGTATTATTTGATTATTTTAGTAGATTGATCTCCCTGGTCATTTAGGAACGTAGCACTGTTCAATTATCTGGCTTTTATTTTATTTGTTATTTTGATGAGCATTATCTGTTCATAAAGTTAATATTTTTGCTTCTTGTTAGTTTCCGTCTGTAATATCCTGTACCATTTCTTGCGTAAACCTAATTTTATAATATCTAAAGTAAATTTCCTACATTTTTCCCATCACAGATTTTATAGTTTTTAAACCGTTAAATGTGTTCGGGTTGAGATATTTTTTAAAGAGGTTTATGATATCGGCATTGATATAGTTTGGTCGTGCAATAATATGTCTGGTACAATTCTGAAAATGAGTTGCTATTTGGCAAGATGTTCCGTCGTCTTACATGCAATGGTTGGAATAAGGTTGTGTGACGAACTGGCATCGCTATGTTGGGTTGACATAGCATTTAAATTGGATGCAATATAGGACTTTGAGAGAGCGCGTTAGCCACATTTGCTTTGCCTGGTCTATATTTCAATTCGAAATTATATTCTGGAATCAGAGGCCAAATTATCGTGACCGCATTTCTTTTTCATTTGCTGCGTAGTTCTGCTCGTTTATCGAGCATTCTGGAAAGGATGATAATTGTAAATTAGAGGTCCGTCGTAACTCCGTTTTTAAAATCGGAGAATTTGTGCAAAACCTCGTTGGAAACTACACATTTGTTAATTTTATTGTTGTTTTATCGTCGAGTGTGCTTTAGACTGATGTTCTCTGTATTGGAAAATTCTTTAATGTTCTATTTTTTTTTGTTGGTTTTATACCGTCTTTGGAAATTATAAACCATAGAAATTCGATTCGATATTTATATCATCGATATAAACATAAACACGTTGTCCTATGTACGATGGTGTGTTCGTAAGGCCAAATGGAAGCCGCATGGTCTCGTATTTCCCATGATTTTTATGGAAAACGCTCTTTTCTATTTACCCGAAACCCACTGTTCAGGTTTATGATTGTGATAAATTGATTTCTACTATAACAGGATATCGTTAATTTCTGGAATCGCATATTTATCGGAGATTGTATTGATATTCAGTTTACCGTATAATCGACGACGTGTAAGTTTTTTCTAGATCAATCCAAACTGGAATATTATATAGGGTGAGTGTGATGGTCTAATAATACCATCTTCGCATAAAGCGGATCTGTATTGAGTGTAATTTCTCCTCTTACTACTGTGGTAACATGTAAACTTTTCGTCGGGATCAGAGAAAATATTGTGGCATTTACCGACTGAGTTTTCCAGTTCTTGATTAATATGCGAAGTTCTTAAAATCAATGGTATTTTTGCGTTTTGGTGAATTATCATGAATCCTTCATTCGTGTGTTTAGTGGCACGAAGATCTTTTAGACTATCGTTCCTAATTATCCCATCGAAAAAATTTAGATTAGACAAAATAAAGAATTTTAATTTTCTTTCTGGTTCAAATAAATCGATTACGGCATGATGTGTGATTTTAATGCTTTCAGCGGACAGGCAAATTGGGTTCTTTAAATATTGAGATTGTATATAGTTTTATTCGACCCGGTGTCGATTAAGAACTTTAATGTTTTGCCGCTCTTCGGATCATGTTCTAGGTAAGGAAGCAAAAAGCTCCCTGATCGTCAGTTGGGTTGGTATTTTAGCTGATTGTTTTGTGTGGTAGGTTCTTTCGAATTTTGCCTGTTGATTATCTGGTTTTATGTGGGACGTTTAATTGCGGGATTGTTCATTTGACGTCTATTTGATAATACTCTCGATTGATTGACTGGATCGATCGGGTTCACATTCCTAGGCTAGGTTTATTTCTTGTATTTATTTATTTATCAACAGGAAAACCCCTTTTACTTTCTTTTAAGTAGTATAAGCTAAGTCTTTTGTAAGTCTGAAAAAGTGGGTTTCAAAAGTTCTCTGTGTGTGCGTGTTTGTCTATGGTGACGTGCAGTCTAAATGTCTGCTGGACCTCTACAGCCCATTCGAATTGATTGATCGGGATGAAGCTTCATACTGATGATTTTTCCATAAACTGGGAGATCCCAGTGATTTTTCAATCAATATCAATATTTATCATCCCAGGAAAAACTATAACGACACTAAAACATCATCCCATAAAATAATTTTAACCCATAGCGAGATTCAATTATCCGATCAATATCAGCCCAGAAATTTGATATTAGGATAAATTACAGATTCAAAAAAAACTCCTATAGCGGCCACATAATGTAAAATCTGTATCCGGGCATAACACTGTTCGTCCAGAACCAGTATCAAAGACATATGATCATTAAGGGTTGGTTTCAAGTAACTTCAATGCGTACCAGCGGCGTTATAGATTTTTGAATTCCAAAACTCGAATAATAAACTGTATCCGAGGGTACAGATTTTACTTTATGTGGTCGAAGAAGATAGAATTTTTTTTTTGAATCTGTAATTTATCCTAATATCAAATTTCTGCGCTGACATTGATCGGATAATTGAATCTCGCTGTGGGTTAAAATTGTTTTATTGGATGATGTTTTAGTGTCGTTATATTTTCTCCTGGGATGATAAATATTGATACGGCAGAAATCCTGAACTGACAGTAATATCATGGGATGGAACAACTGTCATGATAGTTTAATATTGCCATTTTTTATTTTTCTGGGATGAAAGCTGGACAAATCTAAAGATTAAATTTTCAGTCAACAAGGGTTGACCTCGTTGGTTTTTAAAATTTAAGCAGGAATAATACTTTTTGTTTATACAATACATTTTTACCAAATGTCTGATCGATATCGATTTCATTCGATATCTATGTATACTTACGTGATAAAAGAAAATTGAACGTTGGCCACAACATATTAGCCCCTCCACAACTCTGTCAACAAAATCCCTTTGTGCGAACGTTGATTTATCCAAACGTTCCAATTATTATACTTGGAATGCTTCGCGAAAAATATTTTGCAAACGTAAACACGGTATGGCGGTTTTTGACAAGATGCTGTTCCAAGCGATTCGTTAGACCAGGTGCACATCGTCCATCCCAACAATGGCGAGTTTTATTTTCTGAATATATTGTTTTACACTATTAGACGACCAAGATATTTCCTGGCTGTAAGAGTTGTTGATGGCAAAGTATGCAAAACATTCAAAGAAGCATTCTAAAAGCTGGGGTTACTTCAGAACGACCGACACTGGAAAAATACACTTTCCACGAAGAATGCGAAGATGTACTTCTTGATGTGCAAATTAGAAAAGTCTTCGCCATTATATTAACAACATGTAACCCATCACATCCGACTAGACAATGGGAAAAATATAAGTGAAGCTTGAGCGAGGATGCACTTCTTGATGGATTCATTTAGAAGACAAGTGCATAGCGATGATCGGCACCGACAAGTGGTTCTCACCTTCTTCACAGCCCAGTTATAAGGAAGTGCAATAACAACGTCGATGGGCTATCGCGCCGCGTTCAAACAAATAAGCCACTTTTGGTGGACGATCAAAGAAGGGTACAATGGACCTGGCAGCAAAAGCAAAACATTTCTTATAAATCTCATACAGGCTGAGATACGTATGGAATAGCGAACAACCCACTCAGCTTTGAAATTACCTTTCAATATTGCTAAATAAAATAAAACCCTGTCTACAATATAAACAAGAGTCCTGGTCAAGTCCTGGTAAAGTGTTCAAATTGTGCATGCTCATCGTATAAGGCGAGTGTACGATAGCACACAAAAATTCAGTCAAAGCTCTTAACCATACACTACAAGACCTAAAAAGGCTGGTAGTTTTTGAAAATCGCTGCTCGTAATTACGCATTCGACACCTGCTGATGAGCTTAACGCCAGCTTTACAGCTTCAGCTCTGCGAACAAAGTGCAGAAACTCCAATTGTCAACCAATATGTGAATTTAGCAAAAAACAGGTGCACAGCAATTTGCAGCGAAACTGATAGGTGACATTACAATCACTGAAAATCTATGTCGGCTTTTATCGTCCATTGATCAGCTGATTCAGAAAATATACAACATTAACAAAAACTTCCGAAATCATGGTGGAGTGTACGAGAGAGCGATCTTGGCACCCAAAAAGGAACATGCTGGAGCCATTTGAACACGATGCTGTGTTAAAAGCCTTTTGCCAAATGTCATCGAAGCTGTTGATAACAGCCAACCTACCATTCACTTTGAAACGAGTTCAGTTCCTGGCCATAACCAAGAGTCCCTACTTCTATTATGGCCAGTTGAATGTGGCAGGTGAAAAGTAAGAAGAATTTGTTATTTTAAGCTAAGAAAGGAAAATCAAAAAATGTGGTTTACCAGCAAGTATTGCGGTAAACCCAACAAATTATTTTTGTATTAATTTTATTCAAATCAATTGAGTAATTGTATTCAAATGCGTCTTGCTGTTTTCTAATTAGATAGAAAAGAAATGTCACATATTAAAGTACAACAGTAGAATTTTAAGATGGGCAAAGTCGGGTACATCAGCTAGTAGGACTAACGAATGACAGATGATCTAATAGCGCCTTATGTGTAATAACTACTTAGGCGCGTTTTGCCAAAACGAGGTCTGTCTACAACTAGAAGACTAACATCACTCTAGAGGCGTCTTGCAGCATTGTCGTAGATGTTTAAAGCAAACTGACTAATCATTAAGGTATATTATCACCAAGGCCCTGACGTAGTTGATAAATTAATTTATCTCTTGAATAGATTAGCGATTTATCTAAAGTTTCATGGATCGCGGTAATCCAAATATTTTACTATGCAACAACTGCAAAATATTTCGGTCCCGGGCAGTTTGGCTGAGAGCTTATTATTATCCGTAATCAACATGCAGTCAGAATTATCATTAAGGGCCTTCTTAGTAATGAATAATGATGTACTTTATCTGAAAATACTAGAAACTCTGAAAAATCTCTATTCGCTGCAAAATCTTTAGGATTCGCTTCGCAGAATTTTATTCGGTTTTTGTCTTAGGAAATACACGTTACGGAAATGCCGGAAAATGAAAAGACTCTGCCTTGTATTTGGGGATTTCGGAAATTCTATTAAATACTAAACTATTCTAGGCTATAATCGTCCAAGCCACTAATTATTTTTGTTAGACTTATCGGGTTGAGGTTTATAAAGATCACATTTCCTCACCTGGTATCAACATATGAGAAAATGTGATTCAACTTACGAAACTTCTGGTAAATATTAAATTAGAAGCAAACCATTTGATCAGATTTCGACTCAAAATAATCTGAAAGTGTAAGTGATACACTCATAAAACAGATAACAAGATAGGCATAATGAAAAAATAGTGGTTGGATGTGATGCTTCAGATTTTCTTATATTTTTCCAAAGAATCCGAAAATGTGGAGGAATCTGATTTTATAAAATGTAAACTACAAAACAAAAGAATTTACAAATGAACATTTTGACACATGTGATACTGAGTAGCACATAACCCCAAAAAATTGTATTTATTGCCATGATTTATAAGCGCTTTGAAATACATGACAGTTCAACCATAAATTTGATCAGATTACATATTTCGTTAAGCTTAGATTTGACCAATTATTTTTGCGAGAACTGTCACAACTTATAAAGAATTATTGTAGAACCCAGAATATAAAATTTTCCAAATCGCATATAACGGATTTGCTACTTTGGGCGATATACCTTTGATCGCCCTCCATCTTTAAATCGCCATCTCGCAGATCTCCCATACATCCCGTACAAACAATAGAGGAAAATGACAACCTATCATTATTTCCACATGGAATGTCACCAACTTGCAAATTTATAACCTTGAGTTCTACCCTGCTCATTTTAGCAAAACGTTAAAAAATAACCAAACATTTTTTGTTGACATCACCATCATCTTCATCCAAGTACACCAGCAGCATTCAACAGACATACCATTATACTGTAAATATTTTTTTGTACATTATGGTACTCCCTATATGCGACATATGTGTATGATGGTAAACTTATTTCACACAATTTAATAAGCTCATCGATCCGTGGTAATCGAGATACATGAAAATTAAACTAAAAAAAAAAAAATTCCGGATATCCAAAACAAAAGAGCTTCCGTTTTAGAATATTATTTTATTTAAATCAAAGCAATTTTCCAAAATCAAAAAAGAAAGAAAAGAGCATAATTAATCGGTGAGGGTCTCTTGCTTGCATGTGTGTGACAAATCACAATTATACTCGTCTATGTGTAACTCCCACTTCTCTCACATTTGGTGGTGCGGTATGCGGTACGTGGTCACTCATTCATCATACACAATTCGAGATCGCGACATGAACAATTTTGTTTGTGATTTTATTTGGGCATTGATCCTTTACAAGTTTGGATCTCGCGCGACTTTGCTCGCGATCTCAATCTAAAAATATTTTTTTTTTGTATTTTTGTTCTCTTCATTATGAACTTATGGTATTTGAACGGGGGACTCTAATGATATTAACATCAGTACCAATTGGTGGTCAGTTGATTAAAATACCTTTGAGTGGAAAGACTGGAAACTATTTATAGAACAAATATTTTTTTATACATTGAGTGAAATTTATTTTATTAAGTGATACGAAATATATTTTGAGTGAAAATTTATTACAATAATTGAAGTGTGATAAATTAGTTTTTAAGGAAAAGGATTAAAGTGAATCTAACGGATTTCATAAGGATATTTAGTGAATATTTATATTAAGTGGTAATTTTACTGGATTATTATAAAACGGGAGTCAAGAGGTAAGGAATAATATTTCCCAATTTTTTTTTAAAATCAGCCAATTGGATCCGAATGATTTACATAATTTAATAAAATCGCCACCACAAAGAGATCTGATGTGTCGAAACATTTTTATGTTGTTATGATAATGAGGTTAGATATAAACATGAGGTTATATGTTATAAAAAAATGTGATTTTTATCGCGTGACTCTTAATGTACTCTGTGTATAATATGCTGAGAGAAATTCGCTTTGTTCTGGTTTTAGGAAAAATAATTTGCGCGGCTAGAATCAAAATTTCTGAGGAGAAAGTGATTTATGGACACTAAAATATGCAAATTTACGTAACAACGTTAATGTAAATTATTTAAGCTTTCTTGTGACCAAAAAAAGCAGTTGAAGGTTTCAACAAAAATACTTGGTTCCTACATAATATTGACAAATTTGAGCTTTAATAAAATTATGTCATAATTTTTGAAAGATTATGGGCCCAATAAAAATAACTTTTAAATTTATTAGTTCACGCACGATTTTACTATAAATTATTTAAATAATTTTGTTGGTCAAGTTGAACTATATTTAAAGTTGTTTATTTATTGCTGTCGGGAGAACAGAGAGATACTCTATTGTCAACATTAAAAATGTTCGGGGAACTGAATATACCGTGAAAGTTTGAACAACATTTTGCAGCAATGCACACATGCACAGCTTAAGCTACAAAATCGTTATCCATAGGGATTTCAACTCCTGAGTCTCCCCTACCGCAAAATGGTATTACTATTATTTGTTGTTTGTTTAATAAAATTTGTTTGATTAATGGTGTAGGTTGATTTGAATAAGACCCTATAGGCAAATTGGCATAAAATAAGAACGTGAAATTTGTGCACAAACACTTCTTATTTCACGTTACATAAGCTGTGTCTTCCATAAGTACTGCACTAGAACTCGATAAAAGTGTCTGTCAATTTTCGGCAATACCATACCCAAAATTACCTAGACATTTTCATACTAGTAATTCATACAGAATAAGACAGCGGAATTTTTCCAGCGGTAAATAATATTATACGTCACTCGCCACAAGTGGCAGCACTGTTTTTATTTTATAGCCAAGGAAATTTTTTATTCATTTTGTATCTCGTTTTTACAAAATAAAATATTCCATTGGAATAAAATCTTAAACGTGTTTCTTTAATTGATAAATTGATTGACCTCCCAATTAAAGAAACTCAGTGAATGAAAAGTTGAAATTTTACAATGTTCCATCCTTTTCCGTTACTTCTTAACGAATTGTGATAAATTTGTTTAGCGATATTGCAGTATTGGATTCAACTAGAATTGAATCTAGAAATTGAGCGTTTTTGATGGGTTTCAAACAATATTTCAGCCAATTCTGAAGATTACCACGGGTCTCAACAACATTTTCAAATAACGGGTGTTTTTTTAGGAGGTTTGTTTTTCCGATAGATGTCGTTTTATTTTATGACAGTTGTTTTGACAGCTCAAAGTGGCATTTCTACTCAGTATTGTTTGGCAAATCATTATGAATAGGTTAACTCCAGAACAACGTTTTCAAATCGTGGAAATTTATTTTCAAAATCAGTGTTCAATTAAAAATGTTTATAGAGCACTTCGTGAATTTTATGGTGCACATAATCGTCCGTCAGAGACCACCATAAAGAACGTAATTACCAAATTTCGGTCTACATTCACTCTTTTGGATGCCAAGCCACCGACAAGAATGAGAAGAGTTCGTACAGAAGAAAATATTGCTGTCGTTGAGGCCAGTGTCGAAGAAAACGACAATTTATCGATTCGTCGTCGTGCTCAGCAAATTGGACTTTGTCCATCGACTTTATGGAAAATTTTACGTAAAGATTTGGGTTTGGTGCCATACAAAATTCAATTGGTGCAAGAATTAAAGCCACACGACCATCGTTTGCGCCGTGAATTCAGTGATTGGTCGTTAAATCAATTGAACGAAGATCCATTTTTTTACCGTAAAATTCTCTTCAGTGATGAGGCGCATTTTTGGTTAAATGGATACGTCAACAAACAAAATTGTCGCATTTGGAGCAAAGATAATCCACACGCCGTTCTAGAATTACCAATGCATCCTGATAAATGTACTGTTTGGTGCGGTCTATGGGCTGGTGGGATCATCGGTCCATATTTCTTTAAAAATGAGGAAGGACGACGCGTTACCGTGAATGGAAATCGATACAGAACCATGTTAAATGAGTTTTTGTTGTCAAATCTTGAAGATATGGATATGAATGAAATGTGGTTTCAACAAGATGGTGCCACTTGCCATACAGCACGTGAAACAATCGACTTATTGAAAGAAACTTTCAACGACAACATTATATCATCCAATCTACAAAGCCTATGCTAATGGAATATAATTATGATGGAGTTTACTATGTTTTATATATGTAAGGAACTTTACAATTTTGCTGAAAATTTCAAGTTTTTAACGGGCGAGCTAAATATTCACGGGTTCTGGCCAATACGATACCTTGACCACCTTTCATAATTTTTACCTATATAAATTTTTTTTACCGCGGATTCTAGAGATTTCCACGGCATCACACCTACATTTTTAGATAGCTCAAATTATTTAGAAAACGAGTATGCATTTGATAACTTGAAACATTAAACGGAATTTGAATGTTTTTAATGATTTGTCCGTCAACCGTGGAGATCTTCACGGGTTGTGGCCTATTGTTTCCAAAAGATCCGCCAGTAAACTAAAATTGTAGTGAACGTTACCCGATCTGATGAACCTTGCTTTGGTTAATAGAAGCTTAAAATTTTTAACAAATTTACTTTTTTTATCCCGCCGATATTTTTGAATATATTACACAATATTCTACCGCTATAGTGATTGGCATCCGATTCTAATGGACTTTGCTATATCTAGTAGAATTCATGTTTTCATTTGTACGGCCGCTACCAGAGATGTCCACGGGATCTCGTCTACATTTTTCGTGTTTTGGACAAAATTCTAGGAAATGTTTAAGCGGGAATAAAATTGCGGTCATTTCATAACCAATCCGTTTGAAATTTGGTTTCTAGGTGATTGATTTTGAATTGAAACATACATTTTAGATGAAGTTTGACTATTCTGGAGAGATTTCGTGCAATTCTTAATCGATGATTGTCAAATGTGAATCTCGGAGATTACCGAGATTGATACTCGGAGATTGAATCCCACGAGTAACCAATACTTTTGGTTATTATTCAAATAGCTAAGTTGATTGCTGAGACTACTTGGGAAAGTTGGGGAAAATTTATTGTTCAGAATTTTCCGACCGATACTATCGATTGTTTTTATAACATTGTAACGAATTCTACTGCATGCGTATATCGAGTGGTTTAGTTATACACCACCAAATTTTGTTGTCAACCCAAATGTTGCGAGTTCGAACCTGGGCAGATTCCATAATGTTATTGAGGCGATTATTATTTTTAACACGCATCGATATTGTTGGATCAAGTATTATTCCTCTACTAGTGAGTGGGAATTGAATACTGGGATTAACAAAGGCATTTATCATTAAGCCAAGGCACGGATTTTTCAATTGCAATACGCATATTGCCAGATGCAATAAAAGGAATAGTCTCAAGTATGAACAAGTACTAGTAGTAGTAGTAGCGAAGACAAGTATAAACTCGCGAGCAATTTGGGACGGAGCACAGTTGTAATTTAACCAGTGAACAGTGCAAGTTAAGGATTAATAAAAAGAGAAACGGTGCGAAAAGTAAAAACCATTTAGAATTCACCGTTCTACGTTGCACCTATGGTACGGCGACATGTTCAGTTTTTCCAAAAAACAGGCGATCATTTGCTTTGATGTGCTTCCGTGACCGAACAACTTTTGTTGGGTTTGGCTTATATTGGAACACCCATACTGTCGCTTACTGTATGGTTTCGGATTCACACGCATATAGATTCAAGATTCGTCAACTGCCACGAAGTTAAAGACATGTTTTGAAGAACCACGATCATATTATTTGAGCATTTCTTTCGAGCAATTGACATGAGTCATTTTTTAAGCGTTTGTCAAATTATTCGGTGTCTTCGGATTTTATTAGCGTGAAATTAGTGAATTGATGCAAGAAATGCTATGTGTTGGGAAATAAAGTTTGTAACTTCGCTGAGTGTTTTATTTTCAAAATTGAGTACGAATTCGTATCGAACGCCCGAAATTGATAACAATATCTAAATATCTAAGGCGTGAAACCACTTAGGAAATTTGGGGAAAACTAATGAGTTAAAATTTTCACTATAACGTTTTGAATTTCCGTGGCCATAAAATTTCTATTCAGTTTCTGACCAATATCTGAAAAACGAAAGAATTAATTAATTATTTGATTTTATATATTATATCAAAAAAATTATAGTGAAAATTTCTAAGTAATAAATTTTCCGTAAATTTCTTATGGTCTCAATATGACCTTTACTATTAGAAAAACAATCGAAAATTTTGGTTACATGTGGGAGTTTTTGAGATATTGGCAAGAAACTGAAAAGAAAATCAAAAAGTTATCGTGAAAATTCTAAATGATAAATTTTTCCCAAATTCCACCCCCCCCCCCCCCCCATTAATCGTTTAAAGATTATCTCCCTTATTTTGCATATTAGAATCGCAAGTCTCTAACCCAAAATTACGAGAAGCGCACATCATTGTCTCATCTCAGAACCTTTTCAAAATTCATACTAGAATTACTATAAAGACCTGCGATGCAAATTTCACAATTATTGATTAACAATAAGCCCAGTTATCTCCAGACTAGTCAAAATCCATTTAAACCATGTAGAATGAACAGAAACCAGAACTTTATCTAAAACTTATGTTTCAATCCAAAATCAATCTAGAATTCAAATTTCAAAAAGATTGGCTATGAAATGGGCGCAATTTTATTCCAGCTTCAACATTTCCTAAAATGTTCTCCAAAACTCACTTTAAGATTGTGTTCTGCTGAAATGTTTTATTTTGTGAAAAAAGAGGAACAAATGAATAAAAATTGCCGTGGTGACAACATAAATTATCTTTCGTAATATAGTGCTGCCACTTGTGTTGTGGCGAGTAACGTATAATATTACTTTCCTTTGGCAAATTTCCGTTGTCTTATACCAATGCACCTTGAGTACCATCAATGCGTCTACTACTTTTTCACCGCGATTAACGTCTCATGAAGAGCGAGTTATACAAAATAATCTGATCATTTATATGATTATACTGCCATCTATATCCAAAGATTGGAACCGCCGATATAAAATAACATCATATACCAAAAATTTTAAAGCAGTGAGGTCATTAGAATTTAGGTGCACTTCTTATACAGCATTTATAACATTTGTTTGTTAATGCGGTGACGCCACCCGCTTTCTTTAACAGTGTGGGGTATATAATTTCTTTCAAATTTAGCCCATGTAGTGATTTTATGAAAGATTTGTTTTCCTTAGGAGCATGTTTCCGGTTGATCGGTTAAGTTTTCCGATTAATTTTGCTTTAGACAGATTATTCGGTATTACTATCTGATCTGCAATTTCTGAATATTGGCATCTATTTAGCGTATATGATTCTCACTGGCTCCGTTAAAGTTGAGTGTAATCGCTGATTAGTGAGATATCTTTGTCTAATATATGTCTAATATATTCGTAAATACTTTAAATAGTTCCGCAGTGAATTCTGTTGCAGAAGTTTTTGGCAAACCTTCTCCACCAACGACCTAAATGAATTTAATTTTAAATGAGTGAATAAATTTTTATTAAAAATTATCAGTTAATGCGCGAAGGTATTTCCGTGAAGGGCTATGGATACTTGTTTTCGCATTTGGGAAAATAAAAGTATCTTTAATTTCCCAGAATTTTCTTGAGTTCCTCTGTGGCACTTGTTTGGTATGTGTTCATTAGACAGTCACTCATTTATGTCTTCGATATCTATTTTAGTTAGCTGAAAGTTGTCATCTGAATGTGCAAAAAATATAACGATATTGCATATAGACGTCCCCATCCTAACCGAAAGTAACTAATCTACAAAAAAATGCAAGGGTGTTTCATTTCGAGGTAGAAAACTTTGAATTTAAATAAAACACATCAACATAATTTTAATGGCCACGAATTTGTGGTTGCTGCGGCTGGCGCGTACATGGCGTAATCTGATCATTTTTGATCGTATATCGGCAATAACGATTCGAATGTTGGTTAGTATTCAATAGTCTCGCTGGCTTATCAACGTAGACAAGTGACACCACAGTGACATCCAAAAAATAGTCCAGCGGTGTTAAATCACACGACCACGGTGGCCAGTTGACAGCTCCATTCCGCGATATTAATCGTTCATCAAATGCTTCTTTCGCTGTATGGCATGGTGCTGGAACCATATGTCTATGATGTCAATATCATCCAATTGAGACACAAAAATTTAGTAATCATATTTCAATACCGGTCTCCGTTGACTGTAATGTCTTCACCAGCAACAATTTTGAATACGTATGGTCCGATAATTCCTTCGGTTTATGGGCACACCAAACGGTAACTTTTGTCGCTGTAATAGTTTTTGAACAATGGATCGTGGATTATCTTCATTTCAAATGGGACAATTGCTTGTTAACATAACCATTGAACAAAAAATGAGCTTGATCACTGAAGGAAACTTTGCATGCAAAGTTTGCATCGATGTCAATATTGGCTTCGGATGCACATGTTTGAATCTTGTAAGCACATAACCCAAGAACCTTACGCAAAATTCTCCATAAAGATGTTGGACCAATGGCCAACTTTTATGCATGATGACGAATCGATTCATTTGGATTCTCTTCAATACTACGCACTACAGCTGCCATCGTCTGCTCGGTGCACTCCGTATGCAATCTTACAGGATGCGTTATTATTTAGAGTAAACGTGGTGCGAAAGATATTCATAATTAATCGAATTAACTGCTGTGATGGACGATTATGTCGACTATAAAATGGACATAGCACGCGATAAGTTTCACGAACTGAACCATTATTTTCAAAGTAAATTTGAAAAATTTGCAAACGTTGCTCTGGCGTGAGTCTATTCAATATGAAATGGCAAACCAAACTAACCAAAAATCAATTGTCAGCTATCAAATCAGCCGTTCCTAAAAAAAAGTGTTGTCAACTTAAAGTTTTATACCTCGAAATGAAATTTCGATTCTTCAACACCAAATTTGGAAATTTCGCATAAATCTGCACTTTTTTCGCAAATAAAATGTTGATTTTAAGGTCAGTGAGTGTTTCTGGTTTATTGGAGTAAACCAATGATTTAACATAACCCCAAAGAAAAAAGTCCAATGGAATTATGTCACATGATCTTGGTGGCCAGTGCTTGCCGGAATTTTTGTAGGTTACACGGTCATTAAATTTTTTTCTTAATTAATTGATTGTGTCAGGAGATGTTCATGTCGAATTGATGTTACTGCAATGCAATGTTCATTTTCAAAAAAATATTGTCCAATTACACTTCCAGACCAAACTGTTAATTTCTGTGGATGTGGGGATAAGCATGTGGGTTTCACATGCTTTCACTCCAAATGCGACAATTGTGTTTAGTTACGAAGCCATTTAACCTGAAATGAGCTTCATCACTGAAGATGATTTTCCATGAAATAATGGATCTGTTTCAAGTTGCTCCAAAGCCCAATCCGCAAAATTTGGTTTAAGTTGGTTTAAGTTCTTGGCTCAACTGAATTAACGGCTTGAAATGTAAATCTTTATGGAGAATATTTCATGGACTGCCATAAGAAAATCCAAGTTCTTGAGAACGACGTCTAATTGATTGTTCTCGGTTTTCATCCACACATTGGTTTACAGCATCGATATTTTCAGCAGTACGTTTACGTTTTTGACGGGTTGGGTTCTTAACATCACAAACACTATACCAATTGCCTTAAATTTTTTAATTACATTACGAATAGTAAGCTCTGTAGGATCGATGATGTTGAACAAAAATGTCACGTAATGCGCGAATCTTTACCAGACGGATTGACTATTCGGAAAAAAATGTTTATTAAAGCTATTTAGATAAATTAGACGATCCAAGCGAAGTATGCGGTGGACATCTGTGTACCAAAAGTGGCAGCTTCATTTGGAGCTTTTCAATTTTTGCAGTGAAGATTAAATTTTTAAACAAGGATTGATCTTGTTCGTTTGATAAATTTACGCAGAAATATACAACTTTTTTATCACAAATCCGGTAGGTTCAATTTTTCGCTTTAGTTTTGTGATATATCCAACGTAAAATAAAGTCGGTTGTTGGCCACAACAGTTACTCTACTCCATTTTTTTTATTATCATTATACAAGAATCGAGATCACAGGAGAGTGATCAGATGATAGTCCTTCACTATTTGCGATGCTCGTGTAGTCCTCTCAAACTCCGTTTGTTACAAAGAAGTCAAGGAGATCTGTGTATTTTATGAAAGCCCGTACGCCAATATGCTGGTTTATCGTCAGAGAAAAATTCACAGTTGTTTTCGCGAGCTACATTAAATTACTATCTTCCTTTAGAGGTTGTAAGTTTAGACCCCCTATAGGCATTTTTTGCGTACATAGGTCGTGTACCTTTGGTAAAATATGATCCTTGTGATTTACAAAGTCGGCTGAAGTCTTGTTTTGTTTCTTTAACTGATGACGTGGGGGATAGTAAGTATAGAGGAGATACTGACATCCCTATTATTGATTGATAAAACTTTAATGGTTTCAATTTGCATTATTTCTGTTTCGAAACCGGGCCATTCATAATGCTACCTTTAGTGTTTCCTTCTGGATGAAAAGCACGGTTTCATTCATAGTCACGAATTTTAATAAATTAACTTTCTGTTAAATGAGTTTCCGATACAAGCCATATATCTATTTTTTCTAAGTTTAGGAAAATTTCTGGCTCTGGAACATGCTGTGGTAATCCATTCACGTTTTAAATGACAATCTGTTTGACAAGTGTTCTGTTTCGAGTGGATTTTTTTCTCCTTGCTCCTATACGCTGTGGTTGTGGCGGCTTTCTAGTTGTAGTTGGAATCCTTTCTTTAGTATCGTGCGATTTTTGAGTCGATTGGTGCGTTTGATTTTTAACTCTTTGCAGTTGTACTGCTACTTTGCGCTTTCTATAGTTGGCCGGTTGTTGTCCTTGGCACATTTTACGCACCTAATATTCATCCGCATATATTTGAATATGGTTAAAGCCTCGGCATGTCTTGCATTGAGGTATTATTCTCCTGTTCTTTTTCAGTGGGTTCTATTTTAACCCTCATATTGAGTATTGGTTGTATATTAAAAGCATGAATAGCGAGCGTGAGCGTGAATAGCGGGAGCCCTCATTTAATGGACTTGGTTCTATCACTATTTTTAATATTCTCTCGTTTAAGGATGAAGACACAGTTTTAATTAGCAATTCTATCTCATTGAGGTCTTCTATAATATCATGATTCTTGCAGATGGGATGAAAGCCTCTGGCTTTAACCTTAATTTCTCGGTTACTTTTATGTGGCTAAAGTTTTATACGCATCGGATTCTTTGGTATTGATCCTTCAAACATTATTGTTTAGTACCAATACTCTGTCTCTCTTCTGTTTATGAATCCAATCAGTTTTTCTTGCATGTTCAATACAATCCATAATCTTTATGAAACTCAGTGTTCATCAAGCAATTATGCTGTTTTATTTATAAATGTTAAGAGCAGTTTCCAAAACTTCTATCAGTCTGGTCTTCTTCAGCTCCCCATTTTTTTCTTTAATTAAGCGATTTCATTGCTAAGTTGTGCTGCCATTTGTCATATTTCACTAAGTCGTTTGCGTAGTTTAGCATTTTCGTTTTTCTGCTGAGTCGCGGAGTGTGTTTGTCCAGATCAGACATTTTTGAACTTCGTATGAATGGGCATCGCAATGATTGGTCTGACTCACCCCAGATCCCCTGAGTCAGCCTCATTAGAGCCACCCCAAAACTTGTAATTTAAGGTGTTACCAACCTAACCAGTAAAATTGATATTGGGTTAGTGGAGCGAACATCTTTTGTTAGGTTCGCGGTTTTCCGGTTATCCCGCCGTCGAAAGAGCCACGTTAGTTGATTAACACGGAGCATCACGAGCAAGTCAGGTTGACGTATGGGCTGATATATAAACCATTTGGACTGAGGTCCCGTACCTCAGGAAAAATACTTTTTTTTATCGGTGAGAATTAGTTTTTTAATAAATTGCGATCGACAAAATAAAGTTTCTTAATGAAATACATTAATCTTTCAAAATGCGATTATTGACAAATGACTAAATTTCATGATTCCGAGAAGATAAATATATCTCTACAATGAATTTTTATGTACCTATGTAGGAAAGATGGTAAACATAAGATTACACGAGGATAGTTGATGAGGTCACACATTGATAAGCCATGACCCAAGGAAATGTTCCAGGAGGGATCTCTTAGGTTTTATAACAACTCGATCAAGGGTAAATAATATTCACCAAAATTACAGTATAGATAATAGGGGGCTCACTTGATTTAATGACCTTAAAACACCCTTTGACTTACATCTGCTCTCGGAAATACCAAAATGTTGTTTTATTACCAACACGTAAGCACTATTGCGTTAAAGTATCCTTGGGAATTTAATTAGCTCATAGTTTATACTAATCGATGTTTCAGACCAATTTATTGTAATTTTGCGGTCGAGTGAGCTTGACTGGCTTGACGATGCGTCAAAATGTTAACCCAAATTTTTGTAATTGAAAGATTCGTTCCTGTATATTTAAAGGAATACTTGCATTATGTTAATTTATATAAAACTAATAATCAATGTAACCGATAGATTTAATTTTATTCGCGTCACTTTCATTTACTATACGACCGTAAATTCCACACATTTCTCACCCATCTCTCCGCGCTACACCCATACGTCTATAACATAATGTGCCCATCAATCTCTTTATGATCATCAAATTTATATTATTATTTTGCATTGCATACATCACAACATATAGCAACAAATATAACGAGTACCATTTTAACAAAACACCGGAACTTACTTCCGCCGCGATTGGATTTGCTGATTTGTTACGCATCGTAAAATTTCTGTATATGAGCATATTTCACCGACCAAAAACATCAACTAAAACTCCGATGAATTCTATAATTGAGGTCAATAAACATTTAATAGCAATTATTATTTTCCAGGCACATGACTCCCAATAGTGGACAACACCAATCATCATCTAAACTATCATTACTCAGCATCACATCGCACACATTGTTCGGTAATTTTGAATAAACGGCGCAAAAAACCAGCGAAATTTTAGAATTTCGCATTAATCACGAGAAGAATGCGGAAAAAACAGAAAATTTTGCCACGCATTACCGAAATCCTAGTCGCACTATTTATCGCTCGAATAGCTGTAGTATTAGGTCAAACCACATGTAATAATGGATTGGGTCGTGTACTCTACGAACGACTGCCGAATCAACAGCTACAGGGATTCGACGACGATGTCGTGCGTGATACAGCACCACCATTTCGAGTGCTGGAAAAATGTCAAGACTTGTGTCTAAGGGATCGAACGGTGACCACAAATATCGTAAGAGCGTGTACAAGTTTTGATTTTCAACCAGGCAGCCGAATCGCATCGTTTAGCGGGAGCGCTGAATACGAGGAATCAACGTGTTATTTGACGCGTGAACAAGCAGCACCCGAGGGTATCGGAAATTTGATGCTTGTGCCAAATAGTGTACATTTCACTGAAATTTGTTTAACATCAAGTCGACCAGAACGAGAATGTCCGAGCCGACGATATGTTTTTGAACGTCATCCGCGCAAAAAACTAAAATTACCGGTGTCCGATATCAAAGAAATAACTGCAGCAAATCGATCGGACTGCGAGGATAAATGTCTAAACGAATTCTCGTTCGTGTGTCGTTCGGCTAATTTCGATTCTACGCTGCGAAGCTGCACACTCAGTCGATTCACACGGCGAACGCATCCCGAGCTATTAGAAGACGACCCTAATTCCGACTATCTGGAAAATACCTGTTTAAATGCAGAACGAAGGTGTGATGGTCTAGCAATTTTTGTAAAAGAAGAAAATAAAAAATTAGGGGGTCCATTCGAGGTCGACATTTTTAATAACATGACACTAGAGGAATGCCAATCGATGTGTATGCGAGCGGAAAAGTATTTCTGTCGCTCCGTCGAATTCGATGATCAAACCAAACAGTGCATCCTCTCCGAAGAGGATTCAATTTCCCAAAAGGACGATATCAGCATTAGCTCAAGCCCAACACATCATTTTTATGATTTAGTGTGTCTTGATAATCGTAAGTGGAATCTTCGGTGTCTGAACGAGATATAACTTTTAATTTCAAATTTATTTTTCAGAACGAGGATCCGAATACCCGGATAATTCGGTGACGTCACATTTATTTTCAAACGGTCGTCGACCTGATACAGCATTCCAAAGGTACCGGAATAGTCGATTAGGTGGTGAATTCCACTCCGAAATCACAGGACGATCACTAAGTGAATGTTTAGATGAATGTTTGCGACAAACCAGTTTTCAATGTCGATCAGCAGTATACAGCGATCGTTTTCGAACATGTCGATTAAGCCGGTATAATCAAAGGGATGGCATGCGAATTATTTACGACGCTGACTACGATTATTATGAGAACCTGATGCGTAAGCTTATGAGTCAATATAGGATGATTTGATCGTAATGAATTTTTAATAATTTTACTCGACAGTTGGAAGCGATGATGGCGATCGATCAAGTACACGTCCTGCAAATATGCATCCAAACGAACCATGGGGACCACCCTATCAACCAGGTAATTTACTTATTTTATACAGAGCAATACAATTCACAAATCTGCCTTAATAAAACGCTAATTAATTGGCTAACCATTTTAACTTTTCACAAAAATCATTTCATGCCTCCTCAAATTTGTATCTAATCTAATTATAAAAAAAACCTTCCGCCGCTAATCTAAAGATGGAAATCGTGATCGCTTCCCAAACAATAATAACAATAACAATAATAATAACAATAACAATAATAATGATGATCGATTTCCAAATAATCGTTTTCCTGGTGGAAGTGGTCCAGGCGGTGGTAACACAAATCAAATACCGGCTGATGGTGGTAAGTTTAATCTAATCTAAGTATTTACTACACATCGAACTTAATTCATTAACTTTTCTAAAAATTATATTAGATAACAATTTACTTGGAGCTTTCACATTAATTGCGTGAGCTTTTCAAATGTTTGCACCCATGTTTTGACACGCCCAATTCAATTTTAGGTGATCGGTATCCAGGTGGTGATCGATATCCAGGTGGTGATCGGTATCCAAGCGGTGGTGATCGGTATCCAGGCGGTGATCGATATCCTGTTAGCGATCGTTATCCTGGTGATAGATATCCTATGCCAGGTGTCGATCGTTATCCAAGTGATCGTTATCCACTTCCTGGGGATGATCGTTATCCATCGATGCAAGGTGGTGATCGCTATCCAGGTGATCGGTATCCTCCAGGCATGGGCTATCCAGACCGTTATCCAGATGATCGATATCCGGCGACACCAGGCCGGATTCCTGCAACAGACGATCGTTATCCGATGACCGGCGACCGATATCCAGTACCCAGTGGTCCAATTTTACCTCCTCATACTGGAGTAGATCGTTACCCTATTGACCAAGGCCGACCAGGTACCGATACTCGGTATCCAGCCGACCGCTATCCAAGTCGTATTCCCGGGCCAGAATATCCTGATAAACGATACCCTGACATAATGGATAACCGTTACCCAGGTGATCGTGACAAATATCCAAGTAGCCGATACCCAGATAGAGGCTACCCTGATCGAGGTTATCCGGACCGTGGCTATCCTGATCGTGGTTATCCAGACCGTGGTTATCCTGATCGTGGGTACCCAGATCAAAATTATCCTGATCGAGGATATCCAGATCGCGGTTATCCCGATCGAGGTTACCCCGATCGAGGTTATCCAGATCGTGGTTATCCCGATCGCGGTATTCCCGATCGTAGATATCCTGACACACAAAATGAACTTTATCCTGATCCCCGTTATCCTCCTGATCGACGACGGCCGGTTACCGATCCACAATATCCCCCAAAAATCCCAGCCGTTACCGCACCTGGTACTGGAATTGACACACGCTACCCCGCTGCACCATCTGGCCCCGTTGACGGACGATATCCACCACCTGAAACTGGCCAGGTAGCCCCGGAACGATATCCGGCCGATCCAAGATATCCTTATCCACCGGCAACGGCACCAAGATATCCTGTAACCGAAAATCGTTTCCCAGTCGGTTCAGATCGGTACCCAACCAATATATACAAATATGGAAACCGAGATCGATATCCAAGCGCTAATGGTAAGCAAATTATAAAATAGTGAATTTCAAATCTAAAACTTAAATTTTGTTTAAGGCTACGATAATTTCGGAATGGGTGGAACCGGGTACTATGATCGCAACTACAATGACCGATATCCAGGAATGCAGTATCCAATGAGAGATTACGATCGTGATTATGATCGAGGGTATGATCGTGGGTATCCGGCAGCACATCGTCCACTAGTAGGAACGGGATATCAACCTTCCGGCTACGACAATTCATTGAATCCGCATACTGGTGACGGATTTGGTGGTTACGGACCAGTTCGGCCGTATATTTCACGATGCGACACAGATGATAATTTTAAACAAATTGGAACTCGACAACGACTTCGACGCCAATTTGTAAGACGCGTGGTGGCCGTACCATCCCTAACCCACTGTCAACGAGAATGTATTGAATCGCGAGATTTTATTTGCAAAAGTTTTAATTATCGGGATACCGCGCTTTCGTACGAAACCGAACGGGAAGGGGCTAATTGTGAATTAAGTGATCGTGATACGCGTGAAATGGATACCCAAAATCCTATGACATTCGATACGGGCGCGTATGATTTTTATGAACGCAGCTCGGCCCGAAACGGTGTAGATAATGATTGTCTCGACGTATCGCAAGCTTGTAATGAAGACGGCATGGAGTTCACGTTGAGGACACCTGAAGGATTTATCGGTCGAATTTACTCGTATGGATTCTATGATCGATGCTTCTTCCGCGGAAATGGTGGTACCGTAAATGTGTTACGAATAAGCGGGCCACAGGGATACCCGGAATGTGGTACTCAACGATACGGTGACACCATGACCAATATCGTGGTCGTTCAATTCTCCGACAATGTCCAAACTGGTAAAGATAAACGATTCAATTTGACGTGCTTGTTCCGGGGACCTGGCGAAGCGGTGGTCACATCCGGTTATATTGGAGCAGGGTGAGTAATTTTGAGCCAATTTAATTGCTAATATTGTGTAGTTTAGGTCCTGCCGCCTCTGGAGAGTGATTGATGTAAATACATGTATTTAGTTAGTCATCCTTTAGCTTTGTAATTAGGATGCTTTAGGATAACCAAACTAATCGTCCAACGTAAACGTATTTAGTTGAGCTTACTAATTTAAGTAGACTAACTTGTAAATTTCGTAGAACTCAAAATACAAAACTTTAAAAAATTCTTTTAACCCTTCATATGCTTTGCATAGAACGAAATGCCGTGCTTGTTCTCGATTTCGTTAATATTAAAGGATTTTTTAAAGGATCACCGGTTTTTTGTTTCAAATAGTTTTAATAATATTGACAGATCGGGAAGTCCCATACCCATCGAATATCTACCGGCAGAGAATACTCTCAGTTCCAAGGTGAGACTAATGATTTTGTATCAGGGACGTCCAACAACAACAATAGCAGTTGGTGATCCGCTAACATTCCGACTTGAGGCGCAGGATGGATATAACCATGTCACCGATATATTTGCATCAAATGTGGTAGCACGAGATCCATACTCGGGACGCAGTGTTCAGCTAATTGATCGTTATGGTTGTCCGGTTGATCCTTATGTGTTCCCTGAGCTGGACAAATTGCGAGAAGGCGACATGCTGGAGGCCAGGTTTAATGCATTCAAAATACCCGAGTCTAATTTCTTGGTATTTGAGGCAACCGTGAGAACGTGTCGCGAGGGATGTCAACCGGCATACTGCCCAGGGCAATCTGGTCGTTCAGAACCATCGTTTGGTCGACGCAGACGATCGCTGGATGAATCCGTCATACTTGAAGATATTTCAAATTCAACCGAATTTCTAAATACGACAACAACAACTACAAGCGAGAGGCCACTAATTAAAACTAATAGAAATGGCACTGAAGATGGCGACGATGCACTTGATATACAGGAACATGTTCGTGAAATGATTGAAGTATTCGAGTCACGAGACGAAATTGAATCAGAAACGTTTGCAAAAAGGGTGGTGGCACCTCAAGAAACAGTTTGTTTAACACCTGCCGAGTATCATGGCCTCATATCTGCCGTAATTTTACTTATGATATTATTGTTGACCATCACGCTTGTTGCTGGTCTAGCATATCGTCGCTACTGGTCAGTGATGTCAAAAAATCATAACCTTGACCGACACTCACCACTAAATTCGTTCAGTCCGTCTGCACTACACCATCAGAATGTATCAAATCCTAGTACGCAATTTAATGCATCCGGCCGAAACTCTGATTCATCTCGACCCTCAGGCCTCTCTTTATTCAGTGGAAGCTTGAATAAGACATTTGCAACCGGGTGGGTACATTAAACCATCTATACGTAAAATTGTTTATAAAATATATTTATATTTATCATCCGATTCGGCTCTAGGAATTTATCCCGCATGTGTCAGATACCGGTGATCAATCCGATGCGAAATAACAATACAGGAACATCAGCAGAATTTGAAGATCCAAGTGAGCCAATTTACACAGACCCGTCGCTATTCGAACGATCTAGGTAAGAATTTAAAATATTTAGAATTTTGTGTATAAAATTAGTTAGCACCTCCAATCCTCTTCCATATACTTTACAGAATCTAAAACCGATTTCAGATCACTTCGAAGTATTGCCGTCCGACAAAACGATGCTAATTAATTTTTAACTGAGAGTCAAAATGCAGCTGCCTTCATATAATAGATTTTTTTTTTAATTTAATTTAAGTGTAACAATTTACAGATTTGAGTTTTATTTTAATTTCATACACCACAGTTTCCGCTTTCCCAAAAATGTATTTGTCCAGCATGCTCACTTAAAATAATTTCTGTGATTTCCAGATTTTGTATTTTCCCCGATTTAATTTATGCCAACCCAAAATTATAAAATATTTAGTGCTATAGGATTTTTTATATAAATTAATAATTATAAATAAATATAAATTAATATTTAATTAAAATAATTCGTAAGTTAATAGATTCCGAATAAACAATACCGATCATCGTTAATAGATGTCGTACGTAAATTAATTTTTTTGGTTTTGTTTATTTTTTATATCAACCGCGGTACGGCGCACATGAGGTTTTGTTATTTAAGAGAGATTTAATAATTATATTATATTTGTATGTTTAAATATTATTAGTAATTAAGGAAAAATAATTATTATTGTAATATGAAATTAAATTAAAAACATAAAAATAAAAAAACTGCTTGCATAAATTGTCCATTTTATTTATTGGTTTAAGCACTTATTAATAGATGGCAGCGATATACAAAATTAGTTATCAACGATTTTCTAAGAGTGTGCAAGACCTTTAAATTAATCCTTGTTGGTATATAAGATGTTGATGACACATTTTATAATATTTTATTAAACCAAGTTTTTATTAAAATCTCGAATCTTAAGAAACGTAATTTGCAATATAATCAAGACAATTCAAAATGGCTGCTGCATATACTGTTTAATATAGAAGGTCAATACGAAAGAAATTTGTCTTGGCGATGGATCACTTTGGAACATATTAGATTAGCAATACAATTTTCGAGATTGTTTTATAATAAATTAAAAATATAATAACTGGAGATCTTCGGAACTCTTACACTAAAAATATAAATCTGTTATTTGCCGCTTCATCGTTCCAGTCCGGTCCAGTGAAATTATGATTTACAATTTAATCTACAGTAAATTAAAAAATCGACTGGAAGGAACAAATTAATAAACCAAAACACATAGCAGTTCAAGGAGTTCATAGATGTGATAAATCTTGAATTATAAATACTCGCCTTCTGGGAAGAAAATGATCTGTAACTTTGTGCTACTAAAGAAGCTCTGGCTGACTTGAAATCAAAAATTTATGTACGTTGTAGTAAAGGAAAACTGATTTGCTTCTTATCTGATTAATGGTCGCACTGCCGTTCTGTGACGCCAATTCAATTATAACTAGCTCGGAGTAACTGAACGTAACTTATGCTCCGCCGACGCTGTTTTTGCGTAAATCCGTCGAATGTTTTACTCTACCATCCTTTTTGGAGAATAGCACGTTCAGTGCGCGAAATTGAAGGGTACCGCAAGGGGTTCACGCAAATTAATTCTTTCATTAAAATAGTGTGAGTGATTTAATGAACACGTGCTTTGAAAATTAAAAAAAACAAATATTAAGACCAGCAGAGGAAATTCTGTTTATAGTCATGGGCACTCAGTACACGTCACTGCGAGTTATTGGCGCCCTAAACTAATACCAAATCAGCATCTGTTATCCGCAGGTTAGGGGCGTCCCAAGCCCGGATAATGCTTTAAAAATTGGAATCTTAACTGCGCTTAACCTCTTAAGACCTGGAGATCTCCAAAACCTTCAGATCTCCAGAACTACACTCTTCATTACAGTGACCATTACAATGGAAGAGAAATTGGAGTTAGCTTCCTCATCCATTGGTGCGTCAAGCAACATATCATCGACTTCCACCCTATCAACATGTGGATATGCACGGTCAGAATCAGCACTAAGAAAGTTAGCAACACGATCGTTAAAGTACATCCACCTACCGAAGATAAATCAAATGATGTCAAAGATAAATTTCTTGTCGAGTTGGAGAAAGTTATCTAACATACCCATCATAGTGGGTGACTTAATGCAAAATTTGGTAGGAATGCAGGCATCGGTATAGTAACAGCTTGCACCGCATGAGTAAAAACAACGGCCAACGTATCACCGACCTGGTAATAATGTACAATTCAGTTGTATCAAGGTTGTTTTTCCACAAAAGAGAATCCACAAAGAAACGTGGAGGTCGAATGTTGGAAGAACAAAAAGCCAAATCGATCACGTCATGTTATCTATCTTTGTTCCAAATATCCGACGTTAGATCTTACAGAGTTACGGGCACAGATCATTCGCTTGTGATATTCAAATATAAGTGCAAACTATCATCTACGTTCAATAGACAAGCACAAAAGACCGTTCAGATCAAGATCACTGCAGCGTTACCAATCAGCTCTCACTGACGGCGCAAAATACTATCGGAAGAAGGCCACCGAGATCCAGCAATGATTGGTTTGGTGATCAGTGTCACCTGGTCGTCTAAAATGAACAAAAGCTTCATGAAAAATGGTTGGCACGCAACATTAGAAGCACTCTAGCAGATTATCACCGTAATGTGTAAGCTACTGTGTGAAAGGAAGAAGGAACTTCTAGGAACTGTTTTGTTAACGTCAAATATCTCACTAAAGAGTTCCTCTCAAGAAGTACAGCCGTTAAAGTCGGTTATTTCCAAAATCTATTGTCTGTCCAAAATCTGCTAGATCGATATGACGAAGCGATCTAAATTAAAGCAATTACTCCAACAGATGAAGAGGCATTTGTCGAATATCCTTCAGACTCATTCGCTAATAAAATATTGTTTCGACAAGGAGATGCACCCGCGCCTGTGTTATTTATTCTGGTGCTCGAGTACGTATAGTAAGGAAAAGTAACATTGAAACTTCATGAAGATAATGACGTGCCCACGTCCAATTAAGGTTTTTGCGATCTAACGATCTAAATAGTGGACCAGATAAAGTTTAACGTTTTTTATTTAAAGAAATAAAATGAAAGTATTAATTATCCAGTGGATTTAATGTCCTTTTAAGGTCACCCATTCATCTACTCACACAATTACAGTATAACACCTGCACATTGCAAGCTCCATGTCAACCTGTACACTGACATGGACGGTGGGTCGACGTTGAATTTTGCAGTACAACAGAGGCTCTTAGTTAGCCTCTGGTGGGATTCGAACCCAGTACCTCCCGGTCCAAGTGCCGAAGATTTAACCACTACACTACTTGTCCGGTAAGTTAATTCAGAAACCAACAAATTTTTGATTTACACAACAATTTATATAAATTAAAAGCTAAATATTTTAATTTGCAACATGCATTTCATCTGATTATTCACACATCTTCAGTTGCGCTATTTCCTTCAACTGTAGTGTGTGTGAATATTCAGTGTAAATCAGAAATTTGGTGGTTAAAATGTCCTTCAGTTTCTGAATTTAAATTAGTAATTTTATATTTTTGAGCCTTCTATTATTTCTTGTTGATCAAGCAGTTGATTGGCTTCGACATTTCGAGTATCCCTCAGTAAATTGTTTTGGAATCATTGGATGATGTTTAGGTTACTCGGTTTAGTCCAACCGCACAGCAGATATCATACGTCCAAATAATTTAATATCTCCTTACATAGCATTAGTTTATTAAGTGTTGACCATCGGGAGTTCCATTCCAAAAGCCAGTACACTTTTCGGTTTTTGAATTTGAGCTCCTCACACTTCTTTATGACATTCACATTCCATCGCAGTGAAGCATCTATAGATTCACACCTAAAAATTTTGCAGAGTTAGCATGTGGTAATGGGACATTATTTTGTACCACAGTCATTTGGATTAATTTTCTGTTGATGTAGTTATCACGATTTTGTTTCATTCAACTTCATGCGCCATCGCTTTGTCCATACGCTAATTCTGTATGTCGCACTTTATTAGTAGCTTCCTCTACGGTGTCACCTGAATGTACGGTATGCGTACTATCAACTTTCCAAATTATTCATCCAATTGTTCCTTCTTTTCAAGAGGTACATTCATCTTTATTCAATTAATTAGTTGTTCTTTGAACCCTTTCCAATCGGTACGTGACTTTATCAGGGTAGGATTGATTTGTTTGGATATTAGTTCGTCGTTAAGAGCGAGTGGTCAGAGCTCAATTCGAAACCTGCAAAAACTAGAGGATTTTACCTGTTCTCTTCTCAATTTGAGGAATGTTTTAATTCGGAAGTAAGTTTTATTTATTCCGTCTGGATGGCAGAATGGAAGCAGCTCTCAGACGAAATCTCAGAGGGATTCTAGGTCAGAGAAATATTTTTTTATGCGATATGGCGAAGAATCTAAATCATATCTGGTCTATCATATTGAACAGAAAGCTCTATACTGAAAATTATATTTTTTTTTGTAATTTTATCATATTAGAGGGAGAAATAACGTGAAATAGAAGCTGATTATGTGATTGAATTAGATCCGTCAAGATAACAGACATTGGTACAAAGCACAGACAATAGTACTGATAATTTGCAACAAACTGATCGAGACTCAGACTGATTTACTTCCATCGAATATTCAAATTGGTAAAGGTCAAAGGAGTGCCTCATCATGCCCGCCTAAGCCAAATGATATGACAGGTTTTGCGTTGTATCGTGCAAATAATAAGTTCATCAATTTGTATAACAATGATCCAACATCTGTAAAAGAAGCGTTATAGATTCAGATTCGTGAAAGCAAGCTATGAAATCTGAATACTAGTCGTTGATAAAAAAAAAAAACATGGGTGCTGGTTGATCTACCAGTCGATGGAAAAGCCTCTGGTATGGATTACGGGAAAACGTAATCTTCAGTCGTAAGATACAGTTCTACGCGATTTTTGTTTGCGCAATGATAGTCAAATATGAGAATCAATTTAAATGGTCCAACCAGAATGTTTTGAATCCACTTTGCTTAAGAAAATCGTTATTCGGCCTCAAACAAGTTACCCGCATTTGGAATCGGTACTTAGACACATAGTTAAAGGATTCTGGAATGATACAGTTGTCAGTAAATGCTTGTATCTATTATAAAGTTGTATAGGCGATAAAATGATCATAGTGGCCGATGACGATCTAATTTTGTTTGTTGCTGGAAAGATAACAGTGTCTCAAGAGAAGTGCATACATGATATCTTGTGAAAGTTTAACATGATAGATTGTAATCCCGTGTTTATACCACTGGATGTTGAGCAAATCCTGTCCAACCAGATGAGTCCAAAGATCGAGAATGATGAACAAAAGTTAATCTGGAGGCAATTGGCAGTTCATTGTATGCCGCACAAGTCACAAGGCCCGAAATTTGTTATGCCGTCAACAAACTGAGCCGCTTTAATCAAATCGGGTTTGGCCCATTTAAATGCCGTCAAAAGAATCTTAAAGCGGGCATCAAACCATAAAATTGAATTTAGCAAAAGTGGGAATGCAGAAATAATTGAATACTGAGATTAAGATTGGGCGAACGATATTGATTAACCACGTTCAATCTTCGGTTGGTTTTACAATGCAGAATGGCCGAATTTCGTGGAACTCGAACCGACAAATTACCGAAATACAACTGAAGCCGAGTGTCAATGTTAGCAGCAACACAGGAAGAGTTTTAGCTCAACAAACTATACAAAACGAAATTTAAAACGATTAAAACGAAAGCGTTGACTCCCGAATAGACGTGTCTTTTATTTCGATCCGCATGAAAATCTCTCTCCACTCCATCATATCTGTTAATGCATTTATTCTGTAGGTGCTGTAGTGATAAGTTAGCGCTGCGTTGAAAATATTTACCAAGGGAACACGTTACACTGGTGACACCAAAGATTATGTACGCAAGAGACTCACTATAAATGCGACTGTCTCAGTGAGAATATCTAATATGTATTTGACATCCGTCCGACCAAATTATTGGCTACCGCATAGATTGACGAAGCCTCTTTCGGCGTGCATTGATTTGACGCCATTATGGCATCCGAATATTCTGAAGGTGGTAAAATTTTTCTCTAATCTGCATCCGTTGGGATTATGCTTCGGATGGTTTTGCTTTCATCGCAGACGATATTTAACAAACCTTAAAATATAATATTTACGCGAATCATAAAAGGACCTGAAACTCCAAAAGGAACAAGAATGAAATTGGTTGCTGAGAGAATTTTACGATTGACCTGGAATGTGAAATTTTTCGATTTCAGGATTCTATTTTAGTACGGACTTCAACGAAACAGATCAGCATCATTCATCATGCCTAAAATATTCCAAATAGTTATTTCTAAAATATCTTACCACTCTAACCGAATATTCTAGAATTTGAACACGCAGCGGATCATTTAATATTTCCATTATCAAAAGAACCACCAATTGAAAATTTTAATTTCATCGAAAGCAAACTTCATATTTTCGAGTTCCATGTACCATTGGGCATGGTAAATGTGTATTAGCCGAATTCCAATTCAATCACATAAATTAAATTTGGGTAAAATTCTCATTTAAATCAAATTCAAGGCCAAGTCTATAGGCATAGAAAATGATTTACAGTTTAGTCAGTTTATCGTAGAACAATTTATCGTAGAAAAGTTTATCGTGAGGACCATTTATCGTATATAAGAATTAATGTCTTCGATTTGAAGTATCTTAAAACATAAAACTTTTTTCTTCAGTCATTTCTTAACTATCGTGATGAAATTGGGTCTGTTGGATGAAAATGGGATTCTTAAATGATTTTTGGAAGAAGTTCTTAAATCTGGGACAGACTGGTGATAGATGTTAAGGCATCCAGTCTTACCAGAAACTTGGTTACATCATGAGCCCATTGTTGTGATATTCACAACCTCACTCATGCCAAATATCAATTCCATCATCATAAATAAAAAATCTAATCAATTAAAAACAAAATCGCTACGATAGTGCAAACGATATCGCATATGTATATCAAAACACATATAACATACATTCTTTACGTGCATACAAAAAGCATAGTAAGCGCGATCGACGCGATACATAAAAGTATGAAATTCAAAAGCAACAACAAAATAAAACATTAGTCATACTACGTCATACACACATTAGACATTCTTCATATAATATCAAAATACAATAACAACAACAAAACCAAGTATGGAGTATGGTATATCAAAATATATGACCTATATGTGTTATACATTTTTGTTGTTGTATTCAAAAATAAATATCGTTCATCGACTTATAATTCTTGCAAAATACATTTTTTTAATTTTAATTTGGAAATGCAAAGCTACTCAAAAATATAAAAACACGCGTCCTAAATTATACTTTTTTAAATAAAATTGTCGAATTTCCAAAAAATGAATTGTTGGTAGAACTCTACCAAATATTTAGTATATAAGAACCGAAAATTGTTCAATAAAATCAGAAAGAAATACACAATCAGTTGATCGCAGTCAAATGGTAGAACTGAATCGTGAACCCTTAGAGGTCTAACCTCGACGGTAGTAGCATAGTTCAGTTTTACCAATAGTTCATTTTTAATCGTCATATATTGAAGCCGCGATCAACCCAAGAAAATTAAAGTATCCACAAGTAATCTAAAAATATTGTAAAGGCTGTTAGTTTACAAATAAATAATATAAAAATAAAAATAAGCAGTGTTCAGTGTTTGTGCTCGAGAAAGAAAAAAAGGGAAGAGAACCATCACCAGCAGAACAAAATAATTGGTAAGTATTTCAACAACTAACAATCTGGCACCGGTTTGTTGACTTGTCCCTTCTTTACCTCGCACGGCAAAGCGAGGAGGTTCATGGAAGTAGTGGTTCACACCACAGTATATGAATCTAGGTTGGCACGTTTCAACAAGTCTTCATCTCATATTAACCATCCACTCATCCAGGGTGTACTCAATAATAAATAAAACTTTTACTCAAGGAAACAATTCTCGCCGAACTTTTCACCTCTTTGCCCTTTTTCACTTCATATAAGGCCCCTTTAGTCCATCTACTTTCTCGCTGTTTTATCCGCTTCTAGATAAATTCACTTCAGCATCGACCCCTCTCGTATATCGAATCCAATTATTCCAACTCTAGTTTCCTAAAGTTCATTGGTTGATTTGTTTCAACCTAAATATTGTAAATTGTATCGAACGAACCAAAAATAACATAACAAACGGTACAATACAATAAAAAAGAAAAATACAATATAAATTGGCGCTGTAGCAATTCTCTCAGTTAATTAATATAATTTAAAACTGCAGAGATCGAACCTTAAGTAAACCCAAAATAATCACACATTCAAAACAAAAAGAACATATTTGAATCTAATTATTAAATTTTACAAATCCATAAATTCATCAAACGATATAAAACACGCCCACCTGCACCTTTAATACATTTTTTACCAATCAACATTCCTCACACAAAATCCCACACTCATAACACATTTAATCACAAGAACTAAAAAACAAATTTAACACTAAAATACATTTCCAACATGAACCTTCCAATCAAATTAAAACATAAACCATTCATCAATTAAATTTATCTTCAAAACACCAGTTGCCAACATATTTAATGGCACTGTAGTAAAAAAAAAAAAGATTACATCGGATAAAACCTAATATAATTCCTAAAATCCACCATCTTTTATTAAAACGTTCAAAATTTATACACTTCTGGCTTCAAGATAGAATATTTAAATAACATTCAAATTATTACCTATTGAATATATTTTATTAAAATCTTTCCATTTAATCATTTCTAAATGAAAACCATCAAATATTTTATTTACAACCCTAACATTTATTAGTATACTTAACACAAATTCACCTTGATACCCTAAAACCAATTAATGATTTATTTCTAGTAACCTATCGAATAAATTTCATATTTAACATTAAAAATTATAATCAACATCATCGACATCTACCATTTTATCTAACACTATTCACATAACATTCAATAATATTCACATTATTCCCCATCTCTATATAAATTGTATACAACATTAATTTCAACATAACCCATTGAATACAGAATATTCACCAATAATCTCGTAACTATAAAATAAGTATACTACCTATACGGACATTATGAAATAAAATAGCTCCATGAGCCAAAAAATTTTCAAAATTTCCCATTTTAAACAACAAAAAAAAAAACAATGAAAAAATTCAATTCGAAATCTGACAACGATGACACAGGGGGAAATAAGCCACAACAACAAGAAGGTCCAACCAGCATCAAAACACAGCATGAAGAGCAGTACCGAAATAACAACAAAAACAGCATGAAAATAGCATCAAAACAACACACAAAACAGCATCGAAAATCACTTTGAAAACACAGAACCACATCAAAACAAGCATCAAACCAGCATCAGAAGATTAACGAAAACCACCACCAAAATATCAATAAAAGTATACCAAAAACGAATATCGAAACACCGTTACAAACTACTACGAAAGAGCATCAAAATCACATCGGCAAAGCATAGAAAACGAGTACCGAAACTCCATTACAACTATTTCGAAACAATTTAAAAAACCGCATCGAACCAGCATAGAAAACAACATCAAAACAGCATCGAACAATATCAAGAAAAAACAGTAACTAAACAACATTGAATACAGCATTGAAAACAGCATCGAAACCGCATCGAAACTTAATCAAAGCAGAGCATCAAACACATCAGACAGATACTCATAAACTTCGTCATAGAATATATATCACAACATCCAATATTAGTCGAATACATCATACAACATGTAACACAATATATACATCAGTCAAGATAATCCTAAATGACACTGATTGAGCACACAAAATCAAGCAGTAACTACGGATTCAAGCAGTAGAGAATAGACAAGGATACAAAGAAAATACAACGTAAAACACACACAATATACACGTCAAATCAAAACACAAAAAACTTCATTCAAATATCAAAACAATGATTGAACAACATCATACATGGGAGAAAAGCAGCAGCTCATCAAAAAAAAAAAAGAAAACAAACGAGTCCAGTCACTCAACAATTAAATACAAAGAGTCCAGTCACTCAGCAATCGAATACAAAGAGTCCAGCCACTCAGCAACCAAATCAAAGAGTCCAGACACTCATCAAACAAAGACGAGACCAGCTCTCGCAAATTAAGTATATAAGAAGCAAATCAAATGAGTCCAGACACTCATCAAACAAAGCCGAGACCAGCTCTCGCAACCTAGTATGTAAGAAACAAAACAAAGAGTCCAGACACTCATCAAATAAACTAAACGAGCCCAGACGCTCATCAGCAAATAAACAAAACGAGCCCAGACGCTCTCATCAATTGGATAAAACGAGCCCAGCCGCTGAAAACAAACAAAATCAACATCCCGCCAGTAAACCATAATTCAAACAATCATTCTAAGTATCCCAATGACAATACGAAGCCACGAATACAAAACAAAAGTAAATCAAGAAACAACAAGGAAGAAGCGTGACCAGTAAAACAATCAATATGAAAGCTCAAGCACACAGAATCCAGAAAACAACAAGCTCATCAACAATCAACCATCAAATAATCAATCAACAATCGACTATCAACTAAAATCTGTCATTACAAATCTTGTTACACAACACAAATTCAACATAAAACAGAACTTAAACTATAAAACGAAGATGCACAACGCGAAATCATCATCAAACAAATCCAGTACAAATCCACCAATACAAATCACGATACATTATCAAGCAAAAACTAGTACTACAAATCAAGATGCACAACAAAAATTCATCACCTCAAACACAAATCTCGATGTACAACAAACATTTATCTCCATCCTCAAGCAAATTTACCAATCACAATGCTTAACAAGAATTCATCTTCAAACAAATCTACAATTACAAATCACGATGTTTAACAAACTTCACCGTGAAGCAAATATACTAACACAATCGCGATGCACAACACGAAATTCACCATCCAGGAAAATCTATCGAAAATCACGATGCTCAAGACAAAACCAATCTTCAAGGAAAAACTGTCATTACAAACCAAGATGCTTAACACAAAATTCACCATCAAACAAAATTTACCAAAACTAATCAAGATGCACAACATAAATGAAGCAGAATTTATCATTACAAAAATTCATCATCCAGCAAAACCAGTCATTACAAAACACGATGCACAATACAAATCCATCATCAAAAATAACCTGCTCATCAACAAAGGACCATCAAAATCATCAACCAAAAACTAACAAACAAAATTGTAAACAAATAGATTATAAGTTTTTTTTCATTATTTCCCTTCAGGAAAACCGCACACATAATTTAAAGATATTCATTTTTCTTACAAATCAATTTTTGTCATGCTAAAACGAAGATACATTCACATAAGTCAAAAGTAAAAAATTCATATATTACATTAATTCATCAAATCAATTAAAAGTAAGAAATTCATCATTCATTTGTAAATACATTTCAAAGTTAATAGAAATCTTTAAAGTTATCCATGCAAAAAAAAAAAAAAAAAAAAACTTTATCATAAGAATTTATTAATTTTAAATTAAAGGCCCACCAAGCCAAACAAAAAAACTAAAACCAAACAATAAAGTATAAAAAAATTGGTTGCAATTATATGAAAAATCTATTAAAAAAAAAGAAAAACATTATGTAAAATCTCATAAGCATGAACCATACAATAAGCAATTCATTATTCATTACTACATATAATAATTTAATAAATAGAAAATTCGACAATATCATATTATCATAACAAAAAAAATAAAATCCTCTTCAGGAATTTTATTTTTTCACATCGGCAGAAAGATATGTTGTGATATTCACAACCTCACCCATGCCAAATATCAATTCCATCATCATAAATAAAAAATCTAATCAATTAAAAACAAAATCGCTACGATAGTGCAAACGATATCGCATATGTATATCAAAACACATATAACATACATTCTTTACGTGCATACAAAAAGCATAGTAAGCGCGATCGACGCGATACATAAAAGTATGAAATTCAAAAGCAACAACAAAATAAAACATTAGTCATACTACGTCATACACACATTAGACATTCTTCATATAATATCAAAATACAATAACAACAACAAAACCAAGTATGGAGTATGGTATATCAAAATATATGACCTATATGTGTTATACATTTTTGTTGTTGTATTCAAAAATAAATATCGTTCATCGACTTATAATTCTTGCAAAATACATTTTTTTAATTTTAATTTGGAAATGCAAAGCTACTCAAAAATATAAAAACACGCGTCCTAAATTATACTTTTTTAAATAAAATTGTCGAATTTCCAAAAAATGAATTGTTGGTAGAACTCTACCAAATATTTAGTATATAAGAACCGAAAATTGTTCAATAAAATCAGAAAGAAATACACAATCAGTTGATCGCAGTCAAATGGTAGAACTGAATCGTGAACCCTTAGAGGTCTAACCTCGACGGTAGTAGCATAGTTCAGTTTTACCAATAGTTCATTTTTAATCGTCATATATTGAAGCCGCGATCAACCCAAGAAAATTAAAGTATCCACAAGTAATCTAAAAATATTGTAAAGGCTGTTAGTTTACAAATAAATAATATAAAAATAAAAATAAGCAGTGTTCAGTGTTTGTGCTCGAGAAAGAAAAAAAGGGAAGAGAACCATCACCAGCAGAACAAAATAATTGGTAAGTATTTCAACAACTAACAATCTGGCACCGGTTTGTTGACTTGTCCCTTCTTTACCTCGCACGGCAAAGCGAGGAGGTTCATGGAAGTAGTGGTTCACACCACAGTATATGAATCTAGGTTGGCACGTTTCAACAAGTCTTCATCTCATATTAACCATCCACTCATCCAGGGTGTACTCAATAATAAATAAAACTTTTACTCAAGGAAACAATTCTCGCCGAACTTTTCACCTCTTTGCCCTTTTTCACTTCATATAAGGCCCCTTTAGTCCATCTACTTTCTCGCTGTTTTATCCGCTTCTAGATAAATTCACTTCAGCATCGACCCCTCTCGTATATCGAATCCAATTATTCCAACTCTAGTTTCCTAAAGTTCATTGGTTGATTTGTTTCAACCTAAATATTGTAAATTGTATCGAACGAACCAAAAATAACATAACAAACGGTACAATACAATAAAAGAAAAATACAATACCATTATAGACGCCTGCTTACTTCGCCTCTAACCTGGAGAGTAGAAGCTGATGAGGTATTAGTTTTGCGGCATCAATAACTTGCCCTGCCGTGTAGTGTCAATAACGAGAAGCAGAATTTTGCTTGAATCGTTTACAATACACCACCTTATTCATGAAGAGTTACCTGGCAAGCATATTAATCAAGGAATTTTCGCCCTCATATTACCTTCAAATATAATTTAAATAGATTGATGTTATATTTAGAACTGAAAATCTTACAATTTTACAAAAATAAAGAATTTGCGAAATGCAGTTCGATTATCAAACATTCTCATTTTTAATAAAGTACGAAAACTTCCTAACGAATAATTGTTTTATTTTGTTTGAACAGAATACTGAAAAGTGAAATATAAATTAAAGATGGATATTCTAAAATGAAACAATCGAAACGGAAAGCTTCCACCTACATTTTGAACAAATATTTTAATAAAAACTTCATATTTTGGAACTACAGGAAAAATTGGCAATAGTTTCGTCGACTATAACCTATTAACTATATTAACTATTAACTATAATTGTGGAAACAATAATGAACAAGCTCGAATATGGAGTTGGGTTCCTCATCACTAACATCACCAATTCGTAATTAACTTCATACCTATTAGCCAAAATATTTTCGTACTCAGGTTTCTTGGGCGTCACTTTAACATTTCGTTTGTCAATATCCAAACCTCAAATGAAGATAAACTAGATTAAACCAAGCATGCTTTCTACAAACATCATGGAATCGTGAGCAAAATACTAAAAAACGGCGTCAAGATAGTACTGGATGATTTAAATGTTCAAATCAGAGGCACTCACGAGTTCTGTTTTTAAACAACAAAGGGAGATGCACCATTCTTCTATTTATGTTCTACAATCCGTTGATTTCAGGCACGGATTTCCTATATAAACACATTCACGCACTGTGTCAAGTAGTTGCCAAAAACGTCTATCATCTATATGACGTTCAAACTGTCCGTTAGAATATTGAAGCACTTCATAATCATGTTAACTGCGAATATTTCAATAATACTAATTCAGCTATTTCTTGGTTTCGTCGGGGATCAATGGTAAGGTGGGCATATTCGAAAACTTCTTCCAAAAAACATTTAAGAATCCCATTTCCCAAGAAATTACCGGGTTCCGTCCAAGATGAGCATAAACAAGAACTTATTCCAAAAGTCATTTAAGAATCCCATTTCCATTCAAAATACAAAATTCGATTAATATCGGTGTTCGTGTCGTTGTAGTATTTAATATTTGTGGCTTACCACTGATGAGGGCTCACAAATAGATTAAATGGTTTTTGTTTTACAACTGACCCCGCAAATACAATAATTTTGCTTATCAATCAATATAGTACACGTGAGGTGACAAGTGTATTACGTGCAGACATCATATTTAATATGCAGAAGACGAAATATAAAAATACTTAGAATAAGCAAAATTACTAAAGTTAAAAATATTATGTTATTTACGTTGTTGAGTATCAACAATCGGTTAAGAAATGGCCGAGTGCCGTCCCAGGTGGCCAGATTTCCGAATTTCTTCCAAAAATCATTTAAGAATCCCATTTCTATCCAACATCCCAATCCGATCATAATTGGTTAAAATATTATCGAGTTCTGCCCAGGTGGCCATATTCCAAAACTTTTTCCAAAAATCATTCTAGAATCTCGTTTTCGTCCAACATACCGAATATCATCATAATTGGTTAAGAAATGGCCAAGTTCCTTCTCTTCCGGTCATATTCCAGAAATGCTTTCAAAAATGATTTAAGAATCTCAATTCCATCCAACATACTCAATCCCATCATAATTGGTTAAGAAATTAACGAGTTCCGCCTCAGGTGGCCTTATTCCAGAACTTCTAGTAAAAATTATTTAAGAATCCCATTTCCATCCAACATACAAAATATTGTCAATATCGGTTAAGAAATCGCCGAGTTCAATCACATTTTAATCGATTAATAAGGGCCGAATTCAATATAACTTTATAAACCGAAGCCTTTTTAATTTTTTATTTATACATAATTTTGTTATACGGTCAATTTTACAAGCTACAATAAACTGGCAGTGCCATCTTCTTTAACCTTCTCGCGAACGCACAATTATTTAAGGATGTTTGTTATAGGACACATACTATAATTTAGATTCTTGACCATTTTAGTCAAACCGGTTATAGTACAGATTATATCACAAAAAAATAACAATTTGGGACACAAAGAAAACAGAAACGCTTCCTCTGGAACACAGAAAACCACCACCATGTTAATCATATGAAAACAACGTCAGTTATTACCTTCGTGTTTATATTTATTATTTGGTTAGTATCGGTATAGACCGACTTGTACTACTGTATGTCAATTGAAACATCGGTATATGCTGACGTGCCCGCGAAAGGGTTAAACTTATCTTCCAAAACAAAAAAATTTTTAAACCGTCGTCGTAATTCGCCTAAAAGCGGGGTAGATCACATTACCAGCATATTGACCATTTTACACCTACCATCTATCGGATAAAATTCAAACTACTATATTAACTAAGCAAAATAATCAACAAATAGATCATTTATAAATAATAATTTTCTTAATTTATAATTTTATTAACAAAACAAATATTTTATAATAGAATAGCTATATAGTGTAGAATAATATTATAATATAATTTTAAATTTATATAATTTAAAAATTAATTTTATGTAACGTTAGATTTGTAAATAATTGCATTTGTAACAAAATTTAAACTTTTTTATTAAATTTTCGTAACGACATCTTAAATAATTAGATTAGATTAGAGCGAAATAATAAAATACAATAAAAAAAAATTAGAAATGGATATTTAGAGATAAGATCATGTATAATAAATTTAAAGTATTTACACGTTGACACTTCATACTAGTGTAGGATGTTATAGTTTTTTTTGTGATTCTAGATAATTGGCGGAGAAAACTAGAAGGCGATGACGCTGTTTTAAGTTTCGCGCTCGTACGTGGGGTGATAATATTTCGTTCGTGTAGCTCCCTCGGAACCATCCTTGAACACCATCTTTAAGGCGTTCGCCATGGTACCAACCTGTTAGTTAATATAATTAATTAGAGGCCTGTGATATAAAAGATATAGATTTGTAACTAACCATCCACCATTTTTCGTAACACGTTAACAACATCGTTCACTTCGAGAGAAATTTCATCGGGTTGTGTCGCTTCATACGGACGTACTGTTATGACTTGTGGACAATCCCATTGCTCGTATAATTTTTCACCTGGATTTTCGGACTCAGGGGGCTCGGTTGCTTCGATCCATCGTAGCCGTTCGGTCTCGGACGCACACGAAACGATCTAGAATAGAAAAATAATAATGTTAAATATTATTCAAGTAAGATCTATAATAATTATCATAACGTACCATTTCGACCGTTTTTTTATCGTGATTCTCCAGGAGAGTCATTAGCATCCAAAATTTTCCCATCAACATGTGATCTTTGGTCAAATGCTGCGGTAAGAGGTCTCCAGACGATAATGTTAACATGGAGCGTTGACAGTAATCGGTCACCAGGTATTTATCATCGCTTTTCTTTCTCGCTAAGACAAGCAGATCGGTGAAGAGGAACGCATAAATTTTAGTAGTCTCCTTTTGCAGTTTTGTTAATTTTTTACTAAACGTAATTTTACCATCATCATTCTTCCATAAAGTCAGCTCACCACGTCGCACAAGGATGCGCGGGCGAGCACCGGTTCCGACCGGTACTATAGGTATTGGTGTGATCGACAGCGGGAATTCAATGTCATGAGAAATTTGTTCTAGTTCGTAGGCCTGCTCACTTCGGTTGGCTGCTTCGTTGCACTGTTGCACGATCTAAAATCGGAAAATAAAATTTTTTCAAGACGTCTCGCTTAGGTTGCAAAATCTTTTCCTACTTACCTTATTAAGTATCGTAAGCGTATTTTTCCAATCATCGAATTCCACATCATCGATCTTTAGTTTACTGAGCACGGCGTCGATTAGTAGCGGAAATCTAGTAATCCGTTGCATGGGTAGCATTAAAAATGAATGCAAAGTTAGCCCGCAGCAAATGGAATTCTGTTCAAGGAACTCTAATGTTTGACTAAATACACCTTTCGGCGACTTCAACCTTTTAAGAATCCGGTCGAGCCGCCCCTGATTCTCGCAATATTTTACATATACGTGGAAATGTTTTTCTGCATGCTTCAGGATCGATTTTGGGAGACCGATCAACTTAATGCTGTCTTGCCAACAGGATTCGAGATCGCAAAGCAGACGATCGGAACACTCGAGCACCGGAATTACTTGTGAAAACAGACATTTACGATTAGTACTGCTTAAAATATTTGTGTCTCGAAAGGCCGGATGATTCATAAAATGGCTGCGCAACAGATTTAGCGATTTTAGATAAGAGGCTTCTGAAGTAAGTATTTCAAATTTAGCCTCTTGCATATTGCGTTCCTTTTTCGTTAAGGTCTGTAATATTCCAGAACTAATTACTTCCTGTACCTGACTCCAAAGCGTTCGAGATGGTCCTAATTTTGGTTCGATCAACTGTAGTGCTGAAGGTCGTTGGTATTTTTTGTTACTGTTTTCTTTATTATTGGACCCATCATTGTTAGAATTTCGACCAACCTCTTCGTAGCCCCCATCATACTGTTCCTGCTCTATAATATCTTGTGTGATTGATTCTAACCGCGCTCGACTATAGATTTGATATAATGGCTCATTTAGAAACATTGAATGACTATTATCGTCACCTGGTCCTCCTTCTCCACCCGTCGATACACCGGAACTACCACTCGAGCTAGCCACTGAATCACCACTAGTTTGATAAAGTCCAGCATCTGCATACCAACTTGTTGTTGAATGTTTTTCTTTCCGACCATCTTTCGAAAGTCCGTTAGTCTCCTCGTTTAGGGTCTCCTGTTTAAAAACTCCACATTCTGCATACCATGATGTGCTTCCTAATCGCTTTGCTTTATTGGTAACTTGTCCAAGAGAGGGAGGTGGTGGCGGTGGATTATTAGGCCTCATACCACCAATCACAGTTTTACGTCGGGCCAGATCCGGTGATTCTCGTTGTTGTTTATTTTTTCGTCGTGGTGGCGCAACAATTTTAGGTGTGGTGCAATCAATAGACTGATTGGAACTGCTGTTATTTGCATCCGATTGTGATGAGTTTGCTACCAGTGAGGTTGTACTTTCGTCGGTCGACTGTGGAGTGGATATTGGGTCTGCCGAACCTGAATATATTCCTGAATCGGGGTCGACAGAATCTGATATATAGAAAGTACTTCGGGCCCCGCTAAACGGATAGTAATTACTGGTCGGCGTTGTTATATTATTCGGATTTGAACTATTTGCCGTCTCTGAAATCACAAAACCCTTTTTTAACTTAGACTTAAAACTTGTACTAGATTTAGATTTTTTCCGCGACAAATTATGATTATCGTCGACACTTTTTTCAATTGGTGTACTAATTTCGATTGTAGGACTTTCAACTGGCGATGATATATCCAATTGGGACACACGTGGCGTGTGAAAGGCCGTATTCTCATACGGGTCTTGAGACATAATCGATCCCGTTGATTTTCTCGCCGGTTTAGTCAGCGACCGTGTTTTCGTCCCGCTGCGTTTTTCGTATACGGGCGCTGCATTATGGTAAATATCCAACGGCTCGACGTACTGTGGTGACGTAGGAGTTTTTGTGGTTGATTGCGATGACGATGAGCGTCTCGTTTTCTTACCAATACGCGATATACTTTTTGAAATTTCGGAGAGCGAACCAAAATTTTTTAATTTTTGTAATAACGCGTACGCCTGTGATGGTGGTGGCTCAGGTAGTTTTGCGTTTATTATATCAATATTGGCATCATTCTATAAAAAGAAAAAACAATTTCGTTTAAAACAAAGCGATAACACAAATAAATGATTAATTACAACCTGACTCACCTTTTTATTTACTTCATCGTCAGTATCACCATCACTGTCAAACGAATCAAAATCATAATCGTTTGGTGTCCGAGAGCCGATTGTCCGTCGATCATCATCCGTCGTCGCAACTATCGTTGAATTGGTGCTGTCATCAAATGAACTTGTTATTGTTGTTGGTGTACTGATTTGTTCAAATTCTTCGTCATCGTCCTCGTCTTGATGCACATGCTCCGCATCGACTCGATTTTTCACCTTATTTGTAGATTTTTTATCAATGGAACATCCCATTGAGTAGAGAGATTCGTAATGGTGGTCCGAATCATCTATATAAAATGTATACGAGAATGAATTTAGTTCAAAGTTATCTAAAATATAATAAATTTATTGAAATTATTTGATACCCATGAAGCAAGATATAAGCTGGCATTCGATTGGTCGCCCATCACTCTTATCTTCGATTGCGTCGGCGGTAAGAATGCGACATGCCGATAACCCTTTATCGATTGGTCTATTACTTGTATTATCACATTTTTCATTTTTACGACTACGATTGCTACGACTAGGTGCACTTATTGTATTCTGGTATAATGGCTCGCCCACATCTGCGTTATTACCGGGCACAGTGGTACCATTGGGATCCGGTAAATATAATATCGATGCAGACGATATAGAAACTAAATACGTAAAAAATATAAATAAAAAGTTTTTTGGAACGTTTTAGACGCGAACGAGTAAGGTGCTTTTGTGTGTGCGAATGTGGTTTGTGGTAATTCGTTCTCAGCAGTTTTTGTGTCAACAACTTTCCAATTCACTGTTATCAGATAACATCGATTACATCATTTAGTTATTATTAATTGCTTTGTTATTGTTCAATAAATAATTTTCTATATTTCCGTGTATTTCAACGAGTCAGGTAATGTTAACTGGTGAGGGACAGGTCTTATAGTATTTTTAGTATGCTTCACAGTTCATACAGAAATAATTGACACAATTGTTACAAAAAATGTTAATTGATTGTGATGCAAAAGCAAAAATTTAATTTTCCGGTCAATTAAATCGTAATCGAGTGTACTTGATAGGGTGATTTTGATTACAGTACCGCTCGCATAAATATCACCAGTAGTTATGTTTAGACATCAAACAGTTGAGTTGCGACTCAACAATTATCCAAAATACCTACATTCAGGCGAAATCTCTAGAGACGTTTCACATAGTTATTTGTGCTCATTTTACCCAGGAGCCAAAAATTTCAAATTTTCTCTTAAAGACGATAAGAATTAAACACAAATGAAAACCAACTGAAAACCATTGAACCCCATCTATAATATTTTCAAAATTCAGCAAAACCGAGCAGACTTGTGTTTATCACAAGGAAGCTATTTTCAAAAAATTTCATTAATAAAATGAGGCAAAAGGAAAATTATCCTGCAAGATACTATATTGAAAATATAGTATCTTGCAGGAGCTTTGGACTTCTAGTTAACATATTTACTCTTTATTATTCAATGAATTTGGGCCAATGATGGATTAGCAGAAAATCAGCCATGACTTCAGAAGTGCTAGCAGAAGTGCTTTTATTGAACGGAAGGTGTGTAGCGCTTTCAATATAGCGTCTTGTAGGGGCATGTTCGTATTTCTTCATTTTCTGAATTAAAATTTATAAAACTTGTATTTCTATAATAAGCATAAATCTTCTAGGTTCGCTCGCCTACACAAGCGTCTCCAAACAATAGAATCTTTAATCTAATATGATGGCTGGTGCCGATAATAATAAAAGTAAAAATTATTTTACATCTATGAGATTTTGGATACACAACTGGATAATGAATGCTAACCATTACAAACGTTAAAGTCAGTTTGATAGTCTACATCTACAAGTGTCTAATCTACAAATTAAAGAAACGGCAAACAGGAAACTGTCGTGTAGGAAATTATAGAGCGATGTCCATCGACAAAAAGATTCAAACCGAACTATCTGATCATCAACTCTTACTCTTAATCCGAAATAGGCATCGATGTGCGGGTGCTTTCATTTCACCAAAGTATACAGCATAGGACAGGGTCCACTAGCGATTCAAACGATTAACAACTCGGCGAAATCATCAGTGACTGTGATTCCAACTTTATAGGGGCTTCAAAATCATGAACTTGGGTAGAAAAGCAACACCACCCAACGACACAATTTAACACCAATAACGCAATACATGAGCATGGGAAGCGGCACTCAAGTAAGTCAAATATTATTCACATAGAATAGTTAGAGAAAATGCTTTGGTTGGCTATTACTGACCTATTTATGTTTTATCTTATAACTTTAACACAGAGTAAGATATCTAGGTAAAATAAAGCACAGATTGCTCTTGGGGCAGCTACAGCATTGACAGCTACAAATCTATTTAAGCTACGCTAAAATCGGTGCATCGATTAATTAGTTTCAGTAACGTAAAAGTAAATTAAGCCTGCCAAAATATATAAAACTAAAAGGTTAAAACCCGCAACACAATTTTCGAATGCAAAATGACACAATAACATCGCATAATAATACGACGGCCAATTTTGGCAATTTTATTAAATCATGACTGTGGATCATCAAACAACAAAGATTTCTCGATAAGGAAATACGACTTTCTTTTAACACAATATTTATCCCACAGCGGTACATAAAATATACAAGTAACACGTAACTTAGCATCTGCCTACACAAGCAAAACACAGAGATATCTGCAAGAGTCCATATTGTTATGAAATGATCACCACATTTTATTAAACCACAAACACAACACAAAAATATATTACAATATATAGATAAGATAATAAATTAAACGGTACACGTATTTACCTTCACCTGCCGCTCTTGGGCGACGTTTACGCGGCACTGTTGATATATTTGACAACATTCTGCTTACATTTTACGTTTACCACTAACAGCGAGTCGTCATTTATCCAATCCACTATAATCATGTTACGTATGTAGTACAGTGTACAAATATATTCAAAGATCACTAAAATAATATATGCAAAATACAACTCAGGTTAGCGATAACGCACCATCACACACAATTCACTAAGCCAATGATCGATTATAAAACATGCGGCAAATATTTTGCATATCGCGCTGCGGTGTACAAGAAACAAAAAATTAGTTCCGCTTTTAACACTTCTAACTACCGTAAAAATTTAACATTTTCGCTATTATTAGTCGATTACGCGCGAATTATACCGCGATCACTCATGCAAATTTTTCGGAAGTAAATGAAAGTTAATTTCCTCAAGATGATCGATAAGTTGCGAATTAACATAAGCACATAAGGTGCCATGCAGCATACGCAGTCGTTTACGTAACTTTTTCGCTCAATCTGTAAAACGAGTATTGAAATGGTGGACATACTCGTATGTACAAGTATTTATGGTTTTGAACAAGTACAAAATGAAATCGTACGTATATTTAATATGGCGACAGTGCAAGGCGAACAAGTTCATAGTTTTTAATTGTTTATTAAAGTTTTTTTTATAAATCATATACACAGTAGACGAAGTAGTCATGCAGATTTTGTAACAAAAACAAAGTCTATTGTTCATTATATATTTACGTATGTGATTCTATTGAGGAGGTGGGCACGCAAGCACTTTTCTCACGATGTCAGTATGTGGCAATAAGATACATATTTACATTCAATGTTCATTAGGAGAGATCTAATCGCATGTTAAGATTTTATAATCTACTGTATTCGGTGTATGTTTTGTAATTGTCAAAATATATGTACATTTACAGAGCAGTATTGAATCGGTTAGAGCACTCTTGGTGATTTCGTTAAATTTAACCTTAAAAACAAGGTGACAATATTGTGAAAATATTAGAGAAAACAAAAAACAAATATTTAAAATTGCAAACAACTCGATTACAATTTAACCCAAAATATCTTTCCTAATTATAAAATCAGACTCCAATTATCGCGACAATAAATTTTTTTAATGTTTTTCTGTAGCCTTAAAAGTGAGGTAAAACGACCAATTCGCAGTTATTTAGACAGCAAACCGTAATTCAACGCTATATTCTAAAATGAGAACTTTGCCTAACGGGTAAAGAGAACATTAATATAAAAAAAAATTTGTAATAGCTGTCAGACCAAACACTTTTTATTTATCTAAAATATAATTCGAAAACATTTAAATCATCCTAGTGTTTTAATAAACTTGCTAGCCTATAATCGAAAGAAGTAGCAATTGGTGACTAGGGTAACGGTTAGTTATCACAAAATTTGTTTATTTACAGTTAATTGCATTAGCAGAATAACTTGGTGCGTCTGTAAACATACCAAATGGAGAATCCTTGCTACTAGCATGCAGGTTTTACATTACGATCCAAATGAGGGACACACATTCAAGGTGTGGTACCGACGACACGAACTCTCATGACAAATTCAAGACCATGCTCCTCCCGAAATCTCCGAAAGATTTCTCAGTCGCTGAGGTGGTGAAGAAATGAAGAAAGATGGTTTTGGACGACAAGGATCGTTATTCAATGTACGATACAAGTGTCTCCATACTGGAAAGGATGCGAGCACAGACTTTATCACTTACGCAGCACTAGTAAACCAATAATGTGAGGAATTCAAGTTGAAAGATCTAAACGATAATCAGTTTAAATGTTTGAAGTTCGTACGCGGTTTGCATTCTTCTCAAGATGTTGTTATTTGAACGCGTCTTCTAACAAAATAGGCGGGGAGAGCTGAAACTCAACTCATAATTATCGAGCGCGACACATTAATTATTGGTGGAAATTTTAATTCCCAAACAGTCGTCAAAGCCATGAAACAACGCCATGAATTCAAGCAACTTAACCCCGAGTAACAAACAATCATCTGGGCCATCCAAACATGCCATTCTACAGGTCACATCTTCTACGTGTCATAAAATCTGCTTCAAAGGACAGCGTTCCCAATATTGCAGAATTTAATTGCGTGAAATGAGGACCAACAACATCGGGAATATATTCTGGTAAATATTTAGTCACAAATATTGTGTTTACGGTATAGATTGGATCGAAAGTTTCTGGCATATGGAATCATCCAATCAATACAATTTACAATCCCATTCGCATAGCAAAATCAGAACATAATGACACCCGGAAAGTGTTTAAAGGCTAAAGTGACCATTTACCTGAAGCCAGAAATCTGTCCTATATGCCGGCTGAAGCGCCCGGTATCTTTAGCTAAATTAGGAGTTGAACGCGAACTAGATCGTATTCAAAACCGATTCGAGTCCACCTCTTCCTGAGAAAATGTTCGCACAACTCACCGGCAATAAAGTGGTCTGCAAAATCGATTCGTCAGATGCTTTAACTATATACAAATCAAAGTTGACGACAAATCAAAGCCTTTGCTGACTATCAACACACACAAGGGACTCTACACGTTCAATCGTCTACCTTTTGGAGTAAAATCCGCCCTCGGCATTTTCCTGCAAATGGTACGGACACTCACAAAGTGATCCTAAAACGAATATTTCAACGATTGGAAAAATATGGTTTCCGAGTGGAAACTCAATTATTTAGCGATGATCGTAAATAATCATGACATCGAAAATTGCTGCAATAAATTTCGATGTCGGCCCTTTTATTTATACTATTAGTGTAAGTTATCCGACAAATGCATAACTTGCAATCTCCATTGGACCGATTCTTGTATATGAAATGGGAAAGGCTATGTGAATGTCAACAATCATATAAGAAATTAAAACGCACTCTCACATCCAAATTACTCCTCACTCATTACGACCCAGCACTTCCTGTCACGGTCTACGTTGTCATTCGCAACACGGGAATCAGAGCATCGCCTTTCCAACCGACCATAAACATCTTCTTAGCATTTTCGGGTCGAAAAACGGGATCCCGTGTCGGGATACCGCAACTCGATTTCAGCTGTATGCATTAATATTTACGACATACCATTTTCACATTTTACAAAAGTCACCAAATGATTTTGGAACAGCCGATATTTTATCAAGACTCATCGCATCAACCCGAGTTGACAATGAAGACTACGTGATTGCCTGTCTCCACCTCGACATAACAATAGACGATCAGATCGAGGAAACTATCGATGTCTTACTCATCATCCGGAAAATTATCGAAACTGAAACGAAGCGAGATCGGACTCTTAGTTGAAATCCAACTAGCCAAACTTGAAAACGGAATTTTCAGACGACGACGAATTGGCTCATTCCGCGACAATGCCGAAAGCTGATATGACGATAACTGCATAAAGCACATTTCAGCACCGAGGCACTGAAAATACTCGCTCGAAGCATATGTGTATACTGATCTAAAATTACTAAAATCACAGATCGCGCGCGCTCTTGGATACAATGCACCGAGAACGCCAAATCACCTATCAGGATACTTCCGCAATCGTGGTCAGGCGCAACTCTTCCTATAAAGCGAGTGCATATCGACATCGCAGAACTACTTAACGCGAAATGCACTGCACAACCAACTATAATATTGTTACGCTTTCATGTATTAGGCGTAATTCATTGCAGATTGGTCGCTTGGGCTTGTTGATTTAGCGAAAATTGGTTTTAGTTCATTTTTTGTGAGATTAGTGACATCTATATTTAAGTAGTAGCATTAGAAGTAGTTTTATAGCAGTTTAGTGGTATTGCGTATTGTAACAGATTGGTTGCGATTATTCGTGGACAATCTGGAATGTTTAGCGCGTATATATGTAAATACGAGTGCGATGAACACAAGAGTGAGCCTTAAGTTAGTATTTGGCAAATCTTAGTTAAGTCGCGGTACCCGATATTGTAAATTCGGGAGTGAGTAGCGGGAAAATAATAAGTCATGTGCAGATGGTTCTACGTAAATTTGACCTATAGACATACGTCCTCGATTTGGCAGAAAATTCGTAGGGCCGAGGACATGAAAAGGACGTGAAAAGCGAATCTCGAAAGAGTAGGGGGTGCTTTGGCCCCAGAACAGATTGCAAAGATTAAATAAATCATAAAAAAGTCATGTAAAAGTGAAATTAGTAGTCTGATTAAAAATAACTGTAAATGGTAAATGGGGAATTAATGAATAATTGCGGAAATTATTTGTTGTAATGTTTTAGTGATTAGTGGATTTTAGGAAAATTATTGTGTTGGAATATTTCTGGTATTTTCGGGAATATTCCAGTAGTGGTGGTAAGTGTTCAGTAAATGTTAGGGAATCGTTCAGAGATTATTTCCGATATTTTCACGAATATCCCGGAAGCAGTGTAGCCTTTGGTGGTGCACCCTTCAAATTCTATAACGGCATTCACAATCCAATGATACGAACCGGATTTGACAGGTCAAATTCGTAACAATGTAACTTATGTTAATTTTATTAAACCTTTTAACGCATTTTGCCATAATTTACGGATGTAAATGTAAAAAATATTTCATGGTCCACTCAATTGGAATTTAATTCTAATTAAATTTATTATTTTAGTACTATCCACACTATTTTCAGCCTAATAAACACCCATTTTGATACATTGAATACTCCCAATCGTTACATGGAATTTAAAATAACATGTTAGTGAGAGAAACACATAGTTTCTGCCTGTCAACAAAATCTCGTTGAATGAATTAGACAAAAATTGACTAGCACAGCACCGCATCGAGCATTCGAGGCAGAGCCAGAATATTCCGCAGTGGTGTTTTGGACAACATCTTATTTACGTCCTATTTTCTTTATTTCAGAAATGCCGAATATGCCTGTTGGAATGAATTTATGAACAATGTCATCTAGAGCATTCCTTGAAGGGCGGTGCAATTTCAATTATATGGTTGAATCGTTCAATATGCTATACAAGGCTAGAATTGAAAGGCAAATTAGGTCGTTTTGAAGTAAGCCTGCTTTTCCTGAACCTTGGTTCATCGACGAACAGGCCAGCCTCGAGAAACGTTGCAATAAGCTCTATATTTCGAAAATTTTCAACAGGTTCTTTTACAGTTATCCGAGTTTGGTTCTCCATTATCCACCCAATTTTCAAATCTAAAGTAAGGGGCCGAGTTTGGGAACTATCGTGGTGTTGCTATCTTATCTATACTACCAAAACTGTTTGATTACATTTTGTGGCGATCTATTTAATAGTGCTAATTCAAAACTCCGCAGTTCTATACAGTTTTTACAAAACTCACCAAAGCTTCCGACAAAACCAATCACGCCATTTGATCGAGAAATTCGGAATTACTGCGCCACGATTCTATTCCTTTACAACATTCGGGTTGCAATATTTATAAATGACATCGAAAATTGAACATGAAAATTTTTGCGACCAGCCGTTAGTCATCTAACAATAAGCTATTCCTAAACGTTAACAAATTTCTTTTTCTCTAATCCATAAACATAGGGTCGAGTACTTTTCATTAAAAGGTTTCATTAAGAGCAACAGCAACGATTTTTATGGTCCGTTTACACTTATATTACTGTATGATGTCTGGTTTCGATCGATCCTGAAATGCGTCACCTTATCTGGTTTCCATTCTGCGGATAGCACTCGAACCTATACTCGAAAGCCTTAAGTAGTACTTCGTCTAATATACGTTGCAGCCCTTACCGCACAATCGTGCCAATTGGTTAATTCTTCCGCTTAATAGCTATGGTTTTGGACCATCGTCGTCGATTACTTTCTCCATATAGACTCCGTGTCCTCCATCCACGATCTTTCGGAGCAGTTTTGATTGTGTCTCGTCTGTTTAATTCCGTATTTCAGACTATTGACTTTTCAAGATGGTTGTTCAGAAAAATTTTACAACTAGCTAGCTGCTAAAAATTTAGTTTATTTTGTATAATTTTTGAACTTTTTAGGTTACCGATTTTTAAAGTACCGACGGTAGGATATCAGTAAGTTAGGAACAAAATTATTTTGCAATTAAGTATTTTAATATAATCGATGATTTACACTCTAATACAAACGTTTTCATTACTTTGCTGAATTTCCAAGATCAAGTTCAAGCTCATTAAGCTCAGTTCATCAAGTAAAAACTTATTTATTTTCGCATATAGGCCCTATTCCAGCTCTGGTGCCAGTCTGTCAATAAGAATATGTGCTCTAAAGATTAGACATTACGTCGTTATAATTAGATTCTAATTAGATTCAAATTTGAATAAAACTCGGGTAAAATGTAGCTACCACATTTCCAGCCACATATCCGGACTGTTACTTTAGAGAAAGGTAAATAAAACATTTATCGACACACCGCATTACTGTACATACCATTAAAACAAAATAAGTAACAATCTTCAAAAGTTGTTTATACTTTTGTCTTCGCACGATTAATGTTAAATTTTTAAAACTATAAAAGTATATAAACACAAATAAAAATCTCACCAAGGTCAGGTGAACGTTGATTTCTTAAGAAAAAAATAAGACAAAAATCCTAAAATAGAAATGTTACAAACAACCATTATAATAATCTGCGGATACATAAAATAAACATGTACGTGCCAAAATTCATAATCGTTTCCATCTGGTGGTAATCATTATAAATTATACGCTGCGCTAGAATACACAAGAATATGAAGCATTAAATCATCAACTATAAATTGTGTATCATGATCTACTGACCTTCCGCCACAGCTTAAAGCTATATACCAAATTTTTAAAATGCTGTATGTCTGAAGGTTTTTGACTTTAGTATAAGGAATTTTGCATATATGACGTACAATGACATTTAATATTCCCCCCCCCCACACACACAACATGAGCGCACTGTTTAATTTTGTATTTGCGCTTAGTGCAATTTAACGATTTAGAAAGTACATCAAACAATACAAAAACCATTTGTGTAAAAGATTAGAAATATTTTTGATCGTAACAATGGGAAAATAAATACGAGATTAACAAAAACAATTTACATAAAAATAATTTTTTAATTAAAAAAAATTGTAGAGATTAAAGTAATTTCGTTTTCGAATTGAATTCTCAACCTGTCTCTGGTAGTGGTACTTCGCGTTCAGAGATAATTATTATTATTTTTCGTGTGTGGAATGGGAATGATTGATTTTCCGGTATTTCTAATTTGTTTCTGTGTATTAGATTATAGAATTAGAACGGCGGGTAAATAAAATATGCCAAAACATTGTAATATCCAACTTCATTAAGATCGTGATGGCTTATAAACCATATCAATTGTACGATATACATTCGTATTAGATGGTTAATGGTAATTGCGTCTTATCATTTTAATCAACTCGCAATCGGAACAAAAATTCGCCCTTCGTGCTGTTTAAAATGTTAACTTCTCTGTCATAAGTAACTTTTCACGATTCAGTAAATATATAGAGATGTAGTTAAGTAGCTGAGAAATAGAGATTGGGAGAAGAGAAGTCTTTATGTCGTTGCCACTTGTACACCTCATGAACTGCTTATGAATCAAGCAATATTGGTCTTTTATCCTTACAATTAGAAAATAAGACTTATTCCGGTGTCATCTCAATTGGCTAGCAATTGATTTGAATAAAGCTCCATACAAGCCCCTTCAATGTGTCTTTTTGACTGGAGAGCTGTCATCCATTAATTATGGTTAGGTCGTACCTTGAAGATGGAGAGAATAGATGATTAATTTATTAAGAGAGCCACATAGCTAGAAACATAATTTAATTCAATCATGTAGTAAAAGGGTTTCCACTCACCCTTCAGTGACACTTGTTTGTATTTCACTTGGAAGAGGAAAATTTAATTTATTAATTTTAGGCAAATTTTCTTTTATTTTTACGGTAATTATGAAGTGGAAGTCATCTCGTAGATTGATTCATTTTTTTCTGTTTTTTCTGTTGTGCTGGATCAACGATTCCATTGTCGATGGAACAACTAACAGTGTGAACACTAAGTGAAACAACGTGCCCTGCTCCGATGAAGCACTGTTCATCCGTATGATTTCCTGAAAATTTTTCCTGATTTCAATTCGGCTATATCTAAAATCTCTATTGGCTCAATGAAACTGAGTTGTACTCTGGTCTCTTTCAATGGGGGACAAAAATGTTTCATAGTGAAAATGCACCTCCAGTTACGTCAAATACAAGACAGCAAAATGAGATGAACATTGCGCTGTAATTGATTTTCAGATTGAATGCCAATTGATTAAAATCATTGACAATTGCACAAATTAACCAATGAAGTGTCAGCCATACGCTTAATATGAAATACAAATCATTTTGGGCATGAGAGGTCGATTTACCGTGTATCAAATAATTTATCGATTAATACTCTGTTCAAGGCCGAGGCGCAAGATTTATCAATCCGTAAAATCATTTACCATAATCGAAGCGATTATTTATTCAGATTTAATCTCGCGTAACGTCAAAAACACAAACTACTAGCCCCGTCAGACGAACGCCAGTTAGAGACACTTCTGGAAGGAATCGAAATAGGCAATCGCTGACCATCAGAGGTGTTACGGCCCATAATACAACTCGCGGGCTATAATTTTGCAAATAAAATAATAAGATCACTGTGGACGTAAAAAATGACAGATGAACCGCATAGCAATCGCGGCACAACTGGAGGAAGTGGATACATTTCAAACGAAGCGAGCATTTCGACCACCCCTTACCGGATAAGCAAATTTCGACCCACAGGCCACACCGTCTACTTCCACAGGCGCATTATAAATTAGTAACTTATACGGTAGCGTATCATTTAATTCCCGTCGCCCGGAGGATACACACATAACGGTAATCACAACACGAAGAAATGCCACACGTTTCAACATTTTATCAGCGACGTCACTCGAGATCTAGACTTCGTATTCAAATACAACGACATCATAATGAGAAATACAAGCTCAATTTGAAACAACTGTTCCAACGACTCGATGAGTTTAGAGTTAACTTTAAAAGCTCAAAATGTATTTTCGGCTCGAACTCTCTCGATTTCCTCAGCCACCAAATAACGCCTAATGGTATTCTGCCTATATATGAACAAGTTAATGCCATTATGGAATTACTAATTTCAACAACAATCAAACGAATACAGCTATCGGCATACGGTAAACTATTACCATCGGTTCATTCGGAAACGGGCTAAAACCAAATTATTCCCCAATAATTCGGAAAAATTTATCTTACCCGAATTCAGTACAATCGCGTTATTAGCACATTCACTGAATAACACTAAGTTCAGTATCACGACAGACGCATCGGATACTACTGTCAGAGCAGTGTTACAACAATACGATAACGACTGTTAGGAAGCCCCTGGGATTCTTCTTAAAAAACCTCTCATATGCCGATCGAAAATATTGTGCATTCGACCGGAAGTTTAAAGTTTAACAGCATACTATGGCGACGATTGGACGATTCGAAATTCCACCCTTATTGCATAACGGACATGCCTGCACAAACCATTGCCAAAACACCGTTCATTGTATTTCAACGTATTATTTGGAATTCGAAACACAGTTAAAGAAGATCTTAAGTGCTCACTAGCCGAGATGATATATGGCCAAACACTAAAGCGTGAGTTCTTTACCGAAAATCCTCCTTCTAGTCCGACTTTAACTGACAGAGACATCGCCCAACCACGCATAACGATGCAAACTCGTATTCCAACTGTTGTTCCAATTGTTTTCATTTGGGTGGATAAGGTTCGAACCGGCTTACAATCTCCGTACGAAAGCCCATTCAAAGTGATCCGACGATTACCAAGACCTTCGTCATATCGATCGACAACAAAGAGCAATCAGCGTCTATCGGTCGATCAAAACCAGCGTTCGGGACTCTTTGTTCCAGTGAGCGATACCAGTGTCTCGATGACTTTTTCGCATGGCAATTCAACTGCGTGGGGGTATTGTAGTGGCTAAAGTAGATTAACTACCGAAAAGTAATATTCCGATGTCATTGATCAATTATTTAAGCTGTCATCACCGCATCGATATAAGAATATAAATCGACTTCATCTTTGTATGCTGTAATTGGAAGTGAGATTCTCTGATGAATGATTCAAGACAAAGAGATGCAGCAAGTGTCATAAACAATACTCGAAGTGCGGCCAACAGCTAGGCCAAGTTTAAATAAACCGATGATGGTGGCATTACAATTATAACCTCACATGCTGTTTTGATTGTTAACAAATTTCGTACACAGCGATGATTTAAAAAAAAGTATCTGCAGGCCAAAAAATTTCAGAAAATCATCCACCAATCCCAATCTAAACAATGAATTTTGAGATCCGATTATTTGTTTGTTATTATTGTCTAAAATATAAAAACTTTCATGCTACCTAGAAAGTCAAAATAGGCTATCAAGACTCCAAAAGTTAAAGATTAAGAACACACTAGGCAAGCAAATGAGTAATTTTCTTGGGCTTACGAAAGGATTACGGTTCTCGATTAGTTAGGTTGTATTCATCAGGATAGGTCTATCTCTTGGTTTTTGGTTTGTGGAAATTCCAAGATAGCTCCAATCAAAACGGTGAATATTAGTCGACTGCAACTCAATGCGGTTAAACTTATGGCCGGCGAACTGGACGTCAATATTATTTTTAAAGAACTTACTCATAAATCACTATAATTCAGGAGGATACTAATCATGGAGGTTGGAGATATATGCTAGGAAATTCGAACCTTGCTGATTTGATCAGTTGGGGTACCCAACTATCGAAATATCATCAAATATTCATTATAATCGCTCTTTTTATATTAATCGACGAGAACATGGTCAAAACAAGGACATTAGGACCAGATACTACGACATATGATAAACGGATCGAAAAAGCATCACCTCTACGCAATTAGGTAAGGTGGGACGAGAAAAGAATTGCTCACATCAATACAAGATAACTTCCAAATTATATATTATCCAGGATCAACCACTCAACGTGTCATCCCATTCGCCATCACTACAGTATTGCCAGGTGGACGATATGTCATCGTAAACATAACTTCCAAAAGCTGTCCAACAAATCTTGAGCATATTCCCCTTTTAACATCAAACCGATTATGACATCAATCAGCGGGCGATTGAAAGATGCCACTGCTTTAGGTTTTCCATATCGCCAATAGAAGAAACTATCAAACCAACTAATTTACCATTTCATTAAATGAAGCCTCTCTCTAATTAAAAAGGGTTAAATTAACATCAAGTCTCCATCTGAATACCACTACCCATAAAACATAACAGTAATTACAAAACCCCCGTTAGTTAATTACAAGCAGCCAAACACACTTTTATGTTAATTACACAAACACAGAAAAACCACTTAATTCCATCTCTTACTCAACGTTAATTAAAATTAATTTATTTTAATAGGATTTAATTAGTTTGACTGAGCATACACAACATTTCCATTGTAATGGAAAACCCATCTCCTCTCGCATCCACTTCTAACAATAACGTGTCTAATGTCTAGAAAGGCAATTTACAGTTTATAGAAAATAAATTTTAATTGAATTAAGAGAGCGCATTGCGAATAACATTCAACATTAATCATCATGACATTGAATGAAGTTCATAATTTCGTGCAATAATTTCGCATTTAGTTATGAAACGCCCTGTAAATCTATCAAATTTCGTGGGTTGATATATTTAGAATATTCAAAATAGACAAAATAAAATATTTAATCAAAATCCTACTCGCGCAAAATACATACAAAGACAGACGTACGAGTAATGTTATTATTGTGATGTCACTTCCATTAAAATGTCAGATATACGTTATATAGCAAATTATCGTCATACGAACTTACAATTAGCATTAAGCCGCTAAACCGGTGATTTCTAATAGTAACGAGTTATTTGTTACACATTTAGTAGTTTATTGAAAATTGAAAGTAAAACAAAATAAACTATAATGGCGGTCAAAGTGTTACGCAAACAGTTAATGACTGGGAAATGAGCTCATTAAACGAAAATATGAACCATCTAAAACGGACGGCGTGGATATATTTCACTTTCACCATGATGGGTTGTGCGGTGTGTTACCGATTTTACTGCAATTCGTATACATACATAAGAAATTATTCGTAATTATGTACGTGATGTAATGTCTAAATCTGCTTGAAGAAAACTCATTATACGGAACAGGTAATATGAAGTTCGAAATTTTCTAAAAGTTATATTTGGTTTTGTATTAGGGCGGGTAACAAAATTACTACTAGTTTTTGCATGTGCTGTGTGTCTCAGATGAATAAAGGAACTGAACGAAATTCAAACGAGTAACGAGTAGCTCTTAATGTATTGCAAGTAAATACTGTAAGCATTTTGTTTCTATAAACGGTTCTTGATATTTTGTTTGAATGAAATAATTATTGTGCGGTAAAACCAAGAACTAACATATGAATGTGAATGAAACGTACTCATTGTATAAAAATGCTACTTTGATTTTAAAAGTGTATTAATCGAACAAAGACGGAAAAATAAAATAAGATTTTGCGATTGAAGGTGAACCAGAAACGACGTGTTTTATATTCTTGACTTTTAATCCTGCCCATCCCGCAATTTTCAGAAATTTTATAACTTTAAGCGAATTATACATAAATTACGAAATTTATTTTGTATTTAGCTATGATGTGTTAAAACAGATCCTCAAAATAAATTACATGACCTAATTAAATAAAAATTTAGCGCTAGTCAAAAAGAACGATTCAATCGGTGGAAAGAGATCGTGCTGATGGCAGTACAAGCCAATAGAGACAAGTATTTGAGCATAGAAACACCCTATGTCAATATGGACAGTATAACTGAAAATTAAGATATTCAACCTCAAACCAAAATAGGAAATGGTGCAGTACCGAAACTGATGGTCAAGCAAGTTTCAATACTCGATTACTACAAAAGCAGCAATAGCCTGTAAAGAAATTACCTTTGGTTTAAAACCACACGAAAGAGAAGCTCGAAATCTACTCTGTTCAGTTACCTGCTCCTTCGCCTGTAGGCCTATTCGGTCTTTGTTCGCAAATTTTGATTTGAAATGTGCTGATTTCTTAAAATTGACACAAATATGAAAAATAAAAATTTCCAAACTCCAGGTTTTGTTTTATCTAGAGTTACTTGTTCGAGATCAAGAATACGAAGCAAAAATGTATGCAAAGTTTCAGTTGCAAGGTTATAATCATGCCGGCAACTAGTTAGGAAATTTTTGTTTCGTTAGTTATCGAAACTAACCATAGTCAAATCACTCTTCGAACTGACATACTCAAAAACCCATAGATTCGATATAGGGTTACTTATCTATCTAATCCATATATGGTCGGACCTGATTAGCATGCCAATGTTGAATCAAATTAAGCAACAGGATGTTCTCCTAATAGTGCCCTTTCCTTTAAAATTAAACTGGGCAACCATCTTCCTATATAGAGCCAGAAAGTTTTGATTTTATAGAAAGCGACTTCAAGAACAATATGAGAAGCGGGTCGCGGTATTTGACCGACTTCGAACCTCTGACTATCGTTTTTGATTACTGAAACCATCATTGACAAATAGTTTCGCTCATGTTAGTCTTACGATAGTCCTCGATCTACACTGAACTAAGGCCTTTCTCTAAAAACTAATTGTAAATAGAATAAACATCTTATTCCATGCAGAGAACGAGTACCAATACTGGCACCTGATTGGCTCCCAAATTGTGCATTTTCAAAGTGAACTCAATTCAATCACATGGTCTCGGATTGAATCTTATATTAGTGTATGATTATGTTATGTTTCGTCACTAATTCCTCGTGCATAAATTTGGTAATTTACGTGCTTACTTCGTTTTTTAGGTTTAGTAGCCATTTATCAAGCTGACCCTCCAAAATCAGCTATTAATCGTGAACAGAACATTCGCATACGTCTTAGATGGCTAAGAAGAAGGAAAGACAAATTAATTAATCAGACCGGTATGCAAATCTTTAGAAACTTCGTAATTCATGCTGCTTCGTAGAAGTATGGCCTGATGGTATTTTAATCTATAATGTTCCGCACTCAATGCCACAAAAAACAAATGTTGTACGCCTCATGATTCTATCGTAAGTCACAATTGCACTCCGCTTAGCGATAAAGAGAAATTTAAAAATGACATATATTGCCCTGACAAAAGTGGGGCAACCACCCACATAAAGAATACAAATTCAATTCAGTTCGACACATCACGAAAAATTTGAAAATCCATTTGCAAACTGAAGTTTCAAATGGGACTTGGTGGAATTTTGCTAAATCGATTTCACAAACCATCAGTCTGTTGTTAGTCAAACCTTACCACAAGTAAAATTATAAAGAGACACCATGTTTCGAAGCAAGAAATTTTAATTGTGAGCCAGCTTTGGCCCAACTTTCGGCAATCTTTTACAAGTTTCGAATCCATTACGATAAGTCTGACATCACAGTCAATGCACAATAAAATGTTGAACTTTTTAATGTCTGATTTCAAAATTTCGAAAACACTGAAAATCAGTGCCTTGATTTCAGTTTGGTACAGTATGAACCCAGACCGCCTGACAACTTGAGGTTACGTGTATCTCGATAGCGAGGCATCTGTAAAGAAGACAAACGACTTGACAAATTTATTCTTGAATTCCTGAATTGTTTGAGTATTACCAATGCCCTATAAGTACCCCCTGTGGAATATGTTGGACCTCAGGAATCAGAAACAATTTCCTGAAGAGAATATTAGCTGGGTGTATGACACTGAGATATTTTGCAATAATGCGCCTACTTTTTCGTTTTCACCCTGTTTTATTCAATTTCACTATCGCTACTGGCCCCATATTTAGGTTTAAAGTCAGAGCGCGATTGTATCTTGTAAACTCGATAATCAATTTTTCTCTTTATCGCTTGGATCATGTGACTTAGAGTTGACGGCTGGAATTAAAATCGGACTAGCTAGTACACCAATGGAATTTGTTGGGATCGGTACGAAATCCCGATTTCCAAAATAAAACTTTATTAAAATTTCAATATAACAAAACCCTCCTTTTCGCATAACTTAAACAATCCCGCCAAAAACAAGATTTTCTGTGATTCCAAACTTTCAAATCTTACAGGATGTAAAATGTATTGTAACATGCATTTTGGATAAAAATTTGGAATTCTTAACTATTTATGGCCAAATTTGTTGTATAGATGGATCTGGGTTTTGACCATGTTTCTACATTTTGATTCTAAAATGAATTTTGGTAGAATTGCAGGAATTTGACCATGTTTAAAGGAATTAGCCTTTTCGCTAAATGGAGCATGGTCATTTTTTATGAAATGACGACTGGAATTAAGCCATATCTTGACGTATTAAGGTAAACTCTGGTTCTACGAGCTGAACTTTTACAGTAATTTTGTATTAAGATCTGAAAATTGGTTTTTCTGATGGAAATGAGGCAATTTCTTTAAAAATATTGTTAAATTTTGCTTGAATAGCGCCTAATTGTACATCTCACATGAACTTTGAATGAAAATTGAGTATTAGGCAATTATAAACGGAACTAGTAGCCGTAGCCATATGTAATGAATTTAATAAAAGAAACGACCTGTTCCATTTAACTAGTATGGTCGAATTCTAGAATTCCGTCCAAAACTAATGTTAAAATCCCAGTCCAGCTCTAAAAAACTACACTAAATTAGAAGAAAATCACATTGATTTTTTTCAATCAAGCTTGATTTGGTTCCAAGAATTTTTTTATAAATTTACTAAAATTAATTCAAAAAAAATTATCAATAAGACGAAGTTTTGAAAAGCGGGCAATTGTAACCAACCTGAAATTGTTTGTTCTTTTAAGAAACTTCTTCTCAATAAGCAGATCACAATAATGAAGAACAATCCCACTAGAAATAGTTGCAAGTTTTAGGCCAGCTACGTAAGAAATTGAAACCAACTTATTTGCAAGATCCAATTTGGATTGTGTCAAAGAGCCTTTAACAATAGTTGGATCTGGCCTTTAACGATAGTTTCAGGAGACTTATAATTAGGATATGCTGTGCTGCTTGAAGAAAGAATTTGAAAATATTTGGCAGATGAATTAAAAATACTTAAACTGTGTTCCTCACACATATTTTTTTATCTAAAATTGTTGGTTAATTCATACCAGTCATTCATAGAGGGCACAAAAGAAGCCGCGTCTGATGTTTAATTAAAATTTACTAATTAAATTAATATTTAACAATCTCAAAATCTTTCTAATCAAACATTGATAAATCTGAGGTTTTAAGTTAAGAAGTAACAGGCATAATATTTTAGTTTACGAACAATAGAGACATCTATTAGTAACTAGTAGAAAGTAACCAGCAACTTCATTAGCCGGAACTTTAGAAAAAAAACTGGTGTCAGATGCATAGTATTAGGATATACCTGGAGTAATTTTGGAACAAATAAAATTGAAAGATGTTTGAGTCGAGACTGCAAATTGTTGATATGCAAATAAACGTGATTAAGCACAGTTCAAAAACAACAACAACTGTTATGAAGTTTGGGAAATTGATAAAGGTGTGAACGTTCTTCTAAGGTGTACGTTGCCTATTCATCAGGATCATCGCTCACTTTAACATTCGCTTCACTAAATTTTGTTATAGCATGACTATAATTTAACTCAAGGATTTCACAGGTGGTTCAAGCGTTTCCCGTATACTTGCCAAGATCAATATTTTTCATGAAATGTGTGATATCTCCTCCCATTTTATGAAAAATTATATTTTTAATTTTAAATTTAGGGCTATCGAATAAATATGTACTGCAGATGAAGAATCCTTACTACTTATCCCAAACTTTTTAGGAATTTAATTTAGAGTAAAAAAAAAATAGTTGAATTTCCGTCACATATTTCTGTCCTCGATTTTATTGTAGCGTTGCAGAGAACGTTTCGAATGCTCTACCTTGTGAAAAGCGGCTAGAGTGTAACACTTTATCTCACTTTCGTGTTAACTGACAGTTTTGGGACCATTTTTTCATAGATCCCTAGAAATTCCACAGTTACAATCTTCAAAACTGACAAACATTGTGAAATTACCACCTATCGTGGATTTTTTATACTTTCAGTTATTCTGTAGCTTAGTAAGGTGCCGGACTCTCTCAGGTTGCTCAGTTTATAACCGATATTGGAGTGATTTTCTAATACAAAGAATAGACACATTAACCCATTGACGATGTATAGGTCATAATGTATGTCGCCCTTGCCAATATGCTGGACTCAGGTTTGATTCTCTGGTAATATATGTCATTTTGATAAAATTGAAAAAGTTTAAAAGCAGTTTGTGCTTTATACACTTCGTCTAACAAAAAGTATCATCGACTCACATACTCAACGACTATAAATCCAGTGACTTAAAATATGCATAAAACGTTATTCTTATCATTAAATGCATTAATTAACGTAAGAACAATGAAGCCCGGCCAACTATAAGTTGATTCCGACATCAAGGTCATTATTTTAAGTTACCCACATCAAAACATACAGAGACAATTAAAAATATTTCGAGCTACGTGCGATGACAACGCATATATGTAATTAAATTTTCAAGTAACTAACACTAGTTTTTACAAGGTGGTACCTGTTTACAGTGGGAAGAAGTATTCAAAAGACGAATTGAAATATGATGAATTTCTAGGTGAGGTGCCGGTTTTGATAATAATAACAAAACTTCTAAGAAATTGTCTTGCGACACCTTGCTCAAAATTCTGCCATAAAACCAAACTATGTAACTTTAGTGATCTAATATGAATTGCTCATGAATATAATTATAAGTTTTGTTTGAATTCGTCAGATGAAAATTAGATGCCATCTATCAAAAAGATAAATTACAATATTATTCCAATCCCAACTGAATTATATAAATCCTCAACTGAACAAAAATGGCGGGTGATTGCGCGCCATTTTTAATATTAAAATTATAAAACCGCAAAATATTGCTATAACAAACAATTAAAAACAATTCTACGTCCTCCAAACTTTAATCCACCAATCGAGCGTAATCCATTTAGCATAAAAAAGAGATCACAACAGTAACGTAATAGGTAATATAACAAACTTAAATAGTATTGCAGGGCCGCATCAATGAAATAAGAAAATTCACCAGCTGATTCCCGGCAATCAAATCTATAACGATCAATATTTTAGAATCCACCATTTCCTCATTGACGTTAATCGACGTAAGGTCACCTGTCACTCTGATATACATAATAAAAATTACAAAACACTTTTGAAGATCGTGATCAAAATAATTTTCACTTATTAACGTAAAAAAAGGTTATGTGCACTTTGTAATAAATAAATTTGGCAACACGTTTCTTTTATTTAAATTCAAAGTTTTATTGCCAAATTGAATATAAATATTTTTAATTCACTTTCATTTTATTTTAATAATACAAATAATAATAATAAAAAATGCGCGATCGATCATTGGCGTAGATTAGACGAAATACAAAAATATAAAATTTTTCCATTTTTTACATTTTACTGTTGTTTATATGTTCACAATCCAGTGATTTCTGTTACACTTGAAATTTTTTACTATATTTTATGAGCTACCGATCAATTGATCGTGAATTTAACTTTAGCTTTTTTAAATTACTATTAAATTTAATTCACATTTTCCGGGAGAAAAACAAAATACACTTTTATTTTTTAGACACGAACAAATATATATAAATTTAGTATACGAGTACGATCGCGATCGTAAGACTTTTACTTTAACAACATGTTTAAGTTACCGCGTCTCATTTTCAACTGATCGCTGTAAATGTTGTTTTCATTGATCGAAGCGGATTAATTCTCTTTATTTTGTTGTTGTTCTTTTGTTTATAAAATTTATTTCTCTTAATTCAGCGTTATGGATGCTGAATTAAATATTATTTTTATATAAGGTAGTACACAAGAAATCGCGATCATGTTTTTATTGTATATGGACTTGGGTGTGACAAATATAATGTTGGCGTAATTTCAATGAAAATGGCAAAAGGTCAAAATACAGTGGACAAAGTCGTCGTGTACCATAAAGGAATGAGGTTTTCGATATTCAGATTTACTCATCTTACTGTGACGAAACTGTATATGTAAGTACAACGATTCAACTTTCACTTTTTATTAGTTTAATATAAAAAACAGCTTAATGACAACAACACCAACAAAAGCATCTATAATGTTGTTTACGATTATGTCAATATTCGTAACACTGTGCGATCATACTTACATTACACCCGCGTCTATTGTACGTGATCACAATCCCTAATCATAATACAACCATTCTATTATGAACGCACAGACATAATGTCATTTCATTGTTCTTTGTTTAAATTCCGTGAAATTATTATCGCGCATGTATGGTGCACATTGCACATATGGAAAACTATTAGTTTAGTCCAGTAATAGCATCAATATACTGAAGATCAACTGAAGATCAGTTGTTGCTCTGGCTATTTCATAATACCGATGAGAAAAATTCTTTTGCGCTTAAATCGTCTATTTTACTGAACTCAATTTTATTTTAAATTACCGTCTGCAACGATCTTATGCAACATTTTGTTCATTGTACCTCTACAAAATTAGACGATCAGCATGAGAATTTTAGATTTTGATCGATTACGGACAATCTATTAGTTTGAAATATAAATATGTGAGGCACGATTCATTATAAAGAAAATTGTAACTATTGCAAGTAAAATGAATTCTTAATTGAACTAATTAATTTTAAAAATGTTTCGCGATCGTAAAGACAAAAGATGATGAACAATGATCTTAATAACCGCATTTTAAATTTGTTTATAAGGAAACGACATCTTCTTATGAGTTTACAAATCAGAATACCTAAAATTTACCTTGAATGCCAACTTTTGTCGTCTTAAATAGTATTAAACCGATTAATTTGTAGTTTAAGACCAAGTCGGACACAGTCAAAACACAAAAGACTCATTAGCAAATAGATGAACTTGTGCGCGAATGCCAATTTTATGGTATTGGTAAAAACCGAAGTTACTATTTTCCAAAACTTCAAGGTTATTTTATTGATTTTGTCGCGATGCATCAGGCATATGATCGTTAAAAACGTTTACATAAGTTGGCGTGGTTTACACGGAATTAGGGTACGGAGTGCACCGCAAGTTTTTTCATAAATTCTGGACACCGCATTGGTATTTGAGGAAATGTTCATTTCAAACAGAAATACAGGATGAACCATCTGTTAGTCCTTGTATCATTTGTAAATAAAACACACATTTTGGGATGAGAAGTCAAAATTTTTCCAATAAAAGCGGATCAATGACCTCAATTTCAGCTCGAATATTATTTTTAGGTTTCTTAATTGTTTGTGGATGATTAGCATACACCTAACCTTTCAAATAACCTCACAAAAAATAATCAAGTTGTGTTAAATCCGGGCTTCTTAGTGGCCAAGGAACTTCACAATTTCTTGAAATTATGCGATCAGCAAGTTTTGTTGACAATAAATGGATTGTTGCACGACTTGCGTGACACGCCGCTCCGTCTTGTTGAAACCAAAGGTCGTTGACACGCAATTCATTCAATTTAGGCTACAAAAACCCAGTTAACATGTTGCCTACCGTTCCCCATTCACTGTAAGGGCTTTTTCCTGTTCGTTTTCAAAGAAAAACGGCCCAATGATGCCACCAGCCCATAAACCATACCAAACAGTGACTCTTGGAGGATGAAGTTCTGGTTCGTGAATAACGTGAGATTCTCCGCTCCCCAAATTCGACAGTTTTGCTTATTGACGTACCCATTAAGATGAGATTGAGATTCATCGCTAAAGATGATTCTTGAAGAAAAACTTTAATTTCATTCAAGCATCCAATTTACAAACCGACGACGATTTAAATTGTCTGGCGGCTTCAATTTTTGAGTTAATTGAATTTTGTATGGATGCAAATGAAGATCAATATGCAAAATGCGTCGTAGTGTGGTTTGGGAAATGTTTAATTCTTGTGAACGATGCCTGGTTGATGTGCTTCTATCATTACGAACACTTTCACTAACAGCTGTCACTGCATCAGAAGTACGAACTGGATGAACATGTTGAGCGGTCTACGACCTTCCACTGAACCAGTTTCTTCAAAGCGATCAATAGTTTTGCCAATTGCACGCTCAGTAGGACGTCCATATTGACCAAAACGTAATTTACGAAATGTTGTAGTTTTTGAACGATTATTTATTTTCATGATAAAATGGGACAATCAAAAGTTGCTGTGTTATTAGCGACTCAATGATGATACTTTGACTTTTCATGTGTCAAAGAATTTTTAGAACAGATAAAATTAAGTACTAAAATTCATCGATTGAAAAAAGGAGCAACAGATGGCCCGCCCTGTATTTTGTATTTTCTGTATCCATTTTATCTAACACAGACTAAGCTTGAAATTTGCAAAGTTCCTTTCAGATTGCAGTGAGTTGCATGAAAATTCTCTTGGTCTTGATTTCAGGAAAATTTGTTTAGGGGTCCTTCGATGAGACCCAGGCTCAATTTTTTTATTTTTGTCTAAGCTCAAACGATTATTGCTGAAGGAGTTCTTCGAGTATCAGGAATCGAATGAATGAATTACTTACTACTACATTCCTCATTTTGTATGGAATTGGTTTTTAGTTTCTTTTTCGGTTCGCACCATTTTATTAAATATGGTGAAGAGAGCTTTCCACTTGCAAGGAATCGATTGCGATTGTACAGAGGGTCAAACTGTAGGTCCCGGGTCTCAATTTTTAAATTTTTTCGACTTCCACGGTTTTTACAAACATTGGTAAGGAAGGTTTTTAAGCGCCAGGAATCGATTGCGTTGGATGACAAATTCTGGAATATCCGTTCAGAGAGGGTGGTTCGATGGAGCCCGCGTTCGTTTCTTTAATTTTTTTCTAATCGCACGAATTTTATAAAAATTACTGGAGGAGCGGTTTTTGATTACCAAAAACCGATTGTGATAGGTTCATTTCATTTCATCCGGTGGAGCCCAGGTCCCGTGTTTTATTTTGTGTTTTACTCGTACGATTTTGATAAAAATTAGCGAAGAGAGTTTTCAATTGCCAGGATTCGATTGCAATTGGTTCAGATTTCCGGAAAATTCGTTCAGAGAGTCTAAGGTTGGCCCCGGGTCCGTTTCTTTAATTTTTCATTGGCTCGCTCGAATTTTATAACAATTGGTAATGGTGGGTTTTCGAGTACCAGGGTACTAATTGCGATATCGATTGCATTGGGTACTAATTGAGGGAAAATCTGTTCAGAGGGGCATCCGGAGGGCGATAATTTTTGGATAATTCATTTAGGATTCCTCAGAGGCCGTCATGTTGCACTGCATCATTCTTGATGTTGCGTCATTTTGCATTTTATTTTGCTTGAACGATTTTGATAAAACTTCGTGGGACAGGGTTTTCGAATACAAGGAAACGCTTAAAAGAAGTTCTGAGAAGTTTCACCATGTTGCCTAATGTTGCATGATGTTGTACAACGTTGCCTGGTGTTGCGCCATATTACATGATGTTGCACCATGTTGTGTGGCGCGTATATCTGTCGTTATGTTTCACCATATTGCAGAATGTTGTACCATGTTACGTTGGTTGAATTACGGTCACATTAGATGATGCACCAATCGCGTCTGTTTTAAAATGTTGTTTGATTTCGATGTCGTCTGATGCGACCCGGGTGTCATTATTTAATTTTTTTCGGCTAACACAATTAGCTAGATAAAAATTGGTGAAGAGAATGCCTGGAATCGATTTCGATGGATGCTAATTTCGGGAAAATTCGTTTAGGAGGTCTTTCAGTTGGGTGCGGGATGCCTTCATAATTTTTTCATCTCGAATCATTTAGATAAAATTGCGGTGATAAAGATTTTCTAATGTCAGGAATGGATTGCGATGAGTTTTAATTTTGAGAAAATTCATTTTGAGTTTTGAAGTTTCACTTTGAGTTTTTTGAGTCGAACGACTTTTAATAAAAATGAGCGGGTTTTCTAGTGCTAAGAATCAATTGTGATGAGTTCTAAATTCGCGAAAATGTATTTAGCGGTTTCTCAAATAGGATCCGGGTCCCTATTTAAAAAAAAAGATAGACTCGAACGGTTTTGGCAGAAAGACCCAGTTTAAACGAATAATCCAGCCAACCTAGTCAACTTGTCTAGCACAATTAATTAAATCTAGAGAAAAGAACCTCGATAAAATAGTTATAAATCCAAGGTGAGAGACAAGCGCATCAAGGGATGAATGATCAAAGGTTGGTATTACTAGAATACTTGGCGTAGGGTATAAGTTAAATATTCCGTTGGTCGGTATACCCCAGACCGATAGTTCGGAAAAATTTAGGAGATATCGAAAATTGATCGTAAACCGACTTCTTAAAATGTGCGCGTTCGGAATTCTGACACTGGAGTTTGCTTTCCGAGCTGAGTTTAAGGCTGATCAAATAAAAACCAATCATTTCAATCGCGAATTGGAAAATATGAATTAGATGTTTAGAAAAGTCTAGCAAGTGTATCAAAAGCTACAGAGGTTCTGTTCTAATATTTGTAATTTATAATAAAACTAAGGAATAACAAATCAAAACGCATAGGTCTCTATTGCAAGTCATCCTCATCGGGAGGTTTTTGCTACTAATAATACAGAAAAAGTCAGCACAACCTGGCTCCAATGTCCGTTAAAACCCATTGTATTAGATGCCTTATTAGTCTAAAATCAATAGATCATCGTAGTCCAGTGTTATTCATGATCTCAAGTATTGTGCCGAACATTAACCAAGATTTTAAAAACCCAAATAGTAGGGAGAATTCAGATATCAACAATCTTGCAGCAGACAAATCCTTAATCCAAGTTGAATATCTTGCTAATAAATTCCAAGTACCGCAACACAGATTAGTAAAAGAACTGGATTTCATTTCAGAAAACGATGGTTTAAAATGATAATAACACAAACTCAACTCATGCTAGGCTTATCGCATCTCCAATATTATTCTAAATGACGGAAAACTGCGATTAGACGTTAAATTAAATAAAAAGAGCTTCCATTGTCTTCTTAACGGCGATGATAAGGTAAACGTTTTTTTATGTAAGGGATGTAGGAATTTTATTATGAAAAACAACATTAAAATGTGTAAGCAAGAGTCTTACCTACAAACTGCCAGCCATGAGAAAAAAAGAGTTATATTGTATGTATCATTACCGTACCCCGCATTTGTGTGGATTTATGAAACCTTTTTCCCACAGGTGAGAGCAGAAAATTTATACTTGGATATCAATATTTGGTGAGAATTTGAAATCGCATCCTGTTTCTCCGTTCGTTCGGACTGATTTGTACAAATCGAATGACAGTATACTAGCTTTGGAGGTGATCGAATAATACTGTTACAGTCAATAGAATTCACACGTAACGTTGGTCCAAATGGCAAACGAAAAGATAAGGGTGCCCTTGGATGCCCAAATGGTAAAATTGACGTCGTCTTACAGATTCTCCAATTTACGGTGATCTTTCTTACAAGGGTGCAATAAAGCAATTCGGGGTTTCGGGAAACTAACATTGACGTTATTAATGTAACAAGTTCCAACTACGATGATTCTATTCCTAGTGAGTGGAAATTATTTGGTCCAAGCAAACTGATAGGAAAAGCAAGCACATGACGGTAACATCAGCAAGTCTCGGCATGTCCAGACCTATATGTGTCTAATAGTTTTATAAATTATTTTAAGAATTGCGTGATTTGTGAAACTTACTAAACTGCGGATTACATAACAAAACCGCAAACGAGCTCCTTTCAGAACGTGTTTCGGTTTCAATATTTAGGCTCGTTAGGACCTGAACCCACCAAGAAGAACCCAGAACCTGACCAAATATAAATTATGTAACTGTTACATTTTAATTGCTCTTGAAAATTATCCCGCTTTGTTTGTTTACAACCTCTAAGACAAGCTACTGACCAATATACTATTTATTTTCCGCTTTTACAGCTATTCTGGACCATGGTGAAAATCATGTTGACTACTAAATATTCAATCACCACAGAGCAATGCCTCAGAAAGAACGATTCGGCGATTCGGCTTTTTCGCAATTAACAACAGTTCCAATAATTTAAAGAATTTCTACAAAACTATCTCCAAAGACCGCAAAAACAAGATTTCTTAAAAGTGTTGGCTGATTAGCTTTAGAAGTATGCGCCGAATGAGGTCTAAATCATGTAAAAGGTATGCAATGTCGCAGATTTGCTTGAAGTTGGAATGCCCAGTGGAATTAAATTTTCGATTTTGAGATGAGATTCAGCACCGGGATAAATTAAATATTACAGATAAGTTGCTAATCTCGAAATTTAATGTGCCAAACCTAATGTATCCTTCATTCAAAACAATATGGCACCTGAGCGAGAACCAAGCGAACGAGCTATTGGTTTAACAATGAATATCTAACCCTTTTTATCATACTAAATCTTAACTATTAACATTCTTAAAAAAAGTTACTGTTTTCGGGGTTAGTGATCACTGTAATTTGGTACTATAAAGCATAATCTTTCTGGAGTTGAAATTGGTAATTTCAATTTAAATTCATCAATACTGAATAAAACATTCCTTAAACCTGGATTGTGACAATTTCATCATTGATTACTTCTTAGACCAATTAAAAACAGCACTTCATGGATATGTGCATTATATTTCCGTTTTAATTATTTTACAACGGCATATTAGGCATCATAGACAAACCTAATAGCGAAAAAATCTTAATTCAAGCAGTTTTTTGCTCTATAAAACGAAACCGACCACCATCGCACGTTATTAATTCACAAAGTATTTGAAAAATATAAAGATCAAATTGCATATAACGTAGGAGTACAAGTAAACAAATCCCCTAAATGTTGATAATATCGCGATCATGGCGTAACCGTTTAAAATAAAACTGTTATAACTACTATACTTCGACTGTAATTAATGATCTCATTATTTTGTTATATTGCGTTAACTCTATAGCGCAATTTAAATCAAAAATTTGATGTATGATATTTTCTTAGGTATCCGAGTTCAAGGTACACTATGTACAGAAAATACCAATCTCTCGAAACGAACAATGATCGATTGATCAAAAGAACACCAAATTACTACCGATGAAGACATAAAACGTCTCTGCACGCCATTAAGATAAAAACACGTAAATTATTTTATGATGTCTTTGGTATATATGGGTATTATATATCCAAATCGCGATCAACGGAGGCGTACTGAACAGCACACGGCAAACAGTTATGAATTTTTATTGTTGGTTAATTGGAATACAAACATTTCGGTTCAATAAACTTAACTACTTACAAAACTATTGTGATCGCACTGTATGCAGCTTGTTTCATACCATGTAAATCACTATTACGTGTTTGGAATAAAAACTATTTTGTGTGTGATCAGTCATATCACAAGTCATATAAGTGGCATAAATAAGTTGCTTCATGGGTTCGCCGTTAAATACGATATTTTTGCACATACCTTCATACATATCATCTTCACATTCAGACGTAATTTTTGGTTCACTAATTTTTGGGTTCCATTCCTGGCTACGGGAACATTTAACACGTTGCCGGGTGCTTAAATAAATAAATTGAGAGTATGTTAGTATAACATAATTTAAATAATACTGCATGATACTTACACAATGAATCGTGTTTTTTTATCGCGCTCCTCGCCGTCTGACATATCGATCCATTCATCGCTATTTTCACTACTCCCCTCACTCGGCGGTGTAATGCTATTTATCGTTGTGCCATACAAACTGTTAGTCTTGTGCTCAGATGATAGCGTTGACATTGAATCCGAATGGTTTAGTAAATTCATCCGCATGAACTCATTGCGAGCCATTGAATTAATACTCTCGTAACAATTCGATATTAGCGATTGTGTTTCAATGTCATCGTTTTGCTGATTCGAGGAGATCTCAATATGGGTGATTGGAATTTTTTCTGCGGTTTCGGTATCACGTGACTTTGGTGGCCTTGGCGGCATTTTTGAGTACTTAATTTTTTCGTAATTTGGACTCGAGGACGTTGAGTTTGTGATGACGGTGGCTGATGAATCGTTTTTACGCTTTGGTGGTGGTATTTCGGGTGGCGAGATCACTATCGGATCGTTGTCAATTTCACATATGGATTTACGCGGTGGTGGGACTTCGGGCGGATCTTGTATTTCGTACGCATTCTCTATAGTTTTTGGATTGTCCTCGACACTTTCGTAATTATCGTACGATTCGTAACTGTTTTCACTGTAAGTGTCACTGAATTTTTTCATCGCATCGATCGAACTTTTCATTTCTGAGATACTGTGATATATGTCATTGTCCGCGATTGCTGGTTTTTTCTTGGGCGTTTCGTAGATATTTTCGATTGTTATAGGCTCTTCGATCACTGTTTTTGTGTCCGGATTTTCTTGCTGCTGTACGGAAATACTTGTGATATCTTTGGGTCGACTAATATACTCATAATCATCGTTTATATCGTTCTGCGTGCCACTATTCGGATTGCTGTAGTCCTTCATCAGTTTTGAGATTAGATCATCTGTATTCTTAAAAATACATGAAACCTCCTCGCTGATTGGTGACGTAGGCTCTGTGACTAATCCGTAATCATCGTCCGAACTATCCAGCAAGTGTTGCATAAATAATTTAGCTTTGGGGAAAAGCGTTTCATCCATAGAGTGCGCCCGATTTATTAGACTTGTATTAACAGCCTCAACGACCTTTTCCACATGATTCACTTCATAAGTACTGCCGAAGCTATTACGAGACGCCGAACGAAAAAGAAACGAATCGTTCGGTTCAAGAATTGCGCTACCTTGAGTATGCTGGTTATTTGTTGTGTACTTCGAGGGCGTCCTCAAATCGTTCACACTTTTCGATAGGTGTTCGATTTTTTGGTTGACTGTGCATATGGCATCCACAATTTTAGCCTCGGGACTTAACGAAGCCGCTTTTGGTTTGTTCGATGTAAATTTAAGTCGAATTTTTTCGTAGATTCGACTACCGTAGCTTTTCGATTTTGGCTTAAATATTTGTGTAGGGGTGTCGACAACCGGGCTTTCTGGCATTTTGGGTGCCTCCACTTCATCCGTTTGAGACTCAGTCGTATCGATATCACTGTCTTCGATAATTTTTAAAATGACACTACTGTTATTTACCACTGGTGTTGATGGTCGAATTTCTTCCACATTTGTCTTCTCGGGTGGCTCGGTGTTGTCTATTATTTTGACAATTTCTTCAACTTTGTTACTATTACTAGGACTATTATCACTATTATTTGGCACGTTTGTGTTTAGATTACTAGAACTTCCACGTTGACTTTTGCGCAGGGTTAATTCCTTCGAATAGGTAAGTACACGCATGCTTTTATCAGGTACCTTCGGTTTATCGGTTTTCGGCTCAAATATTTCAATCACCTGCTTAACATTATGACTATCATCACTACTGACACTACTGCTGCTCTTTGCCAATTTAGGGCTCGAACTTGTTCGTTTTAGCTCAGTATCCCGAATTTTGTATATGTGATTTTGTGTTTTGTACACATACACGCCCTTTCGTTTCACTTCCTTTAATATTTTTGAGTCCTGGTTTATCATTTGATTGAAACGTTGTGTTAGTGCGGCGACTTTACTTTCGCCGCCGCCCATTCCACCGCCATTAAACGGAATCATTTTTCGCGGCTGTGTCGGATGTGTTTTAAAACTTAATTTTCGTCCGGTTTTCCGAGACAGTGACGATACTGAAACTGACGACAGGGAATTCGTATCCTCTGGATCTTGTTTAGGCGGTATTTTATCCTCCATTTCTGAACAAATACTACTATTACGACTACTTATACGAGTACTACTATGGTTGGTTGTGACGCTACTGCTGCTACTATTTACGGTGCTTCGACTCTGCGCTAAATTTATAATCTCATCCCGTTTTATCCAGTGAATCTTGTCACCGTTCGAATCACTCCCGACTAGTGGAAACGTAGCACGTTGTACTGTAGTATTGGTTGTTGTGCTAGCCACCACTTGTTGTGGATTATAATTTTTAACATAATCGGCAGTTTTAAATTTATTAAAATTTTCTGTTGTATTCCTATTTTTGTGCTCAGGTACTAATTCTAAATTGTCACGGTTTCGTAGCAAGACTAACTCGCATGAATCCGATACAATTGTATTGCTACTTTGACGTTGAAAACTATCCAATGTGTGATATTTATCGCACGTCTTTATGTTATTCTGATCAAGTACGTTACTATTATTATTATTAATATTAGGTCTACTACTGCTTAGGCTACTAATTTTACTATTTTTCAAACTAGTCTTGATCGATGTAATACGACTATTCCAAAATCGTGTTAGGGCTTGAACACTTGTATACTCTTTGTTTGCGGGTGTCTGTTGCAACGGTGGCGGTAGCTCCGTTGGGTCCTTTATATTATTACTAGTATTACCACTACTATTATGACTAGTAGCAGTTATAGTAGGACGATACCATTGTGATTGCGATCGCTTTTCCACTTCTAACATTGTGACCGTTTTGTTTTTGGTATGATCGTGGTGTTACAACAATACGATAAATTACGTTACGTTTATTTATGCAAAACGCATAAACATTTAATGGAGACCTGAAAAATAAAATTGAACAAAAATTAATTATAAATTAACAAAAAACGTTAAATAAATTAAAGAAAAGTGAAAGTATCGTAATAGTAAACAGCAACAACACGTTTAACAAATTTTAGTTTTTCAGCAAGTTTTATAATCGATATATATATATATATATATATATATATATATATATATATGTGTGTGTGTGTATATGAGTTCCGGACTTCCGGTATAACAAAAAACAAAAGCGAATCGATTTTGGACCGGCGATCGTGTTAGCTAATCAAACAAAGTTAACGATCAAGCAAATTTTTTTAAACTTGCTCAAAAATTTAGCGTGATCAAATAGCGATGCAGTTACTGATTCGACGAAAGATTTGATTCTCTGTTAGCTTCAATGCAATATTTGAGCGTAGATAAACAGTTGAAGAAAGTTAATAATATATGGTTAGATCTTATGCATGAACAAGTATCAGTAAGATCGCAATGGAATAGAAGCTTAAAGATGAAATCAAAACTTTAGTAAGCCCAAAGCTAGGGAAAGGCTTAGAAGATATAGTAGGCCATTGGATATTAAAGAGTAACTGCAAATAAGCCAAGATGAGACTGAGCGTCGTTTCGATTATGCAAATTATCTGATATTTTTTAAATATCTAAATTATCAAGCTGATATCTTACTAACGATTATCTGCAGAACCGTGACCGGTTTGAAATACTATCAATTTTGGTTGGCGATTCATGAGCACTTGACGTATAACATAGGGATTCGTTGAAGTTTCCACTACTAACGGATAGATTTTCAAAAAATGATGATGTACAATGAAGTTTTCACTACACTAAGAGATTTTCAGATTTTTTTTACTACAATTGCTCAGACAGATTCGCTTGAAGCTCCCTTCACCATTGCATCGCGAGTACTTGACCTATATAACCGAATACGGAAAAATTCTATATCGATTCGTGAGTACTTGACGCTACCATCGGGTTCATTGGAGCTTTGACTACTAACTGAGAGATTTTCGGAAAAATTGGTACATTTTTAAAACTCGCCGAGCTCTGAATGTCGCTAAACTTGTAAATTATTGAGTTTGGTTCAACAATATTATATTCATTAGTCGACGGGTCTTGTGATTTGGAGTTTCCGAATCAATAATATTTTAGGATCCTTATTTGAACATAAATCAATGGAATTGAGTCGTAACCTGATTATTCGTTGTGAAATATTTTTCGTGAAAATGTGCGATTGTTTCTCATTCAACCTCATTCAACCCAGATTTTAATGTACTACGTCGAACACATTTTTAAAAATTCAGTAACCCGAACAAAATGGAGGATAACAACTTGATAAAAATATCAAAATCATTATTCGTCTTAATATCTGCGTCCTGGGACTTTGTAACTACGGAATTTTTCGATATCTGGGATGAAGATGGATGGAAAAATAGGCGGCGACGGTTCTCAAACTACGGTGTCATCGCATTTCGAGGAGAGAATTAAAGAAATCATTAAATTATGCAAGAATAGTTTTGTGTTGCAAGGTGCAAAATTTGGCTAAACCAAAATTTCTGATGTCCAAAAAATTAGTATCTTAGAAGTGAATTCAGGTAACTCGATTACAATTGTCAAACTTACACTGTCAACAACACAGCTTGAACCACAACCAAATGCAATGCGGCCTACACCTCATCTTCGGCGACACACAAAGACCATACAACCCCCATCTACACCACAACTTCCAACCGACACAAACACTACACAACTCCCATCAATCACACAACTTCGAGCCCCAAAGCGACGTGTATCCATTCAAAGAAAGATGCTTGGTGAATTGAAGCAACAAGGAATGGAAAACCAAAACTTCCAAATAGAGTGCTGGAATTACTCCAACAGTCAAATACCATAAATGCCAAAAGATTAGTAGTCGAGGAAAAAATGTGATAATTCAGCGAAGTCAAATTTCTGCCAAATAGCAAAAATTATTCATGTGTGCGAATACACACGTAGTATACATTTAGGCAAAATATTCGACACAATTGTTGCGTGGTTAAAATAAAAATAATTTTAAAACTAGAAAATAAAATCTTGTTTACCTAGTTTATGGAAATGACACGGGCTATAATATGAAAACGGCAAATGGCCGGTCCACAACAGCTATATCGAGAAACCAAACACATTAAACAAGAACAAAAACCCGTTCTCTCTGTACCAAAAACAATATCCTCATACCTCATGTTACATAAAGATGAATTTTCGAAAATATTCTCCATACGAACAATTTGAACCAACTGCAGGGTACATTTCCTAGATGTGCATAAGGTTCGAGTTCTGAAATCATTAATTATAATCGATTTTACTTTGTTTGCTAAAAGAAATTAATGATTCGTATATGCGCCAGACAGCGTTTTTGTTAGACAGTTTGCCTTAATAATTCCAGATTTTGTTTTATTTTAATTTGCAGGTTCAATATGTCAGATGTTTCCAGATATTTTTTTAAAATAATTAAATGAAAATAGCCTTAGAAAAATCTGAACATACAATTTTACAACAATCAGAATGAAGTTTATGCCAAAATAACAAAATAAACACTGTGTTCTATAAGTACTTAGAATTAAAAAACACTCAAAAATTGAACTTTCATAATATTTTAAATTTTTTAATTGATTGATTGATTTTGAATGTACGACCAAGTTCTTAGGCTTGAGTTCCCGGATGACGCCGGGTCCACCGTACACCCTTTTTTACACATAACAAAACCGAAGGATTGGATAGGTTAGTTAAGTGGGACAGAATCGGCCCGGTTACAGACACCTAGGTATAGCCGATAGTTAGTAACACAAAGACAACACAATTCTAATCTACTAGATGAAGGATAAAGGCTTAATAGGTTAATGGATAACGATGGTATTGGTCTTCAACAATTGCTTCTTTAAAACGGCAACCTAAGAAAAAATATTATTATTTCACATGCATCTGGAATTTTCCTGAAATTTAATTCTATTAATACTTTTCGGCTTCCTAACCAAAATTGGTTGACTCGACCCGTTACAGACACATAATATTTTTAATTTTTTAATAAACACAAATATTTCTGCACAATAAGTATAAACTATTTAATTTTTGTGAAAAGTTTTGAGTGAATTTTATAATAAGAAATTTTTACAACAAAACACACTACGAATCGCACAGAGATTATCGAAGTGGTTCTGAAGTAGTATTTGATATAAGAAGCAAATCTTATTTATCCACATGATCTAAAATATTGATTGAAATTTTTGTCGTCGTTTTTGATTTCGATCATCTCTGTTCAATCCGTATAGGGGCCGAGATAAATAATTTTAAATGTTAAAGAATTTTCGTGTTACACTCAATGATGTTCTTTATCGAATAACAAAGTTCTCAGAGATTTCTGAGCATGTGGATAAATAAGATTAGTTTTTGACATCAAGTACTAGTTCAGAACCACTTCGATCACCTCTCTGCGATCCGTAGGGACCGAGATAAATAATTTCAGGTGTTTAAAAATGTTCATATTACACTCAATGATGTTCTCTGTCGAATTACAAAAATTTCAGAGATTTCTGAGCATGTGGATAAACAAAATTTGTTTCTTACACCAAATACTACTTCAGAACCACTTTGATCATCTCTGTGCGATCCGTAGGGATCGAGTTAAATAATTTCAAATGTTTCAGAATTTTCGTATTACACTCAATGGTGTTCTCTGTCGAATAACAAAACTCTCAGAGATTTCCGAGCATGTGGCTAAATAAGATGGGTTTCTTACTAATTGTCAAATATTATTATGAAAGTTCAACTTTTGAGTGTTTTTTTAATTCTAACCACTTAAAGGTCACAGTGTATATTTTGTTATTTTGCCATAAAATTCACTCCGATTTTTACAACATACAATTTTACTTGGAGACATAAATATTGATCTACTGAAAGAGTCAGCTCTGAAGGTCGAATTTTTATTGTTGTATGCTTCATTAGGATTGGCTTCTTTTACGAAAAGTGTTACTAGAGCAAGTTCGATTACACCTACTGATCATTTCTTGTCTAAAACTGTTGATGCAATATTCTAATATTCTCTATTAAGGTTTCAAACTTAATTCTCCCAGTTGCGCTGAGTTTATTTAATTCAACAAAAGATATCTCGTGATACTGTTCCCAATTTCAAGCAAGAATTGAATATTTTGATTAATCCGAAAGTTTAAATTCTTGTGACTGGAATCCAGCGTACTCTATAGTTTAGCGTATTCTATCTTTATTAATAAATTAACCGATTAATTAAATAAAAATAAATAGAATTCGAGGGGGGTAAAGATCGTCGGTCAAGAAAGAAAATTTACCAGTCTAAACGTCAACCTGCACGTGGTGCTCCCTGCTAAACAACCAGCGCCAGTTCTCTCCACTAACCGACTACCAATTTAAGTCGTTAGGTTGGTAGCTGTTTCAGTAACCAGTCCTTAAAGCAATGAGCTCACAACAAAAAGGAAATTTATCCCAGGTGATACTCTAATTTCTCAGTTGGCTAATCCTCTCTCTAATGAGGCCTGCACAATGGATGAAATGGCATCACAAATGGGCAACGAAATCGTTAAATTAAAGAGAGAAAATGAGCAGCTGGAAAATACAAGCTGATAGAAGTTGTGGAAACTATGGAAACTTAATAGATTTCTTAATAGTTATAAGGAAAACTGCTTCCCCATGAAGTTTGGGAACATTTACAGCAACAAGAACAACGCAAGGTTGCAACTATGGCACTAAACAATAATGTTTGGAAGATTCTGATGCATATAGAGATTTAACCACAAAGCTCATTGAACAAGGTAACGAGTGGTGTACTTACGAAGATAAAAGTATCCGAGAAATTAAGAACTGCCAATTGAACAAGCAATAAATCTCTTTAAACGAGAGAAAATTTAAAATAGCCAAGGAACCCAAATCATTAAAACAGGACTAGCATTAAAAGAGGAGAGAAGATTAATAACTCAATGCAAGAAATGCCATTATTATTAATTAGTTCACAATATTTGCAAAAAAACGAAACAGCTTCAATCGAAACTGCCACTTCTGGATAAAACTAAGTTAAACCATTTCACTAAGCAACTAAGAAGAGATGTAAAGAATTGAAAAATGAATCAATCAGTAACTATAAAATTCAGATAATGATAGCAATACTGATTATTCTCTCTGGCAAGCAACCACGAAACGAAGAGTTATGCAGATCCCAATAAATACAGCAAGTGGAAATTGGACTAGAAATAACAAAGAAACAGCTCAATTATTTTCGGAAAGCCTCACAAAAATATTGCAACTACAATTGAAGAAACAGAAATACTAGCTGAAGAGGTACGAGTAATACCAGAAAATGGAGAAATACCCATCATCAAGTACTCAAAAAATCTGCAGGTTATAGTCTCATTACTACTAAAGCTCATCCATTGTGTAAATGCCGCCTTCAGAATCAAAGCCGTACCAAGTTTGCGGAATATTGCTGAAGTAAGATAATTCCAAAGTATGGTAAACCATCTTACATAATATCGTATTATCGTCGTCTATCCATTTCGTCAAGTTTTTAAAAGTTCCCAAACTAATTTTGGCCCAACATACACGGATTACTTTTCCGACCAGGGCCAGGTTCTCAATGCAATTAGGACTACATGCTAGTCATTCAAGAAGACTAATGATTTTCTCGAGACGCCACTATTTGGTCTCCTTCGAAACATGAATCGAAGCATTACCTTGTTGAAAAATATAATTGTTCTCTGTATTATCCTTAATGAAGTAATAAGGTAGATGTGAATCGACCTTTAGCAGTCGGGACCATCTAGATTATATTTTTCTTCGTCAGAGAAAATCACTCTCTTCCAATCTGTTGGCCACGATATGTAATTACGAGTAAATTTAAGACAACTCTTATGCATCGCGGTTCGACGAGGTTTGCTTAATATTTGGAGAACTGTTTAAAATGTGTTGGGTCGTCACGGAAAGACCCAATTTTTCCAATATTTGCCTGCATGATAGTCGATTTCGTGTAGCTTCTTCTCTTTTTGCCTTTCTGGCGAGCTGAGATTTTGCTTCGGCCTTTTATACCACATTGTTTACCTTTTTAATAAAACTGTGAACGACGCTATTAGAACGCCCAATTTTCCTTTTTCCTGGAAATTTCTCCATTAAAATATTACTCCTCTTTATAAATTGTTATAGAAGCTCTCATTCAGATAATGGTTTATCCTTAGGTATTTCTAAATTTAAGCATGTTACAAAATATTACAATTATATCTTTAAATTTAATAAGTCAAAAACGTTTGATTTACATAAACACAAAAATGGCTGCGGTTATACGAATGTCAATCACTGTATAAAGCTATTTGTATATTTTTGTGAAAGAATGGAACAAAACCGGTAAAAATGTTATTGTTTCCCATATAAAATTACACGGCCGTCTAAAATGTCCGTGAGCGTTCAGGATCCCGCTCAGGCGTTTCACATTGGTTTGGCATATAACTTAATCATAAGTTAAAAAGTGTCCTACAATACAATTTGCTATAGAATATTCGAATCATACCTGCAAGGCAGAACCTTCAGAATAAAACTAGACGATACCTAAGCTACAAGACGGTAGTCTGGCATTACATATAAATATGCCTATGTGTCATCATCATCTCACACAGTATGCGTTTTGCCTGTTCGCATACTCCTTCAAAATTGTACAGTACTTTTTGCTTGTGTTTACGTTTGTTGCTTTTATTTTATTTCTATAAAAAGCATAAACATAGATCTAATTGGTCCACGTGACTATAGCACTGCGCAAACCAAAACGGAGAAAAAAACAAAAATAAATTGAAGAACATAATAAAAAATGTCAGATAAATACGGTAAATTTTTAGAAGATGAAATTATGAAATAAAAGTTATTAAATTTGTATTAAAAATAGTCTGAAACTGTACTTGGATAAATTATGATTGTCATTGAAAAATTATAAGTAGAAATTTAAGTATATTTAAGGAAATATGACCGCAATTAAACTTGTCTGGCAATAAATCTCATGTAATCGAATTTTTTTTTAACTGTGGTGGTATAATCGTGGTTGTCTGTCACTAACCATTGTCATTGTAACGAAGTATCCACACAGAAGTAACAATAAGTTGTGGTGCAAACAAATGATTGGATCAAATAATGTCGAATTGAACTTAACCGAAACTTCACGAACACAACGCCCGGGGATATATTCTAATAAAAAAATAACGGTAGAAATCGATTATCAAAGAGTAAATTCAGGGCTGTGATGTTGTATCATCACTTTGTTCGACTTTCGACTTAGTCTATGTCTCAATTTTCAGTTTTATGTTACAAAACTCATCGCGATTTCAACCTCTTGATATGAGCTTTCCCTCTCTTCTACATTTCGTTAAACGTATCACGAAAAAATTATTTGGTGATAAATGGAGTCAATTAATCTATTAGTCTTGGAATTCGTAGAAAACCCGTTTCAGAGCCACTCGTCTAAACCATTCCCGGAATTTCCTCAAATGACATTCGAATCTAATCTATTTGCAGTTGGCCACGCTCGAGCATCATGTATCAAGTTGAAATCTTACCTAACCATCCTTACGGAATGGTGTGAAATGTTAGAAAACAATTATCTGTCAAATTTTAATAAATTTTTGTCATTGCCTCATCAATATTATCTTGTTAAACTTTAACATTTCCATCGTAGACACAATGTGTATTTTCCTATTTGCGGTATACGAGTATACTGTGCAATTATTTTTAATTACAGTAAACACCTTCATCTAGGTAAAAGCGTTACAAAATATTATTAGCTATTTTGTAAACACATGAAATTGACAGACACCATCGAAATGATTAATCGCGGGTTCTCACTTTTGTTTTATAAACGATTTAGGATTAAGAAATTTCTTAAATCTCAATGCCACCATATTTGGTGTATGTCTTAACACATGAACCAATCGATATAATTTGTACACGTTTCGTGTTTGTAAATAAAAGAAATAACAAAACGTTATGTTTTAATCACCGTACGCTCAACATGTTTATGAATACTCGTATATGATCGGCTAAGTGCTCTTATCTATCACACATACATAATATATGGGTGGTAAGTAAAAGTGAAATTTTCTTCACACACACAACTGATATGAGAAGCTGAATATGGTTGTATACATAATCAATTGGTGAGCCGCACCTAATTTATGATTTGATTGGTCTCAAAGTGTAGAGCTGCCGAACATTACATCTTTTAAGGTATACAATCATAATTTACATAAAGTCATTGAATTTATGTATGGGAAATTTTGTGTTGTAAATCGATAATGCGCGCTTAAGCGTTCGATTCGGAAGAAGTATACTTTCACTTCATTTTGTTTAGAGTCTTATGTAAGCCAAAAAATTATATTTTAAATATCTTAATTGTTTCTGTTATCAAATTAATTTATCATAAGGCATTTTTGTAATCCACAAAAATATTTAGATTTTGGTGCGCGCCATGTTTCGCGAAATTTTATGCACTTCTGTATTTGTTACAAATATTTTTGATGTACTAATCTTGTTCTAGTCACTAGAAGACTGTGAGTTATTTATTTGAGCTATTGGAAATCGCTCCTATAGGTTACCTAATACATATCTGGTTGTTGACTAATATAGTTGTATGATGGAAAGGCAATCCGGTTTATTGTGCTGCACCCTTGAGGTTTCATTACGACAGAAAAAATTTAGATCGAATTGGTCCAAATTTAATAAAAACGGCATTTAACTTTTTATTCCAAATATATACAGCCGACCAACCGGATGCGACTTTTTTTTAGAAATAATGGAAAAATTCAGCTTAAAAAAACGCCATTTCGAACTGTCGTCATTGGTAATCCTAGAAATTAGATGTTCATAAATAAATAAAATTAGCTTTTACTTCGAAAGATAATTCTCCTGTCAATTGAATATTTTGTCTTAAAATTTAAACAAATTGCCCAAAAGGGAAGAAATATATCTGTAATGAGGTTGAAAAGAAGCAATAAGGTAGGCCAGGCCCTTCAGCTTAGTGGCGAGAGATTTGGCCACCTCAATGAGATTACATTATCAGGTTATTTTCAGATTAATGATTGATAAGTTCATTGAATCCTATGTTGAATTATAATAAAGTATCTAACCTGTTCCTTCACCAATCAACAACCATTTATTTGAGTAGCTTCCAAGCGAGAAACGTACCATCATTTACAATGAACGAGCTAAGATTCGTCTCTACCTTGGATTCTCAATAACAAACTTGAAGGATGGGGCTACATACATAATGTTGTTTTAAACACTGAGAAAGCCGAAGAGTTTTTGGAGGTGTGCAACTGTCATCTGGGAGAGATTAGATTACCAAATATTTGGAAAATATGGGGCTGATACTGCTTCCGAATGGTAACACATGATCAACGAGGAAACTTTTCTAAAGGCTACGGGTGCACCCAACTTTTGATCGTTACCAGACTGGCTCAACACGTCATTAGTGGAAGAAATTAGAAAGGAAAGGCCTTTAAAAACACTGCGACAGTGTTATGCTGTTTTAAAATTGCGTTTTGCTACATCAATAAGATAATTTGCAACTAATTTACCGTATTTTCCACTATCACTCGGATGAAAGGTAGAACAAGTATACAATTACGTAAGGAGCCCCTCAGAAAATCTTCAAAGCTTCAATCATGTATGTGTGTCGATATTCTGGTCCTCCACATCCCAGAGAAGATGATAAATGTTTTTCGGGTGATATCGCCACTGGCGCAGTCTCTAAACACAAGGATGATACATAAAACATCTATCAATATACTGTGGGTGTAATTCAGCATGGGCTGGATTAATTTGGCGGCAGAGTAAAACGGGGAGCGATGGTTGTAGCAAAAATGTTCTGCAAACAATTTCCATTAAAAGTTGATCTCATACGGAGGCCTAACAACTTTTAATAAAGCACCCATATAGGGACACAAATCGATACCTGGTTGCCTTTCAAGGATCATACACAATCATTGAAAAATTCGCCAAAAACTGCAAAGATATCTCTTGAATAATACCGAACTGTATCGGAAAAAATAATGCGCTTTCTTTATGAACACACGCGTTACAGGTGCCATCGTATCTAAGAAAATAATGTAAAATTCGTAAACAGTAACTAGAACAATGTGCTAGATCCAATTATTGAAAACCTCGTGGCGCCCTTTTTAAAACGTCGATCAGTTCCTGCTTAACAGAAAAACCGATACGATTTATATGATTTAGGTATACCTAATTTACCTGGTTTTAGACAATTTGCCAGAACGGATTTTGCAAGAACCGTTTGTTGAAATATTTATCGACTATTCACAAAAATTGGCCAACATATTGTCGCTTTTTAGCAACATGTGGTTACAAGGCCAATGAAACAATTCCTATTCTCATCAGGAGCTTGGTTGTCTGCTTGATCGTCTATCCAAATTGACGAAATTTGTTGACCCTGGTGGTAAACATTTTACCCGCAGATATGTAAAATGAGTCCTACAATGAAGCATTCAAATTCGATTCCCATTTTGATGGAATTAGTACAAGCTATTTTTCCCGAAGTTTATGCAACTTCTTATTCAAGTTGATCATTAAAAATGTACGGATCTGCATCTTGCATTACCGATTTTAAACAATTTTATTTTTTCTTAAAACATTTCACTTGCGATTGATTTTGATGTTTAATATTTCCTGAAAATACTGGCAAAGACCATGAAATTCAAGAAATGTGATTTGTGAATTTGCAATGCATATTTCAATCGTCATTGTCATAATCCTCAAACTACACCGGCATCCACCGATTTGTAAAAAAAATACATTTAGGCGAATAATGAATCTAAATGAAGTTTTTACTAAATTATTCCTAGAACAAAGCTTACAAATCAGATACAATCAAAACAAATTTTAAAAATTACCTGGTTAAAACAAATTTCAATTAATTTCAGATTGCAAGAAACACTTATGATAATGATGGAATGGTAAAAATGTTAAGATTCAGTAAAATTTGTTTTCCGAAATAAGATTCGAGAAGCCTGAAAGTGTTTTTTCTCGAGCTCTTCTGGAATCAGGAAAAGGAAATGAGAACACATAAATGGATGAATAACATAACTTAGTCGAAGAAACCCCGTCTAGCTGAATTTATCGGATTTAAAACTGACAACAATTTCCTTAAAACAATCTCCTATCCTTGGGAAGACCTTGGCCATGAGATGAATAGCCAATAAAACATTTTGATCCCTAGCACGAAATTTGAATATCTGGCGACGTTTGCTTTCAATTAGCCTTACCACAGGAAGAGAATCGGCTGAGGCTACCGTTGTTTACTCTTCAAACTTACTAGCGGAGTTCGTCCCAATGTGTCTATCTCGGAGGTTAAGAACCCCTTAGATCCGACTTTCAGAAAACAGCTGTTTTCAAAACAATCCGGCCTTTCATATGACGGCGCCTTGACACAATGCCAAATGAAAATCAAGGACATAACTGTCCAAATAAACGGCAAACAAAACCGCATTGCCCAAAAAATAAAATTTTTGAGATAACTTTTTAAATTGAATTTTTTATTTATAATTATTTGTTTTTTAGTTAAAAAATTGTTTTGTTTTATATTCGACAAGTCAAAGTTCCGACAGTAGAAGTACCAACGAAGTAACAGTTTTCTTATTTAAATATAATGATCTTATTACGAGCCGCATAATATACATCTATGAATTGTATAGCATTATTACACATGATTTCTCACATACGATTCATCTGATTAGTCTTGGACATGTCACATATGCAATCCGTCTCAGATATATGTTAAGTTCGATTCATCTCAGGATTATCACACATGAAAATTAGTCCCATTTGACGATAAGTATCTTTATAAATACCATGCTCAACGCTGGGATAATAACGCCCGAATTTGGCGACTTTGTTTGCAGCAGGCACATCAACTCGGGAGTAGAAATTTTCGAAAACAAAACTTTGTGGTGTTAAATCGCTCTGATCTCAGGGGTCGATTGACCGAATATAGACCTTGAAGCTAGTTGAAAAAAAAAAAAATTCATAGGCAGTGATAGTGATTTGGGTTGTTTTAAAAATATCTATTGAACTCGAGGCCAATTGTCCACTCCATGTATTTTGTATAGACTTTTATAGACTGGTAAACTGGAAATATAATATTAAGTATTTAACATCAATCAAGTGAAGTAGTCCAACGCGAGCAACCAATAACAAACCACTGAGATAAATTATTACCTCATCGAAATTTTCTTTGTTCGATTTTGTGTCCCGTGCATTATCAATAAACGGGTAAGTACAAACAAGCCACTGATCGTTCGCGCTTACATATCTTATCTCATTTTTCCAACATACAGCAAAACAAGAAACTCTATATAATATTTTCAAATAAACTGATAAGATAACGCAGGCCTCTACCATATAGACTCAATATATGTGTCGAACGTATTCGTTCCCATATGTCTCATAATTCAGTGCGCAGTTTAATGACAAAATTGGGAAAACCCAATTCTAGAAACGCGCGAGTCTCATCTGCTCAAAATTCAAACTGTTTAAATACGCACAGGTGACTGAAATTTTTTTAATCGAAAACACAAAACACTATTTTATCGTAACTATTTATAAATGGCGTCGCATGCACTTCAATTAATCCACCGTTTTATAAAAAAAAATACTTTCATCAATTTCAAGTTTATGGCATGTGACAAACAATGTAATAACCATCGTGTGCGGAGAAAATTCAAGTTTTCTATTACGCAGTTAGTGGAAAAGTGATTGTTGGATGGAAAAATATTTACATGTGGTAACACAAAAATGCGTTATAATAACGCTCATTCATTCCGCTTTTGTTGTATATTCGCAGTTATTTGCATCGCGAAACCAGTTGATTATTAATTAGCAGTTGGCATATTATCCAAGCAAATTGTAAAGTGCATTTTCTACATAGACACAACATCATTATACAGTAACATCGGGCATATCATAACCGGAAAATGCATATGAAATGTAACGGTCTCATGATAATAAGAAATGTTGTCGTATCGATGTATACACAAGCTCTTAGATAAGTTATCGAATGTAAATTAGCCTTAATGGGTTTAAGAACTGTAAACAATTTTTAGGTTAATTAGTATTTCATTTATACGAATGACTAAGTTCACTAGTCGTTGTAAATTGTAAATATTATGCACTTAAAAGGTCATTGGCCAGACAAAAACTTAAAAGTGAAATTTCCATTCTTAATCCTAAATCTGCTGATACTAAAACTATTTCTGTCATTAATTAATCGTCCTCTGTTGGATTATTACGCTTAATCAACTAATTGTTGCTGTACAATGATATAAACAACGCGACATTTTACAATCGCGCGATTAAAAACAATAAACAAAATATGTGTGTATGACAATGACAACCGCGAAAACAAACTAGCGTATATTATCGTGTCTATGTCATTGTCTTTACTCCACTAAATACTTGCTACACAGAAGCATGACGACGATAACGTGGATCATGAGTTTTTGTAAAAAGACGATAAAGACAGAGGCAAGTAAATTTCTACACAAACACCATAAAAGCGCATCAAACGGATGTAAACATTATTTTATACACTCGAAATGGTGGTAACATGTAACCGGATATCGTTTTACGTAGATTCGGTGTATTTTCGAAATTTGATTAACAATTATCATTCCGATATTTAGTAATGAGTCGCTGTAACGAGTTCTTCGAATATTTTGATAGAAATAGCTTAATTGAGAAATAATCTGAAAATAAATGACAAATTGGAAACTATAATGCTCGGAATTTTCATATAACATTGGGACGATCGATGATTAACTAGCTAAATACAAATAACTAAATTATGGATCGTTGTAGCCTCAGCTACCGAAAAATGTTGATAACTGTAATTGTGTGCTTATAGGACTATCTGAATAAATTTTATATAAAACTGCTACGTATGACCTTCTGCGCTAGAAGATTTTCGAGAAAAGAAAAAGCGCTTATGACACCTGCCACTTCCGATGAACCAATTTCACCCAAACAAAATTGGGATCTCAAAGTTTCCTCCGATTAGTCAGTCCGTCTGGACTGAGAAGTCGCAAAATTGAGTCTGCCCTCACCCAACATACACACAGAGAACTTTTTGAAATCCACTTTGCCTGAATTCAGTGTTTCCAAACACCGACTTATTTCAGACTTATTGACTTATTTGACGCCATCTTGAATAAGTCGGTTAAGCCATTCCAATTCATTGTGCTGACTTATTTGTGACGTAATAACAAAAAAAACGCAATTATTATATGGAAGAAAAAAAATTCTTGATTGTTGGTCGTTGCCACTAGATTTGAAAATAAAAATTGCGTGTATTACATTTAGTCAAGATACATTTTTGGAGACATTTCTGTGTAAACGTACTTATTCAAATAAGTCCCCCCTCGCGAGGTGGCTTATTTAAATAAGCCGTTGTCCACAAATAAGTCGGCGTTTGGAAAACAGCATTCGGCCATTTAGTGAATGGTTCTGCAAAAATCTCGAGGTAACTAATTTTCATGATTGCTTAACTACTTTATTTCACTTCTGGATGGTCAATTTTCACAGAAAAACTCTAAAACTTCCAAGTTACTATGAAAATTTGATTTAGACTAATTATACCAAATATTAAAAACAATCGAGAACCTCCTAAGGAAACTGGTATTTGAAATAAAATTTCAACACACTAACTTTTTGTCTAAACTTCCGACTAACTAAATTGATGGTTACTTTGTACCATTGATAGATGTCTCTAATGTTCATAAGTCAAAATGTGCCTGGTATTTTATTCTAAAACTGTAATCTTAGTTCAGGCCATATAAGGACCTTATCCCCGGCCCTTTACACCTATAGCAATTACTCCGCGCCATTACCCCCCGAGCATTATCCCCTCTCCCCTCCTCCTTTATGAATAATTTTGATGGATTGTGTCTTAGCACAATTCGTTTTCGCACTTTTTCGGGTCTTCGATATCGATATTAAGTAGATTTGGAAGCGGATTATTGCGATAAGGTGCATAATTTATTTGAAACAATTTCAATTGCCCTAATAATTCAAACACGCCAAGCATTTCGGGACCAAGTCGACCCCAAGATTTTTACGGTTTTAAAACACTTCGTTTTCAAAAAGTTTCTAAAAATATGTGTGTGTGATCAATTTGGGTAACCACATGGGAACAGCATCAGAGTAATTGTAAAAATGGAAGAGAACGAGATCGCCCTATCGCCCTCCGTCATTCCAGCATGCCTCAAAAAGCACCAGCATGCACTTTCCAGCAACCGTGGAACCTGGCCCAATCATTCATTATTCCAAAAAATAAAATTGATTATGTAACGTTAGATATAAGACGTCCAAATTTTTTAATGGAATGTGGCGCCAGCAAAATAAAAATAAGCTGAAATAGTAACTTTTGAAAACAAGTGTGGTGTATTCGGGATCCATGTACACAACATTTTTACCCCTGCATTTTTTACATTGTAGCTCAATATTTCGAAATTCAAGTCCATACCATCATTTAATTTTGATGCCTCCTCGCTTAAGAAGTTCTGATGCCAAGGGAGAATCTTGTTCTTCGTCATCCTACAGATTAAGCGTCTGTTATTGTATCTTGTCACTTTTTTTAAAGGTAGCCCATATTGCTTCTTCGTAATTTATTTCCGCCGAGTTTGTACAATGGTACACTGCCTTGTTAAATAGAAGCATCTATTAACTGGTTATCTCGAAAGGAACAATCCAAGAACTTAAGAAACCCAAGAAACTACATTGAATGAACAAATAAAGAAAATATTTCAGAAGTCGTTAACAGGCTCACCAGTAAAGACCAGTTTATGCCTATCGTGAGCATGATCGTAGATTAGAGACACACTATTGAATACCAAAATAGTTTGTGGTCACTTTTCACATCCTGTGAACTTTGGTAAATCTGTTCGCAAATAATCCACTGCGAAAAAATAACATCATAGAGGATAAAATTGAATTCAATAAATAATTTTATTTGGTACTTAAAATCCCAATCAAGTTTACACTAGAAAGTAAAGTCTAAGTCAAATAACTCAGAAATAGCTTTGGGAAGCAATCACAAATAGCTTTGCACAAATAACTTAAAGGAGTCACTCAAAGTTTTGCATTATTAGAGGTATATTCGATTTACAGTATTATTGAATTGCATATCAACAGGTTACCATTCGATTATTCAGGAGCCCTAATAAGAGTTAACACCGTTGTATTTAACAGAGAACCGCCAAAGTGCTTGACAAACAAATGTACCAAATGGGATGAATATACGTGTCCATATTATCACACAGAGTAGCCATACCTGACATTAGCAAGATTATGTAAAGGTTAAAAAACCCAACAAACTTCAAAAACTAATCCAAGAAAATCCGGAAGATTCAGCAGCAATGGGAACAGGCTAGAAGGGAACTGGGTGAGAAAATGTGAATCGAAATTCGAAATTGGCTCCCTCCCAAAAGTTGAAATGGAAGTACGAAAAATAGAACAAGATTTGTGGAAGATCAAAGTGGAAGGTATACCAAATAATAATGATACAAAAGCCTGGTAAAAGCCCTCAGTTAATGTAATCCCAAAAAAATAATCCGTTGGTCAATTAGTCCCAAGGGTGACGTGATTTTTGACGGGATCAGTACTTATGACCATATTACAAAATCCCGAATGGACAAAATCCCGTAGATCAGTATGAAGTATGAATTTGTTACGTGATTACGGGATTCATCAAATAAAATAATATTATTTAATTTAAAATTATATTACTCGCGATTATTTTCAAAAAATCGAGTTTATTGTATGTCGGATTAAAAGTGCTGTATATTCTTTTATGTTTTTGCTTTGTTTTACATATTTTTACTTCCTAGGTATTTTTTCTCCGCACTTTACTTTTTCCACTGCAATGTTGGTTATGATATGATTAATTCCTTTGCCAGATGTTCCATAATTTTATAAAGCCCAGAATGACGCTTTACTTACTTAATTAGGTTAGGTTAAAAATCGCGCGGTTTTTAACCTAACCTAAGCCGATTTATCATGATGGAATACGGGATTTTGAAATACGGGACTTTGGGAAACGGGATTTTGTAATACGGTATTATGTATACGGGATTTTGTAATACGGTATTATGTATTACGGGATTTTCTAAACGGTATTATGTCTTACGGGCAACTGTACCCAACCCTTTTTGACATATGGTTTTTAGAAAGTAACAACCTTCAAACGATTTGTGTCAAAACTTTATGAAAATCGGACCTTTAGTTTATAAGTTACATTTGTCATAATAACGCTATTTTGGTTATTTTCCAAACAATGGAAAAAAACGAATTTTGTGTGTTGATTAAACCCAAAGGTGGAATTATGAAATACGACCGGTAAATATAAACGGATTGTAAACTATTTTTGAACGTACTCGATTAAATTTTTTAAAATTAGTCTTAGTAGATGTAACGCGAATTCAGCCGTTAAACTTTCATTTATTTGTGTGAACATTTTTCTGTTTGCCCATTGATCTTCGAACAATTGATTTTTCCGTTCGGATTTTATGATCCCGCCCTTGTTTTTTATCGATTTTTCCCGTTCATGCGCTTGCTTACATTGCTTTTTTTGCATTAGTATGTGACAATGGATAAAACTTGGACCCCACTAAACTCCGGAATCAAATCGTCAATGAGTTGAGTGAACCGAAGCCGATGAAAGGCGTCCGAAATGACCAAAAACTTTTTCTTGAATTTTATTCGATGACTATATTGGGAAAGGATACCCATCAAAGGGGAATATTACATGGCGTTATTGGCGCGTTTGATGGAAGAAGACTCCGAATGCAAAAGAAAAATTTGCCCTTTCACCAAGGCATAATGCACCGTGTCACAAGTCGTAGGGTACGATCGCAAAATTGCATCAGAAATGCCTATTTGGATAACCGTTGGAATGAATGTATCACTCTTGAGGAAAGCTATGTTGATGAATAAAGTCGAATTTTGCAACAACAAAAAATGTCTTAAACAAAGGTCTGTAATCTTAAGTAACATACTCGTACTCTAATATGATGGTAAAACATGTTTCCAATTAAGAAATCGATAAAATATATAAACGGTAAAATGCTGCGGTATGCCAAAACTCCGATTCAAATTAAACTAATATCATATGATTTCAATTAGATTTGCAGTGTAAAGTGTAAACTAGTGAAAAAAATCTAGTTCAATATACATACAAAATAAACATATTTTATCAACCACGGTAAAACTCTAGAAATTGGGTTAATTGCGAGCAAACGGAAGATTAACATCCAGGACGCAAAAATTAAATATCGATTAGGTAAAATCCAATTTTCTAATTCAGTGTCAAATATGTTTCTGCTTCGCACCATAAACCACCAAAATATTTTCAACATCACAAAATATCTGTACACTTTCAAATTCCAATCAATCAAAAAACAATTTCAACATGAGCTAATTTACGTCAGTCTGTGATCTTCAATTTCATACCTTAAAATCCGTTAAAAGACATTTAAAACGCTTAAATCATGTTTTGGATTTCCAATAGTGTTTTATGATCAAACACACAATTTACATGTAAAACAGCACGAAACAAGTGAAGAAGAAAATTTTAACGGTTTTTAAAAATTTATTTGGTCGATCTTCTTTAATCTTTCTAAACCTAATTCGAGATCATAAACCTTATAACTGCAATACATAAATTCCCTTTTGTTTAGCAAGATCGTGCATATCTTTTTAAACGATCATCAATCAAATTTTTGTATGCATGTCTCGTGTGCTTAAATATTGTCGTATCATTTTGTGTGTCAAATACGCGATCAAACAATTGATCACCTATATTCAATTCGAGGAATTAAAACCTAAATTGATGATCGTTTATGCATGGCGGCCATTATTCGTATCATATATATTGTATATGTATGTATGATGTAAACTGTGCTAATTGTGTACAGTAAAAATTGAAATCTAATGAAGCAATCGCAATTTTAAATAATATTATTACCTAGTTATATTATTTTGAAAATGTTGTTAGTTAGTTAATAAACACAAAATGTAATAATAACAAGAAGAATACGCCATATTTGTATGTTGAATACATAAGAAAAATATGGAACAACAGTTAAATCGTCTTGTTTCATTTTAGTAAAACTTACTCACGCGTAAGCTTTTCTTGTTTGTATTTATGTAAAATGTACAACTATTTGATCATCGGCACTTAATGTGTAGAGCTCAACTATCTTAATTTTGAATAACATTTGAATGCACTTACAAATTACATTTACATACTTGTAAAAGATGATATTTTGTACTTGGATTAGGTCATGTTTGGTGATGTGCTTGAAACAAACGATCGCGATCTTTTATATTAGAGAGCAGACGGAAATTGTTCGCGATCACTTTTACTTGATCTCCAATATGATAATTTATAAGATCACCTGTAAGCAATCTCATAATTTTAAATTACTGTAAATTACCGAATTACGTAGCTGATTGATAAAATTTCACTTTTTGGCTGAATGGTTTTAATCAATAATTTTACAATATATCGTTATCCACAGCCGTACCACGAATTTCAAGATATATGATAATATGCCAGCCTAACTACAACAACATGTAAGCGAAGGTCATAAACGACTGCGCTTATCATAAGCAAACTTTCTTAATATACAAATTATCGGTGCTACGCCGCTTATCATCTTATGTTGTTGAATAATAAAAAGCCATCAATTATGATATGCGAGTGAAAATTGTATTGAAAATTAATTTTCATATAAAATTATTAATTTATTGATTTGGAAATTATAACCAGATTAAAACGTTATCGTATATGCACAGTAGTATTAAAAATGGTTTATTTGTGGGTGGCTTTCACAACTTTTACTTTCCTCCTCTATAAACCCTATAAGCTTTACGCTAACAAATTATTCTGTCACTAATCTTTGAGCTCATTAAGATGAATTATATTCGATTATTGATTGTGCGAAATATTTTAAAAAAATTGAAAAATCATGTTCATGGTTAACCGCAAATGTATATACGCCATATCATATATTCTAAACACATTATATGAGCAAGGTGATCATGTTTATACAATTTAGAAAAAACCAAATCGTAAAACCGAACTTACAAATCTTGCGATCGTACCTTATATTTACAATTCGATCGTACAATGACCTAAATATTTTTGTAAATGTGACCTTTTACGATATACGTACGTGCATTGAGTGTACCTGTTATCACATAAGAATATGAAAAAATTATGATCGATCATTTTACACGATCGTCTTATGTAAACGGAAACATAAAAAATTGTAAAGAAATGTTTCTTCTAATATACGAGTGATTCTTGACACTAATGCATTTTGATACAGTGTTTTATGTTATTTATGTAACGGTTATAAATTTTCACGATTTTTGTTTTTTATATTTTTAGGTTTTCCTGTGGTTTGTTTTGTGTGTGTTACTTTATTCATATTTCGTGATCTTAATGCATTTTTATGTCGTCTTTCTTAGGCAATACGCTGGAATTCTAATCGATTGACACAATTTCTAGTCCTAAAAATATACTTATTTTGAAATTAGCTTTACACGAAAATTTATTGCTGTGAAGATGTATATGTATAGTGAAATCGGAACCCGATTAATTGCGACATTTTAGGTAAAGTAATTAAATATTTTATTATGGGTAAATTTGGCAACACACTTGTGATAGCGAAATAAACTAACTTTGTAAGGAAAACAACCAACAGTGTAAATATACGTATACAGATTGCCATCTTTAAGCAAATATTTAAACAATTGTCGTATTCTTATCAATGGAAGCCTTTCATATTTCTTATTTTGGTTTTCTAGGGTGGACCGTTTTTTATGCATGTATATACATAAAAAAACCATAAATGAAGAAATCCAACATGCGTTATTCGTTTTCTTCTTGTATGTTGTATATTAATCGTATATGTCTTAATCTAGTTTTACAGTCTAGATATTTTTAAAAAAAACATTAAATTACAAAAATAACAACACAAAAAACGCTAAATTCCGTCTGAAGACGGTTCATCCATATATATAAAACACACTTATATAAATATGTAAGATAAAAATAATAACAATAATAATAAGAAGTATTGCACCATTTTTACATATTATTATAAGATCGTCTTTGTTCGAAATTTTACTTTGGCTTTAATATTTTGGTATAATTTTTGCGCGATCGTTTAATTAAATTTATTGTATATGTTTGAGAAAGTTTCAAATTTAAGAAACATACGCGAATATTGTTTTGATCGCAAATTTAATTGGCCATAACAAAAAAAACGGGCTGCAAAATCATAAAATTGATGCCCGCAGGGTACCGCGCGGAAACGATTTCCAATTTCAAACGATCAAGAATTTAGTTCATGATCGTAATCTACTAACTCGGTTCATGAAACGCGATCAATGGGCAAGAGAAGGCCGGTATCCACATAAATGGCATAATATAAATTTTTCAAGACTGAATTTACGACACTTATGTCGTTGTTTTGATTAGATTCAAACTGATTTTGATAAATAATTTAGAATAGTGTCTCGGGTGTAAACTACATCCTCAATTTTCACATTTTACTACCAATTTTTTCTTTACTAACAATGGATCATTTTTTAATTCAACCCGAGCAAGCAGGGTTATCCTGGGTATTGTACACCGAGCAACGGTTGTCCAAGGACAAATGATCCAGTGTGTATACAGTAATGAATTGTGTTTACTTTACACACTCTTCTTACACTGACATTCATTTCAGAGTAAAATTTGAACATCCGAGTATGCGGGGTGTAAACACAGTTCACAAATAAAATCGCAGTGTACATACATAGTAAAATTATTCAGGTTGAATAAAACAACACCACAGAGTATTGTTTGACAGCACACTGCCTGCTCGGGTTAAATTAAAAAATAGACCCAATAACCAACAAGTGACCAACAAGGTAAACCAAAAGAAAATTAACAAAATAATTATTTTTCCGGGAATAGAATTTTTCAATTTTTTATGTCACCCTGTAAATTTCAAAATGCAAGGCACACTTAAACCCAAATTTTTAAACATTTTGTTACGAGAGAAAATATATAAAGTACTTCATTTGTACTTATACAGAATTTAACAGTCTTTTTATAAATTTCTTATTTAAATTATATCGCTTCTATAAATTCATTAAGATGCTAAACAATTTTCATTTTCAATCTTCCATCATTACTTATATTGACAACTTTTACAATTTAATACATATTTATATTCAATTTTTGGAAAAACCGTAATCAATTCATACCAAAATCATAGTAAAATACTATTTAATCCATATTCGTATTATATTAAATTAAATTCATATTCATTTCTATTTCAGTCATATTCAATTCAAAATTAATTAATTTTCAACTCATATTCAAACCAAATTCAATTAATTCGTATATAAATTAAATTTAGTTCAATTCATATTCAGTGTTTGCATACCATTGAATATGTATTGAATATGAATTGAATATGAATTGAATATGAATTGAATATGAATTGAATATGAAATGAATATGAATTGAATATGAATTGAATATGAATTGAATATGAATTGAATATGAATTGAATATGAATTGAATATGAATTGAATATGAATTGAATATGAATTGAATATGAATTGAATATGAATTGAATATGAATTGAATATGAATTGAATATGAATTGAATATGAATTGAATATGAATTGAATATGAATTGAATATGAATTGAATATGAATTAAATATGAATTGGTATGAATTGAATATGAATTGAATATGAATTGAATATGAATTGAATATGAATTGAATATGAATTGAATATGAATTGAATATGAATTGAATATGGATTGAATATGAATTGAATATGAATTGATTACGAATTGAATTTGAGTTGATTATAAATTGAATATGAACTAACTAACAAACTTGATATCTTTGGGTTAAAAGCTATTCCTATTATGATGTTTTACACACATCGCTCATGGTCCTTAAACGAAGGAGGAAGTTATCTTGGGTATGGCTAAATTTTGTTTATAAATCGAACTATGTGATATAAGCAAGATGATCCCAAATGGTAACCTGCAGAATTTTAAATACGGAATATGACTCAATTGAAATTTAAATAAAACGTGAGTGCAAAAGCTCCGAATTCCGCTATCTGTTGTATATATTAGACATTAGGCCCATCTATATATATAATTGGTTAGGTGATAAGAAAGTTTGATTGTATCTTATGATATTTTAAATTTTAAAGTCTTCAAACTTTCAATGGAATTAATTCCTCCTCTTATAACTTTACGCAGTGCATGACGTCAGTGTTCGCGGATCGATGGGAGGGGATACCAATAAATTCATTATCAAGAAATATGTGTTTTCAATATAGGAGATATATATATATATATACATTATATCAGTATATTGCGTGCGCTCTCTTAAGTTTTAGAAAAGATCAAGCAAATTTAAATGCAAAAGCATTTCCGTAGGTTTAATTTCCCTAGCAAGGTTCAATTGGCTGTTTTCTTCTATCGAAGATAAATAAAATTCGATTGATATTTATCTACTAGATTTTTCTAAACCAGTTTCATTTGAATTATATTCATTTACTTCTGTATTATAAATTTTGAAATTCGACTATTAAAGAACTAGTAAACCATTTAATAAAAGTAAAGAAGAGTAAACAACTAGTAAACCATTTAATATTAACTATTCAACTATTCTAATATTTGAAAAAGGTGGTAGGGGCGCCTCCAGTATCTTATCTTTAAAGCAAATTTCAGTATCACCATACGTAGTAAGAAGATTTTTAATTTTATGACTCAATTAGCCGAATTTCCATTTCTCACTGGTTTATCCGAATTATAATTTGTTACAAATCCTTATAAAATCAAATCAAATATCACATCACATATGAAATTATATCAACTCATATGAAATCAAAATCATTAGAACACAACATTTCACTTTCAACAATTGCCATTAATTCAATCTCAATTTTAAATATGAAATTCCCTAAATTTATTACAACAAAAATCGGTAAGGATTCAGCTGTTACACTATTAAAAGGTCATTCTATTCAACACAGTATATACTCGATTATTGGTAGTGGCCGGAAAAAGGTTTACGACTTGGTGGTTTTCTAAACGTTTTCAGGAAAATTTCACTAGTTTAGCAGTTTCCGACAAATAAAGAAAAACCTGCAACCGCGTTGGAATTCGTAAAGGTCAAAAATAATACGACCAGCTATTAAAATTAGGAAACCACTATTAAATCATATAATTTAGGACCAAGCAATTGAAATTTTGACAAACATTTGACAACAGACTCAAAATAAATATTATCGTCGTTTGGCCCTTAAGTCGAAAAAAGCAAAAGAAAAACAATTAGTTGGTTAGCCTGGATGTCTGTTTGTACCGATGATATCTCGATAATGCGTTGAGTGATTAGAGTTTCCTCGTTTATCTCTTCTATTTTTATTCGAATAATTTAGGGCTTTTGTACGAAATTATACGAAATCACCTCTAAAACGCATTTATTGTTATTTCCGACGATATGCAATATATCGTCTAAAATATTAGACAACAATTTCGACAATTACACTTTAGCTCATAAATCCACTGTTCTGGCGCAGTGGGCAAATTTTTATATAATCGAAAATTTACCAACTGCACCAGAACAGTGGATTTATGAGCTAAAGTGTAATTGTCGAAATTACTGTCTTGTTGCAGCAAGCAACAATTTTGCCATCAAAATTTTAGTTCACAAACGCACCGTTCTGACGCTAGTCACAAATTACACATTTATTGTAGGATAAAAACGATTGAGATAGAATTTGACATAAATTTAACTAAAGCTTAGTGTTCGAAATTACCGCTTAACGCGGAGGCAGATACAAAAACTTCCGATATACCTATTTTACGTATCGCATGAAAGAAAGGTCTTGGATCAAGCAACAATTTTGTTATAAGCATTTTAGTTCACTAATTCATAATTTTGACGCTAGTGGCAAATTATCCGCTATAATGCCAAAGTCAAAACAAGTGGTTTTTATAAAGATCTCTGTGTGTATGTATGTGTGCATGGTTCCGTGCAGACTAAAATCTATGTCCCCCCTACAGCCCAGAAGGATTGCTCGATCGAAACAAAACTTCATACCTATACTTTTTTTATCCATTCGGAGATCCCAGTGATTTTTGTTCGAAATCGTTTTATCGAAAGTGGTAGTTTCCTACCTTATGAGCTTTTTCGTTTTTTCTAAAAATTTGAAAAGTATAGCATTTAAGAGAAAGTGATTGTTAACTAAAAGGTTCTAAATTAAATTTGCAACAATACCGATCTCGATCATGTTTCCAAAATTTAACCGGAAATGATGAGTTTTGACAAAAAACTGTTTTTCAACAAAAAGTTGGGCCTACACAGCCCAGACGGATTGATTGATCGAAATGAAACTTCATACTTAAGCTTTTTTCATAACTTGACAGATCTAAGAGAATTTTGACCAAAATCGGTCCACCAGAAGTGACAACTTTCAAAATATCTTTCTTGTTTTTGCAAATATTCGAAATACAACTTGCAACAATACCGTTCTAGAACAGTCTTCAAAATTTAAGCGGAAATTATGATTTTTGTCAAAAAAAAATTCAACAAAAATTCGGTCCCTTTACGGCCTAGATGGACTGATTGGTCGGGAAGAAACTTCATACCTAAGCTTTTTTGACATATTTGGAGATCCCAGTGAATTTTGGTCGAAATCGGCTTACCGGAACTGACAGCTTCTATAGCAGCTTCTTCGTTTTCCATTGAAAGCGACAGCTTCAGAAGAAGCTTTATCATGTATTTGCATGTATTTTGAAAAAAGTTTATCATTTTCGAGAAAAACGCTTGTGAACTAGATTCAAAATTAATTTTGCAATAATACCAGTCCCGATCAGTTTTCCAAAATTTGATTCGGAAATAACGATTTTTGTCATAAACGGTTTTTCAACAAAAATTAGATCCCTGCGAACAGCACATACTACTTAATCTATTTACATAAATTAGGAGACCCCAGTGAGATTTGGCCAAGATCGGTCCATCGGAAGTGCCAGCTTCTATAGAAGCGTTATCGTTTTTTGCAAATACATATTTTGAAAAGTATAAAGCAAGTACGAAAAAACGATTAAAATAAAATGATTTTAAATAAAATTTTAAACAAAATTAGTTCAGATCATATTTTAAATTTTATCGGGAATGACGAGTTTTGATAATAAAAAAACTTTATTTTCACAAAATATTCGGCATTAAATTTCATACATATTCGGATTCAAACGAAAAACATCAACAAGACTTTTACCACAAATTAACCTTTGATGATGTTTCTTTTGATGAGTCTTAATCTGATCAAAACTAATTATTTAATTACTCTTCAAGTTATAGTTCGAGTACTGTTCAATTTTAATTTGCTGTCAAAATACAATTAAGAATGAAGTGAAATTGAAAGCCAATATTATTTGAAAGCTCATCATGACGATCTGTTTAATTGGTTATGTCAGTCATAAAAGATTTGGAAACTGCTACTTATACATATTTTTGCCACCTGCTATTTTTGTATAACTTCGTAAAACGGAAAATATGTATTTCCCCATTTAATCAAACACATTGCTTATTGTTGCTATACTCGCACATCGATTATTTTGTACAGCGACCAGACAGAATGGAATTAAAGACACATAAAATATCATGACATCAAATGCGACCATGAGCTTCCGACTTTTTGCCAAAATGGCAAATATTTACAATGTATAGTTAACTTTCACTTTCTAATACTGTGTACAGCGTGCGTATGATATAATGCCAGCTACAAAAAGTCTTGGCATTTACGTACTGTATAAAAAATATTTTATACATGTATTACATTTTAAATCCCTTGCAATCAAGCATTTGGGCACAAAAATGTCCGGTTTTGATGTATTGTATAAAAACAGCAAAACCTGATAAGAATGCGTTGTATAAAAATGATAAGAGTAAAATTTGTAAACAGAACGTGAAATCACCGCACTTTAATTAAACCAAATCGATAATTCAACCTGTATACGGGTATCGAGATAAGAGGTGTATCAAATATGCGCGCCCAGTTAATAATTTCAATATGCCCGATTATAAGAGGACGTAAATGGTGCCAATCAACACTAATAAAATACACTTCCGACTACATTTCTATATATAACCAAACTCCTTTACTTTTGAAATGTGTATATGACCTTGACGAAATCATCTTAAAGATGTAAATACAAAGAAAAATTCTTGTTTTGTGCTTGCGAGTTCGTTGATGATGCTGCTGCTGCCTCTCTATACAGATATATATAAATAAATAAACACCATAATTAAGAAGAAGAATAAAATAACCGTTAACGACAGGCAGAACAAAACACACTTTATATATAATTTATAATATTAAGATGTTTAATTATAATTTAGTTTAACTCGAATGCTTTAAGACGACAACACGAACAGTACATAAAATGCATACAATAAATATCAAAAGCATAGACACAAGAAGGGCCGGGTGTGTGCTGGAATTCACATACAATTTTTTTTTTATATAAGGCTTGGTTGTTGTGATCGTGTATACACGCCGCTATGATTGAACAGAATTATGGAGAAGATTATTTTTGTGCGAATTAAACTTTGGAACTATTGTTATGTGTAGATGATATAATTGGTAAAATGGAAACGCGACGTCATAAGTTTAATGATCGCACTGAGCTCTGGCAAATTTGTGAAATGGAAATTCGACAATTTGATGATCATCAAACCTGTATCCGCAATGTATAATTCAATATTGACTCGTTAGTTAAAAATTGAATAATTTATTTTAATTTTAAGAAATTGATTTAAATCACGTATAAATCACCATTTCTACACGTGTGTACAGAACAGAATATTTCATAACTGGTCGATCTAATAGTTTTAGACACTTCCTTCGTAAAATATATATAAAAAAGCACTATCATTTTGGATGTGACGATTACGTCACGTTTCAAAATTGTCGAACACAAATATCACGATAAGCTGATTATGAAAGTGCATTCCACAACAGAAACACATTCTATAAATCAATAACTAACTTCCTATTATAAAATGTAAATATATACAAAAAGCTCACCACTATTATAAAACACTATTTACTAATATTACTGTATAACCCCTGTGCCATGTTGTCATGACACGAATAAATTCTAAACAAAAACCATACAAGAAACCAGAATTTTAAGTTTTCTCTACTTCTAAGCTTTTTGCATTGTTGTTGGATTCTTTAGCTTTTTTTATTTCATCTATCAAAACAACTTTAATAGGTCACACAGCACACACATTATATTATTGTATGTTTGTACAAGACACTAAAAAACCGATCAACCAACTAAATGCTTATTTTAGTTAAACCAAACATAATTGGTGGTGTTGGATTTATTTTCATAAAGCTTAATCGCGCAAATCGATAATATTTAAGATAGTTGACGTCACTAACCGCTTATCTTGCTTATTAAATAATAAAATTATTTGTGTACAGCTTTGGCTCGAACTTTAAGTTTATATTCCAATATTGGTGTATCCATCCACCACACATCCAAAAAATCACTAGATTTTAGCACTTCTTCTTAAACTATATCAACCCATCTTAAATCACTAAAATATTTGTAAGCACACTATTCACGAATCACTCATATATTTCACTTATAAAAATAAATTCACTAAACTCCGCGATTATCTAGCAAAGCACTTTATTCCGTACATAAAGAATACGGTCTTAAGTTGTTTTCAACATCAAATTCAACATAAGACTGTTGAAATTGGTTGTGTTCGGTCTTCGGTATAAAAGTGTGATAAAAATGTAAAAACAATAATATATGTGTGTGTGGCATTATACGAGTAGTAGAGAGCGCAACAGAGAATTTAATAATAAAACGCGAGAATATCCGCGGAATTTGAAAAGTACTTGTTGTTGTATTTTCTTTAATCGTTTTGTTTTCTGTTTTGGTTTTAACAATTTCTTACTTAATTTTGTAAGTAAGTAAGACAGAATTTTTATTGTTTTTTTTTGCTCGATTGTATGGTGAGGGAGTGAACACTTCAAGGTGATTGACTATATATTAAAATATACAAAATGCGGGAATGTCCACAAGGAAACGGCGGTTAGTGTTGACCATTTATCTATGGATTGCATTTTATAAATAATAAAATGTCACATTTTTTATAGAGAAAGCTTAGTTCGTGGCACAAATTAAAAATAATCAAACTTGCTATCAAACTTAATCAAATTCATTATTCATGTAATTTATAGGCTTAACACCAGGTAAAGATTTAAATATGAGAGGAGACACGTCAAAAAGGCAAAGGTAAAATATATTTAAATTTCATAATTGCCAATCGCGGTTTGAATAGGCTAACATAAATAGCCTTTGCCTTGCCTTCCTAATCGTAAAAAATTTAAAAACATGCAATCAGACCAAATCAAACTTAATCAAACCAAATCAAACTAAGATAAATTCATAAAAAATGTTTAGGTTCACATCTTTGCTTTAAAACGGTGAAAGAGATAACATAAGAAAATGAAGAATTACTAAAAAATTTGTCGTCAAAATTTGTTAAAAGACGTTAATATGCCAGCATTTACTCCTAATTTTTAGCGTTAAAATTAAAATTGTGCAATCAAACTGAATCAAACCAAACTAAACTATCAATCAAACTAATTCATACTGACATGACAACTATTTTTTCGGTTTTGCACTAGTTTTAACACATCAAACTAATATTTTTTTATTCTATAAAAACATTCACCACATTGTCTAAAGGCGTAGCTTTCAGGCTACGCTGCTGCCTTCATCGAATAAAAAATTGATAACGATTCAAAATTTCAATTCCGTGTCTCAGTTCAAAAATAGCCAATACGTGGAATTCGTTTAGCTCCAATCGTGAATAAAAAAATTTTGAATCCAAACTATCTACAAATATTTGCTTATTGATGCCTTCGAATTCTAAAGTAGTTTAAGAAAGCAACCATTTTGAACGGAAAACGATTCAATTGATCTACAGTTCAACTCTTGAGGTTTTAGTCAAGTTTTACCCCCAACTCCACAAGGGATTTTCCTGAAACTTTATGCAAAGCTTAAACTGACCAGTATCTATCTACAAATATTCGCTTATTGATGCCTTCGAATACTAAAGTAGTTTAGGAAAGCAAAATTTTGAACGGAAAACGATTCAATTGATCTACGGTTCAACTCTTGCGGTTTTAGTCAAGTTTTACCCCCAAATCCACAAGGGTTTTTCCTAAAACTTTATGCAAAGCTTAAACTGACCAATATCTATCTACAACTTTTCGCTTATTGATGCCTTCGAATTCTAAAGTAGTTTAGGAAAGCAAAATTTTCAAAGGAAAACGATTCAAATGATCTACAGTTCAACTCTTGAGGTTTTAGTCAAGTTTTACCCCCAAATCCACAAGGGATTTTCGTGAAACTTTATGCAAAGCTTAAACTGACCATTATATATCTACAAATATTCGCTTATTTATGCCTTCGAACACTAAAGTAGTTTAGGAAAGCAAAATTATGAACGGAAAACGATTCAATTGATCTACAGTTCAACTCTTGAGGTTTTAGTCAATTTTTACCCCCAAAACCACAAGGGATTTACCTGAAACTTTATGCAAAGCTTAAACTTACCAATATCTATCTACAAATATTCGCTTATTGATGCCTTCGATTACTAAAGTAGTTTAGGAAAGCAAAATTTTGAACGGAAAACGATTCAATTGATCTACAGTTCAACTCTTGAGGTTTTAGTCAAGTTTTACCCCCAAATCCACAAGGGATTTGCCTGAAACTTTATGCAAAGCTTAAACGTACCAATATCTATCTACAAATATTCGCTTATTTATGCCTTCGAATATTAAAGTAGTTTAGGAAAGCAAAATTTTGAACGGAAAACGATTCAATTGATCTACAGTTCAACTCTTGCGGTTTTCGTCAAGTTTTACCCCCAAATCCACAAGGGATTTTCCTGAAACTTTATGCAAAGCTTAAACTGACCAATATCTATCTACAAATATTCGCTTATTGATGCCTTCGAATACTAAAGTAGTTTAGGAAAGCAAAATTTTGAACGGAAAACGATTCAATTGATCTACAGTTCAACTCTTGAGGTTTTCGTCAAGTTTTACCCCCAAATCCACAAGGGATTTTCCTGAAACTTTATGCAAAGCTTAAACTGACCAATATCTATCTACAAATATTCGCTTATTGATGCCTTCTAATACTAAAGAAGTTTAGGAAATGATAAATTTGTTTTTTTATGGACCTTTGGAGTATTAAAACGGTTGTAATTAAACTCTTTATATACGAGATTTTACTGTTAAGAGAAATTGTAGAAAGGAGATATTGTAACCCAAACTTATATCACCCGCTTCGTTTTCAAGAATTCCTATCAACACTTTTTGTAAAAACGAGTTTTTGATATCGAAACTTTTTATTAAATGTTTGTTATTTTTTGTTAAACTTCAGTTGAAATATTGTTGAACAATACAGCAGAATGTTATCACGCGGCCAACAGCGGTGAACAGCCTAATATTGTAATAGCACACATCAATGAAAAAAGTCCTCTATACATAGATAATATGGACATCATCTATAGTTTTGAAATTGATACTAATTCTGAAGTAAACGTTACTATTATAAGTGACGGTTATGATACGATTGAGCCCATGGAATGAAACTGGTGATAAAATTGACCCCGATTACGGTAGAAGTAAATAGAAGGCGATCTTGATAGTACACGAGAGGAGGATTTTCTTGTATCCGTATACAAGAAAATACGGTATTAAGCAACGAAATAAAGTACCTGACACAGGACTTTGTGTGATTAATATAAATAGCTCTCTTCGAGTGAGAGGAAAATAATATTTGGGTTTTTGCAAGGTGGGCGGTAAATATAAACAGGAAAAACCAAGGAGTTGAAAAAAACAAGGCAAAAAAAATGTTTGAAACCCAAAAACAGATTTTGTGATACATTTACACAGATGTGCGCTACTCCAATCAATTCTGGGAAAAATGCAACTGGGATCATGTACAAGATCGTGTACAAGTTTGTAGAAAAATGTTCTTAAGAACATTTGCCGTTGGCTACAAAATAGTGCTTGTCTGTATAAATTCAAGTCAACATGGATTACGCAGAGACACTACGGAGGTTAATAAATCTAGAAAACAAATTAATCACGACGAATTGAATAGCAAAAAAGCGATTCTAGAGACATTTCTTGAATTCCTGTCAAAATTACCATCGCACTATGCTCGAGCCAATTCTTCAAAATTATTTCTGGAACCAAACTATAACTCTATTCGCCGCCAGTCAATTGTTATCTGTTCTGCTGGATGCGGATATCAGAATAGAAATTACGTATTGGCCAATGCTCTTCTCAACTTTTCAATGGAAAATGAGATTTGTATCGTTGTAATGTTGTTCAAAAATATCTGGAGCCATCATGAAGTGCGATAGTGTGCACAGTAAAATAGTGCAAAAATTTAAAAAATACGGCAACCAAAGCTGCACGTATTCATCCGAACCCATATGATGCAGAACAACTATCATTTTCATTTTTTTTAAATTATGCGGTTACTAAGCACTTCAAACATTTGTCAATAAAACTGGGTACCAAAGTAATGAGGTGCATAATTTTGAAACTGGATAATTAATAAACTTAGTTAAAAACAATAGTTTTTTTTTTAATTTTAATTGAACCTTCTTTAAGCCAGTTTTTTGTATATCCTGAAAACTACAATTTTTTTACATAGGAGCTCGTGCCATGAAGCGGGCGATATGCCTCATATTAAACTGAAACACCATAGTAATTACAATTCTAATGTCTAGAAAAATGCCATAAAACACATCGCACTTCCTTCATTAATGAATTGGTTTTATTTCCATAATCTGTAGATAGGTGGATTATGGAAATAAAACCACGTGGTGATCACAAAAATTAAAACTACTCTGCTTTTCCTGAATCTTTTCTTTAGATGAGGAAAAATTACTTAAGAAAGTTCCCTTTTACATCAACCCTCGTTTTCCCACATTTCACAATTGAACTCTAGCTTGAATTCAAACTTGACAGCCGCAAATTTGATTCCCGAATCTAAATGAACGTATTAAACAAAGCGTTTAGATAACGCATGCACAACAATCTAACCTTAAAGATATGCAAGGTAATTGATAAATAGTTTCCACTACTGAAGGACATCCAAATTTATAAAAACAAAAGCTTTAATAATATCTTTATGTATCAGATACAAATTTTAGCCAACTTACGATAATTGCGAAATATTCCCGAATCAATCACATAAATTTATATAAACGGGTACAACGGTATATTAACTGTGCTAATAATTCACCTTGAAAATGTCGCAAACTAATAAAGTTATACACTCTTTGTGTTCATACCGCGCCTCGACAACCAATTTCTATAAAACAAACATAACTTCATTGTAACCGAAAATTAGTCGCGAGTGCCGCGATTCTCATAAATCAAAACCATTGAATTATTGATCAATCACTGTTATTTGTATTTTAATTTTTATAACGCAATAAAATTATGTGATGTAAATTTTGTAGAAATTTCCAAGAAACTGTCGAGTAGCGAAAATTTAATCTAATGTTTAATTATTATGAAAGTACATACAAGATTAGTCTACTGTTCGACAACATATATATTCAGTGATAAGATAATGGACAATTAAGTTAATTTGATGCTTGTGCAAGTATAGCATAATGTTAAGGGACTCGTCATTCAACTATATATTGGAAACTACATTCCATCAACAACAACAATCACCAGTAAAGGTATCTATCTATACATTCGCAAGAAATAATCAAGTGTTCTTGAACTTAATATATTGTTTTGCTTATACAGAGATCATTTTCAAGTTCACTAGAAAATTGGCGTGATTGCAAATGAGCGACAGCATTTCCATGAAAAAGGATCGCGCGCAACCAATTTTTTTTATAACATTTCTTGTTTTCTGCATAATTCCAAGTTAATGGTAGTGCTTGCTGCAGTGCGATGATGAATCATGCAAAATATTACAAGGTGACATCTTACATACCATATAATACAGATATAGGATACGTATACTATAAATAAGTAACAAGTACATTATTCAGGTTGATTGATATTTGCATGTCGATCGAGATTTTTATTGAAAATTTTAAGAAATTTCGCAGTACACGAGTAATATACAATGGGAAATATAAAAACTGCCACATTAGTACTATGTGCTTTCCTTTTTATGACTATTACTAACAAATTAATTTTGTTTTCGTAATCGCTAAATACTCGAATATATCCTTGTTTTTGTTCTATTTGGAACTTCTTCGAAGTGGCGATGTACAATATTGTCTGTTTGTTTAGTGAATGGCATTGAAACTACATAAGCGATCGTATATTTGGCTTTATAGACAAAAAGAACCAGATAATGGTAATAATGGACCAATGTAATGCTTATAAAAGTAAATTAACGATAAGAGATACTTCCACGACAATTCACCGAAAAAATAATTCATCGAAAACGTCAGAACGTACTAGTATGGTCGCCTTTAGAAACAATTAAAATTCGTTCTCGCAAATACAAAATGTTTCATTCGCTATCTACACAGTGGGATTACCCCCAATTAGTCGAAAAAAATAATAACGATTTACCAAAACGTGAAATAATTTTTTTATTAGAATTGAAGAATTAATATCGAAGTAATTAAATCGAAAATTATTTACTGATATTTTACACTCATTTTTCTGTTACTTGGGGCAAAGTAATCCAAAGCTAAGCGGCTTTGGGTTCTTTATTTTAGTATAAAAGGATTAGAAATGCAGGTTGGATAAGAATAATTAAACTTGTAAGGAATTGCTAACGGCTTAGGAAGTTCTAACGAGAACGCGGTAGGTCGCTGCGCACTCCCCTCGCTCAACCCTACGAGCGGCTTTTCATTTCAATCTCGAAGGTGCAGGAGCGGGATCTATAAACATGATGGAGATATAGAATTGGCGCCGTTGAAAATTATATAAACGACACCAAATTCACTACTTTGAAGAGTTCATTAAATTTAAAGGAATTTAAGTTAAAGAAATGTAAGTATTTTAAATAGTTTCAATATTTTCCAAAAAAAAGTTTTTGAGGGATTTTAGCTTTCTTCATTTTCGGGATCTAAGGTTTCGGTTTTTCAGCTCAATACCAAATAGAACTATATTTTTCGTTTTTTTGATATTTGCGTTTCGATATTTTCGGAATCGCTAATTAAACCCAGACTCTACACTTATCCAGCACAATTTAAAAATAAGGAACAATACACCTAATTCATGACGCTCGGCCTAAATATGTTGATTAATTTAGCTGAATTATCGTTTCCGGTGAATTGTTGTTTTCACTGAACTGTCGTTTTTGTGACTTGGCAATTCACCGAAAACGATCATTTCCTGATAACAGCAGTTCACTGAAAACAACAATTCACCAAAAATATGTCAGTATTTTGTATTCAGTTGAACGATTGGGATAAAAATTTAATAGAGGGCCATTCGAGTGCTAAGAAACCTAATTTCCTGAAAATTCATCACTTGATTGTGCACAGGTTCTGTTTTTTCTCCACACAGGATATTTTTTTGGTAGAAGTTGATTTTTATGATGAAAATCAAATTCGAATGAAAATCAAATGTAGTTGAGGAAATCATTCAATTCGAACGGAACTAAGTCATTTCACAATCTGGGAAAGAACTATTGCCATTTTTAGCTGTCCATGCTGAAACTTGGTGAACAGGAGAAAAATGGGAAAAAATTATTTTGGGAATCAATCGAGGGAGTTTATAGTTTACTTTAGAATTTTTTGTTAGATTCTTAAGAATTGGTACGATAATGTAGCCTTATAGATGAGAACACGCTATCTAGAATTTTACAACCTGAAGCTCTTCGCCCGGCACTATTCAATGTTATTGAAAATTTTATAAGTGACAAAAGTTAACAGTGACGCAAAAAATGGATTCCCACCATTAAAGCACAAATTGAGATAGTTTTCATCTTCTGTCAGACTAAATTAAAAGTAAAACTCATTTTAGCATCACATTATAAAATCTATTTCCATTCAAAATAGACAATTTAATTGTTAAATAAATGGAACGCTTCTGTCTCAGTTAATCATATTCCAGAATTCCTTCCCAAAATAATATTAGAGTTATATTTCGATCCAATTACTTCACGATCGTCATGCGGCACTTCTTAGAAAAATAATTTCGAAGTTTAACTTCTATACTAAACACCCGAAATTCATCAAGATTAGTATAAAATAGTCTCCGTTTCAATTGGTCATATTTTTGAACTTCTTTCAAAAATCATTTAAATATTAAATTTACATCATATAAAATTAAATTTCCATCCTAACTACACACCCAATTTTATCATGATTGGTTGTGATAACGCTAAGATCCATTCTAATTGGCCATATTCAAAAACTGTTACCAAAGGTACCCATTTTGCAAACCAAACGTAGATTTAATCGGTGATGGTCAACCTCTTAAAAAATTGGTTTTAGATTCGTTTCGACCCTACACACCCAATTTCATCGTGATTGGTTGGGGAATTACCTAGTTCCTTCCCAGGCGGCCATATTAAAGAAATTAGTTTAAAAAAAGTTTGAATCCTAATTCCAGCTTTCGTGCCCAATTTCATCAATATCGGTTGTGTAATGGATTAGTTCAACAACTACACCCAGAACTTATATCCGAATTCAAATTTTATCATTAATATTAACTTACCCATGAGAAATAGTACAAAACACCTAGGCCCCGAAAAAATCGAACCTTTGCAAAAACGGACACACCCTAAACGAATGTCTTAGAATTTTAAACAATTTGCTCGCTCTAAAATTAAATTTTAAATTTTATTTTACCGTTTTCGGTGGTAATGTTTTCGGTGAGTTGTTATTTTCAGTGAATTGGCGTTTTCGGTGAATTACTTTTCGGTGAATTGTCGGTTTCAGTGAATTGTCGTATTACTACTGCAATTGTCATAATATTGATCTGGTAGAAAATTGCGACATACAATTATCTACCCAGCTTGGTTCAATTTTCAGATGGGATTGTTATTCTATCATATTTACTCAGTTATTTTTTAAATAGAACTCAATCAATGTTCAATCGATCATGTCAATCAATATTAAATCGATCAGAATTGATTGAGTGAGCTTCTGGACCTATTGAACGCTCTTTACCAATTATTATCAAATTGTATTTAACTGTTGCGTTATTTGCGAGTAGCATCTCTTCTCTGCTCCATTGGGCTTACGTTGACAGCACCGCAGTTGTAGAAAACTAAAATTTTCTAAGATCAGGGTTTTTAAAACTACAATTTTTTGTAAATCGTATTTTAAAGAAAATGATTATCTAAAACTTTTATTAACCAAAAATAACAATTTCCGGAATGGAAATTAAAAAAAATATGTTTAAAGGTCACGGCAAACATTTGTAGAATGAAATGTTAAAGCCTTTAGTTCAAATAAAAATCGAATAAATATAAGCTTTGAAATTACATTTCGATTTACATAAAGTTTTGTCTTATAATAGTTGGCGAAAACCCCTATAAGAATGAAATATATAAGCCTCAGTAGCAATATTTGTAAGGCTTTGATCCTCGCATTTAAAGGCAAATATTATACTCGAGAACCCCGAGTATAGTATTGGCAATAATTTTCATGATATACTATACCTATGAAGGTTTGTTCAAGAGTCCTTCCCTACTTCTTCTAGCTTTATTGATGACTCTCCCGCTTATTTTTACAAAAAAATTTGAGTTAATACCAACGGTTTAAGCTGAGTGTTTAATAAATATTCCAAAAATTACTCACTTCTATTATTGGTGTTAATGCTTTCAGCTTCAAGCCCCACTTTATTGTTACCAACATCAAAGTAAGCCATTGTTAAAAGTTACTTTACTCTAGAATACAAGGTCTACAAGGTCTCTATTTACCCACGATGCTTCGTTAAAAATTGCATTCCTCCCTGAATTGAGTTTGAGAAGAAAAGCTGCCGAGGCAGCTCTGCTCTGAAAGAGTTTAATCTGAATCATTTAAACCATATTTCGAGCAATCAACAATCTATGCGGAATAGTCGAGTTGTATACATACTCCAAGGAACCACTGCAGGTATCGTCTTTCATGGTCCTAGTCGTTCCTGCCCATGAACTGTTTACGTTTAACACCATCTTGTAATTTTCATTTTCATTTTTGTTTTGTTTTAGTTGCACAGGAAGGATCCCAAGGTTGAAGAATGTTAAGTTTCATTTAAATCTGCCAATTTGAGAACAATGGGATTGTATCATTGAAATTGTTAATTTCCACTATAAAAATCAAACGTACTTCGTCGCCCTTTTAAATTCAATTCAGATTTGCTATTCTCGAGAATCGCATTGAAACTTAAATTGGATTTTCATTCATTACACCAACCGAGTTCCATCTAGTTCCATCTAGTTCCACCTAGTTCCATTTCAATTAATTATTTTCCAGAACCCATGCCTTGTTAAATCCAAATTGACAATTTTCATCACACAAACCGAGTTTTATGACCAACCGAGTTTTAGAACCAGAATCCATAAATTGTACAAATTTTCATCATACGTACTGATTTTCATCACAATCGATTATGAAATTACCGACCAAACGGCACAGTGATTAAAGCTTTAGCATTTGGATCAGGAGATATCGGGTTCGAACCCCGAATTACGATCTGTGATCAGATTACGATCTGTGATGAAAATGAACACAGCCGTGGCTCGTTGTCGGAGTGCCGAATGGCTTTAGATAGAACGTGAAAAGCGAACCGCGAAAGAATTGGGAGTGCTTCGGCCCCAGAACAGAGTGCAAAGATAATAGAATAAAATAAAAAAAAAGATTAAGAAATTCCTAGTCAAATTAAATGTAGATAATTATTAGCCCCATATTCACAACTCAAAATAAAATATAATTTTCATTAAACAACAAAACCTCAGATTATTTTATAGAATCATTACATGAGTTCATAGAAACTAAGTATTATTTCAACAGGCAATTATCTGAAACCACTTTTTGAAGTCATATTATTGTCCCAAATGTATCATACAAACCGAGTTTTATCCGAATAGCTTGAGAAATGAGTCAGTTTAATTCAAACTGGCTATTTTGCAGAAACGATGCCATATTCCATTCATATTGTTCATTTTCAACATAAACACTGTGTTTCATCTGAATTGGATCAAAAATTGCTTTGATACTAAAACTAATATAGTGAGATCAGGGATTTTATTAGTATCAAAGATTTTAAAATTCGGGATTCGGATATCTAAAATTTTGGTTTCCGGTATTTTGATTTCTGTGATTTTTTAATTTTCTTGATTTTGATAATCCGGAATTTACAAATTCTTCTTTCTAGAGACGGAAATTCATGAACACCATTCTTTGACACATTATTTATTAATTGATTTTCCATCTAAGAATGATAAATCAAACGTAATCGCCATTGCGCTCATTAACACATCGATGCAGAAATTCGATTTGTGCGTTTCTGAAAAACCATCAACTCATCAAATCTGTCAATTATACAATTGACTCCGTCCTACAGAAATATTCAATTAAATTGGTAACTATTGGTGATTACAAACTGGTAGCAAGACACATAGTTGAATACCTTACAATCTTAACCTAATGTTGTTAAGTTTGGTACGAGGGAATATAACAATACCTTTACACCAATATAAACGGAACTCGAGAAGTGAACTCCCGCTGAATTAAGCAAATAATTAGAACAAAATTTGTAAAACTTAGTCAAAACCTGGTGAGTATTAATTTTAGTGCTGTGGTGTTTGCTGATGTTGCGTAAGAATTATTTACCCAATTAGACTCATACTCGGAACAAGCACATCAAGGAACATCACAAGCAGGCTGTACACTTACAAAGATATTGTAACCTTCGTACTAGTCTAGTCTTTATTCCATAATCACCTCTATTAAACCTCTGCAAGTCTACACGTTTACAAACTAATATGGAACAAAACAATATAAACATTTTCAATCTGCCATCTCAATAAAACCATGACGTCAAACTGTCAGACAATAAATCGGATCGTTTTATTACTTTGCAATATTGCGAGTTGCCGAGACATGAATATTAAACGTCTCTTGTGCTGTGTACTGTTTGCATTTTAAATCTGTTAAAGTTTATTATAGAGACGAACCGGTTTTTACACAGTCAATATCAAATTACCGTTTGATTTTTAACAACAAGATTGCGGCCTGTTTTATGCAAATGAAGAGTAAAACTCTCAATTTCCGATTAAGCACAAACAATTTGGTATACAGCACTCGCGTGTTTCTTGTAATCGTGTAACGTAATCCGCTTAATTTTAGCTCGTAGCAAGTTTGACTTGTTATGTTAGTATGTGTATAGGTTTTATAATACTCAGCATTAGCAAAATGTTTATTTTCTAATCAGCTTAACCTAACTTCAATGTAAAGTAGTTACTGTAACAGTTAAATTCTATATTTATTTAGAACGAAATACTGTTAACAAATCGCGGCACAAATCCTGTTTAATTAAAATTGGATTATCTATTATTTTTAACTTCCTCGTTACGAATTAAACACATCACCGGACAAAACGCATTCATTACATTTTAACATTCCGGGAAGGTCGCTTCCCGGCTGTTTTATTGTTGTGCGATAAGGTAGTTTTATTTCGCCTTAATAATTTAGGCAAATATTACATTGGATTGGTGGGCTATTAGAGGGTGACCTATATACGTATATGTAAGTATTTTGATAACAAGGTGGGCTTGGTCGATTAGAAACGTACGATAACGCTGTTGAAATTCTGCCAAAAATGATAAAATAATCGTTTAAATTGCGTAATCGATCGAACCGATAGTCCCGCCATTCAAACATTTTAATTAATAGTTCGTTTTCGATCAACACATGGTGCCATCAAAATAAAAACGAAAAATCAATAAATTCATTTTATTAATAAAATTATACAGTTCAACAAATTTAGAAATTCATCGAAAGTTTTAATTTTAATTATATTTTTAAGGTGTTTCGTTTAAATCGCACGCTGATTAGAAATTACCTGATTATAATTTAAAAAAGGGAGAAATTTTAAACTTGCGGGCGGGCGGGCGTACTTATCGAATAAAATATTATTACTGTGAGAATTTTATCGAACTACATAAATCAGTTTTCACCCTGTGTACGAGTTATTGAACCCCTTCTTATGTCGATTTTACATGCACACATTTTTATTATTGGTGTATTGTAATTCTAGGCCTCTATTTACTCACGTCACAATACCATTTACATAATAAATATAACCAATACTGAGCTACGGTAATCCACCTGTTTTATAATTTTAATTTGCCTAGCTCAAGCAAAACAATTGTCAAGTCTAATAAAATCATAAAATTTATTACACGTTTTTCGTTCTGTGCTGAGTATTTGATATACCTTAAAGCTATCTAAAATGAATTGAACAAATTGCGAGATATGAATAAATAATTTCGCGATTGTCTCCCAGCGTATTGGGACCGACTCAAGGCCGTAAATTACGATAGAAATACGTATTTCAAATATTTCTGTGCCAATATTATACGATATTTGGTATTGAATACAAAATTATAACAGTTTCTCGATAAATTCGCCTAAATGTTGATTATGAATGCATGCTTGCATAAATATCTAATTTTATAATGTTAGTACCTTGGCTGCCAATGTTAAATTATAATTTTTGCTTTGTTATTTATACTTCATTAAATTTATTCTCGTGCGAATAGTTTGGATTCAATATTGATTCAGTATTAGAAGAATTGCAGACTTATCAAAAGAGAGTGCGGATAATGCAAAACTAATTCAAAACTAATTTGATGCTGTGAGTGTATTTATTCTTAACAATTTATAATTAGAAAAATAATTGAATGTGAGTTTAAAAACGTAATAAAATTGAAGGAGAACTAAATATCATAATATGTAACGTATGTACAGGGTTCGGCAACTCATAGTTCGTTTGAAATTAAATATCGGCAAAGCCTCCCTCTTCAATCGTACCGAATAAAAAGTCAATTACCATGGCACGATAATGGTCGCCATTGACTGTGAGTGCGGCTCTTTCTTGGGTGTATTGGCTTCTCAATTGTCACATGTGGATTTTTTGGTTCCCAAATACGGCAATTTTGCTTGTTCACATAACTGCCGAGGTGAAAATGAGCTTCGTCGGCATACTTTCAGCTACAGCAGCAATATTTTCCATCGGACGAGTTAGGCGGCGATGCGGAACGTGTGTATTTTCGATGAACGAACTTTATTCAAAAATTTCTTCACACTCTTCTCAGTTCGCGCTTCATTTTTACTGAATTTGGTAGGCAATTTTCGACAAATTTCGGCAATTGACTCACTTTGGAAATAAGGTTAATAACTCCCAACGTTGACCAAGCATATATCGGCTTATTTTGTTCACCGGGAATATAATATTGAATTTGTGTTACTTGACAGATCACATTAAAACTATGAGTGGCGAAATAACCACTTGTTCAAAAACGTACCAAAAGATACCGCAACTTTTACAAGCATTAAGTTTTACATAAAGAAAAATATAATACCTTTACGCAAAAGAGTCAATTGTGGTCAATTGAGTTGTAGCCAAAACAACTCAACAAATGGCGATTTTATTTTTTATATGACTAAAAATAACATAAACTCAGTAATGAAAGGGAGCCAAAATCTTAACATTGAAGATCGATAATTTTAACAATATACAAAAATTCGATGATGGGGAGCAAACATTGCTGTGTACATACGAAACATGGGTACTGTGTAAGTAAGTGATGAGTAATTTATATTTTCTTTTATATTTTCCTATTTACCATTTCTAGAAGGAAGAATGAAGGCTGTCCAACGTAGATTTCTCGTGTTTATCATCGATCTGTAGTGCTCGCCGTTGACAGTTATGGCAATATCAGTTCCGTTTAGGAAGAATTACGGAGCGTTGATTCCGCCAGATCAAAATTCATAGCAAATAGTAACTTCACGAGAAGATGCTGGTGATGACAATTTTGCTTGTTGATGCTGGTGTCCGACAATTTTGCTTGTTCACATATCCATTAGTCCAGAAATGGGCCTCATCGCTAAAGATGATATTTTTGGCGATATTTGGGCAAAATTTTTTGATAAAATTTGATGATTTTGCGAACGTTGATTTGTCATACACTACTGAACCATTTACAACAAATTTTATAAATGTTGCTTTAACAACATGGCTGTTATAACCTAACAAATTTCAACCGTACCTATTAAAGACCCTTTAGATAATATCCGGTCATATACCATCGTCAACATTGAATCGTATACCACATCATCATAAATATTTAACCGTATAGCTACACCATCGTATAAACACTTAATCGTATAAGACACAATTCATCATAAGACCAGTTAATCGTTAGACCAGTTATTAGTTAGTATTTCTGAATTCGAAATTCTTTTTCGAGTACTATCCTTTTCGACCATCCCAAAATAAACCTCGAATCCGAGACGAAAAATGAAACTTGTAACTAGTAGGATTCGGTACATTATCTGCTGCTTTTGCAAGCGTATAACACAACTCTTCTTATTATTATTTTGTTACTTTACATTTACTAGCAAATAATATTTCAAGCATGGGGAGTTTTTACAAAGCTCAACACAATTCCGGTGACGATAAGAACCGCTAAAGACAATGAACCGTTAAAATGAGTTGTAAAGATAAGGAACCTGTGCAAGGCGGTTAATCTGGTATCTCTCTGTTCAAGACGCACCTATACGGATAGGAGACAGTAGCATAGTGCACGCATCTACCTGAGAATCATGAGAGCACTCTAGACTGTCTCTATCCTGCCGAAAATCAAGCTGGTATCGAATCCTACTAAACATGACACCCTGCACTGACCAACGGTCACAGTTCCTCTACAAGAAGGCTGCCAAAAGTTTAGTATTTGGCATGGTACCAAACTGGACGTTATCGCTAGAGATTCTCTGTTGACCAAATATTGCAAATGAGCAAACCAGACAGTACAACTTTCAACTGGTAGATTGTCAATTTGAAAGAGCCAAAAGCTGACTAATGATTAGTCATTATTGGGCTAAAAAATAAGTTACTGGCAAAGGTAACCAATGGCACGATCAGCTAGCTTTGAGTTCAGCGCAGTCACGCTGAAGGTGTACAAAAATAACGAACGAAACCAATCGGGACCTCCACTACCAAGAGAGGTCACATCGAGTGATATCTAATACTCAGGATGATATTCAATCGGTAAGTTGTGACCAAATACCTCGGAAATGCCAGAGTAATGGCAGCAAACTTTATGAAGATAATCACTCTCAGACAGAGAGTTTGAGATTTATTTACTCTCAGACAAAGAGTCAAGATTACTGTCAGACAAAGAGTAAACCTAAATGCTCAGCGGATTGATATTGTGTTAATCCAAGAACCTTGGGTCAATGGAGACCGAGCACTTGAACTTGTAAACTATATGCTATTACATGCAAATAAAATAGGTTAGATTCGTTGTTGTATTATTGCTAAATGTAAATCAAATTTTTTGGTTCGTCAAAATCACTGACTTAATCATCTTCCCTTCTCTTATATGAAGTGGATACAAAACTCTCCAATAAATTTAACTTTAGGAACAGTTTATGATATATAGCCAGCCCCTGATTTGTGATATAAAGCGCTGGTCACACATTTATTGCTTGGTTCAGCAACTATCGCACGATATGATGATGATGATCCCATGATTATATTGCAATGAGCCAAATGTAGCTGCTTCTAGCGCCAAAACGGAAGATTTAAATACTGATATGCGTCAAGTTATTTTGCGGCATTCTTCAAAACCTTTTTAATGATATGCAACATTTTATATATTCTACAACAAAGGCCTTTATACAATATGCCATTTCATGGTTATATCAGAATGAGAAAAAGTGTACCCGCCGAGAACGGAATTTATAAAACCTTTCAAATGATATGCCGTATCATTATAAGGGAATGGAAAATATGTGACTATTTCCAGCGGTCCGGTAACCCACATGATTATGTTGGAACCAATATTCAGCAGCGCCTAATTGGTAGTTTGGCATACTAAGGTGCTTCTTTATGAACTAACGTGGTTAAAATTAATGCCTGATTCAAGACGTTTTAAATGATCTACACGTGTGTATAACGCGATATTAAATTGGTTTTGGGAGATTTCTTATGATACGTAACTGACCCTTTCAACTACTATCTCAGTTTTAAGACAACTCTCCGAATTTAGAATAATAGATAAAAATGGTAGATAAAATGGTAGATTAAAATTTAAATTGCATACGAGATATTAGTGGTACAGACATCCGGACATGCAGACGTTTATTCAGCCAGGCGATCGGACACAATCTTTTGTTACATTTTTGAGATAAAGCACCTTCAAAACATCGAGGAAAATCGTTTTGGACGAAGGTCGTTTTTTATAATTCTCATCAAGATTTGAATAACTTATTGAAGTACAAAATTGCTCGACCGTCTGATATCTCAAGCATGGCTTGTGAATTTAATTTAGAAATCGCTCGAAAGAAATCAGAAATCGAATAACTGCAGCGCCTTAGCACAAAATTTTGAAAAAACAACTTTTCTGTTACCAGCACTTTAGTTCATAAATCCACCGTTTTGACGCTCAAATTATACAATTGCTGTGTTTTTTCCGGGGCGGGCTATTGGCCGCTGAAAGGAACATTACCTATCCGAAATTCCGCTACTACCCTTATTGTCGCTGTACCATTCAAATTAAAAATAAATTCATCCATCAAACAAACTTTTAACGACCTGAAATATACCAAATAGGTAGAGCAAATTATCTTTATATCGATTTTTAACTAAAAAGTTGAATGAAAAATATTAGTTTGGAGTTAAATAAATTAATTCTATGCAAAAATAGCGCGCTAAATATAAGTTTTGACATAGAAAATTGGGTGCTCCGAATACAATCTATCGGACGCTAATAAAAAAACGGCAAAAATATACGTGTTTCATGTCGTTGAAATAAGGTTTTTAAGAATGTTTAAATTTAGCTTCTTCTCATTCTGATCTAATCGTGCGGCATATCGTTTAAAAGGTTTTGGACGAAGCAAAAATTTATTATCAATAATTTAATTCACAAATCACCGTTTAAACGTTGGCGGCAAGTTATTCGTCAGAAAAGGTCTTCAAGAATGCCACAAATTTAGTTGAAGGGCCTTAGTATTCAAAACAACCGTTGTGGCGCAAGAAACACTTACATATTTCTATTTCCAATTTAATCATGTGGAATATCGTTTGAAAGAGCCCTTAAATTTTTGAGCAGCTTTTTATTTTTCGCTCCATTGACTCCATCATAAAAAGGGTTGAAACTGGTCTGATTTTCACGATCACGATAAATGCAGGTTTTGCTAAAACAATGATGCTCGAATATTGCGAGCATATTTGCCGGAGCCATTATGCAGCCGGTTATCTTACAGGAAACTTGTGGTGTTGTCGGGTTTGCCAATTTTCGGGCCGAGGTCTCCCCTTGTGTTTTTTATTATAGAATTAGGAGCTATTTATCTAACATAATTGAATATTTCAGTTCATCCTAAAAACCAAAAACAACTCTTTAGTTATCATAACATTACAACCGCACATTGTTGTCAATTATTTTAGATTTGCAAAAGTTAAATATGGAACACAAACAAACGAAATTATCTTAAATAAAATGCCCTTAATTCTCAAAAAAATGTATCACAACTTTTAACTTCGCGAGCTCAGTCATTTATTTAAATTCCTGCCAAACTGAAGGAGTTCGAAATGTTTTGTTTACGGATTTCGAGAGCTCATATAAAGCTCATAATTCTGTACTGATTGTTTTTCCAATATAGAGGGTGAAAGGAGAAGGAAGGAGCCCAGGAATGATTTAAAGTGGTCCTAATAGTTAGTGATAGTGATTCATATGGCTAACGGCCCGTAATCGAAACTAGGCTATTATTAAAATTTTGCTTAGTTCGGCATTGGTTCTGACTGACTCACAATAACGCTTAAAGTGTGCAATACTTACATAACGTCAGACGAGTATGCAGTATAATTTACAGCTATGAGCCAAATTTCCAAATAGTAACCCCCTTCATATGAATCGAAATATGGTATTTGGGTACGTGATAGAATCGACACAACTTGATCCGGCTTCAAGTCTAACCTATTTGTGCATTTTAATGGATATGTTTAAAATAAGCTGCTCATACGACTTTAATAGCCCTATTTACTCTTCTATTGAAAATAACCTAGTTACAACCCGCCTCCGCACAAAATATTATCATAGTCTGAATTATAAATAAACTATACATACATATGTATAGTTGGCCGTCACAGTAATCAAAACTTTATCTGTTGAATTTAATTTTGTAAAGGGAGGTTAAATGTTATCTGGTTTGCCGGCTTTCAACTCTCTCAGCTGTGTTCGAACAATACTTTAGGGCCGATATATTCTCATTCCACACAAATTCGCAAACGTCGATCTCTATATTCTATCTGTAACTTGATCTATTTAATAACCATTAGTATTTACAAAACAGTGCTAATTATTAAAACCGTTTTGCCAATAAAATAATTGCCATCATTAATTTCATGCGTCACTGGACTTTAACACGAGCATTAGTCACCGTGTTTGCGATCACGACTTAGTACAACAATGATTTATAATTTTTTTAGCAGATACAAAAATAAATTTATAACAAAATCTTAATAAAATGGTAAAAGCAAGAGGTACATACGAGTAAATACTAAGGTATTTGCAGTCGATGACTAAACCTTGTTAGTACTTAAGCGATACGCGCATGGATAATAAGATATGTTTAAAGACGCATAAGAAAATACCACAAAACTGGATCTATTCAATTACACAGAGTATCCAGTTTTATTTATGTGATGTTGGTCATGAAAAAACTCGAAAGTTGAACTGTTTATATTTTGCGGTTTGGGCGACGGTGATTAATTTTGTATGTGAATCTCTCGCACCTTACCGAATTATTATTAAGTAAACGACAAATTAATTTGCGGTCATTATATTGCGAAAATTCAAAACTGACCAAAACTATAAATCGATCTATTAAACGTTAGCACCGATCGTACGTGATGATTAAGTCCGAAACTATGGAAGGCTGCATGACAAAATACAACTCGGTAGCATACTTTTGAAGATACCAGTTCCACCGCGCTTATTAAGGTGCGTCTTTTGCATTACGTATTCAAATCAGCTTATCTACATCTAAATGCAATTTGCACCACCAACCTTCAATTCAAAAATACATTGAAAACATTGTTGTTACTTTGCCACATCAAATGTAGGTATAACTGACTTCAATGTTTTTATTGCTCTCTGATTTGTTTTATTTATTTTTAGTAAGGCAGATAGGTAAGGCGTTTAAAAGGAATGTTAAGTATGTGATGCACTTAATGTGTTGCTTGCCATTAGAAGTCAAAACTGATAGGCAGTAGAATTTATTTGGTCAAGAAACCATAGATTACAATCTAATGACTTGAAAAACTCATGTACGCAGCTCTGAACTAATATTATGTTCTAAAATTCTAAAGGTTACTTGAAAGTAAAGGTGCGAAAATAAATTGCTAATTTACTAAAATAAGCCAATATAACATAGCAATACAATGCTGCTATTATATCACATATCACAAGATGTCAAATCTGCAAGTTGCTTAAAAGAATTTTAATGTAATCTATTAAAATTTCAAATCACAATGACTATTCGTATTGTGCTAAGGTTAAATAATTTTATATGACTTACCAAACATTAGATTTTATTATTTGAAAAACGTTATTTAAGCTAGTGGTAGTCGCAACAGAAATGAGAAAATGATGTCTATTGTTTTTATTTATAATTACGAGTATTCAAACTAGAGCTTCACTAATGGACGCTCATTTAAGCACCTAGTTAGATGCTGCTTTTAGAAAGTTAAGTTTAAAATAGCAAAACCTTCGTATTTCTACTTAGTATTAATTTGAATGCCATTCGTGAATTAATCTAAAATTACCAGCTATCCGTATGATTCATTATAATGAATAAAGAAGGATGTTTTGGAGATTCTTGCATGGTAAAAACGAGGAATGACTGAGACTTTTCGTTTGCTCCAAGATACGCCTCGTTAATTAAAAGCGGATCCTCGGGACACTAAAAGCTCATATTCACCTCTTTCTTATATAAATTGACTTGAATTTTCACGTAAACAAACGGTAAAATCGTAAAGCGTTAATACAAATTTTAGTGACTGTATGGGAACAGCATACAAGAAATTGTAAAATAGAAGGAAATGATGATCATCCCCCTGACATGACAGTATACGTAATCCAGCGGTTGTGCACATTCCAGCAGCTCTGGGACCAGACTAGGATTCAACGGACCAATCAACCATTAATTCGAAAAAGATTTGATTATGTAACTTCGGTAATGAGGAGGCCAATCTCTACATGCTATGTAGTATCAGCAAAATATAAATAAACAAATAAACAGTCAAAAATGAAATCAAAAAAATAAAAAAAAATTAATTAATGTTAAAGTTGGTAGCCGAAAATTTCGACAAAACTGATTCAAAATAATCAACAAGAAACGAAAGTCTATAAATGAAAAGTAAAACCCGCAGACCTATCCAAATGCTGATAAAGCAGACAAACAATTGTGATACGAGTATCTTAGTGATGGATAATCTGAAAAAAATGTCTGGCTATTTCTGTGAATTTACTTTGCCGACATTTATCGGCTGCCATTTCTTGATGCTACTTAGTTAGCCGAAAACTTCAGGCGACAAAAATTTGCATTTTCGACATATTTTATATCAGGTACAAAATTCTACTAATTGCCGAAAATTGCATGCTATTCATGATAGTAGAAAATTTTCGCAAAAAATTGGATTATCAATAAAAACTGGATTTCACATAAGAACAATGTTTAGTACAATTAGGGGCATTTGATTTAACTTCTGGTACGAGGTATATTTTATGTTGGTACACATAGTTCGAATGTTTATAATTTGTTGTGTTAAGAGACAATAATTAGAGTTGTGGTATGAGCAATGCACTCCCAAAACTCAGGCCATATTTTACGTAGCATAAAGTTATAACGTTATATGGACCGGTTGAAATTAGACAACCTCAAAAACTCTTTGTTCCGATATTTATAATTTGTTGTATTCGGAGGCAACGAATTAGAGTTGTTATACACTAACATATTGCTTCTGCTACAATAAAATCTTCATTGAAAATTTAGCTGCAAATTACTTGTTAAATTTTCAAAAATGAGGGTTGCTTTGAAATAGGCGTTATATAATTGTTCCGCAATTCTAATATATTTCGTGTTATCTGAAAACACATCTAAAATGGCCTTAGGGCCGATATGTTCGATATTGCAATGAATTAATTAATTAATTAATTCAGTATTAAATTTAGCATATGTCACATGCAACATCATGCAACTTGGTGAAACATTACGCAAAATATTGCAACATGATGGTCCATCCGGAGGACTCCTAAATGAATTATCCAGAAGACAAAACTCATTGTAATCGTTTCTTTGGGGAAATACTAAATGAACTCCTTGTAATCGATTCCTGGAAAACAAAAACCCTTGCCCCACTAAATTTTATTAAAATCGTCCAAATAAAATGTTAAACCAAGGCTCCAAGCTCCCCGGCCTCTACCGGACGATCCCTAAATTAATTTTCCTAAAATCGCGACCCATCACAATCGCTTTTTGGTATTCGAAAATTCTTCTCCAGCAATAATTATAAAAATCCTGCTACCCACAATAAAAATTAAAGAGACCCGGGAACCATCGGACTCAGGGCTCGCCGGACACTCCTCTGAACGAATTTTTCCGAAATTTGTGTCAAAAATTAGCCATGTTTTATGTATTTAGTATCATAGCTAAATAAATTAACAGCTGGTCAGATATTTAAACGATATACGGGCCGATAATGTTGGGCCACTTCAAAAATTCCAGGATCAAATGTTTATAATTTGTCGTGTTAGAGGCAATGAATCCGTGGCCTCCGAGCACGACAAATTATAAACATTAGATCCTGGAATTTTCGAAGTGGTCAACTTCGCACGGTCCATATAACGATCCGTGGAATGGATAGCGTCCATGGAACAAATAAGTCCTCCTTATATCAGTAACAATCAGCAATTTAAAAAAGATGGTTGAAGATTATAGGCAATTTTACCTAGTTTTAAAAAAGCCAATTTGACATATGAATCAAACTAATATTCAGGTAGCGATAAATATCATCTGAGGAGAAAATATTATTGTGTATCTCTGTAATCATGCATATCGCCCCAAACCAAATAAAACAACAAAAATGGCGATCACAGATGTTCGCGATTACTCAACTGAGTACAATAACAGTTTAAGGCCCTACGCTCTTAAAGTATTTCTTGAATTAAAATTTGAGGAAATTTTTGGAGATAGCAGAAAGGCGGTAGTGGTTTAGGTAGCTCTCTCGGGGACTCGGAAGGTCACTGCTCCTATCTACGCTTGTCGCGAGATTTCGATGAGATTTAAGGAAATAAACCTGTGGAACTTGGTAGCGGCTTCTATAAACATGTCGTCGTCAATCAACCATTGCTTTGCTTAGTACAAATTTGGGTAATCGCTAGGGAGCATTATAGAAGATAGTGAAAATTGGGAAGAAACGGGGACTCCCACCCGACATGCTAGTATAACTTAGTCAGCAGCCCGGGGAGCCGGCAAGTATTCAATGGAGCAATCATTCATTAATTCGAATTCGAAAATGATACAGAAACGAATACTAAAATAATTCACATAAAACGACAGACACAAATATCCACCCTTCGGCAATCAGGGTACACAGACACTAATTGCACTCTAACAGAAGGATCAAGATTAATTATCGGCCTTAGTGAAATGAGAAGTAAAACCAGTGGTGAAACAAATACGTCGAAGGAAATTACCTGATATTCTCTGGACGACATATAACGACATATAAAGCATAGAAGGCACTAATATAATGGAAACCAGTTAATAGCAGAATAATCGAAACAAGATTCCATTCAAAAATACAGAAGATGAAGAACAACCAAGGATGAGTTCTATGAACAACTGCAATCCACAATAGCAAGGACACACAGAAATGATGTCAAGATAAGATAAAGAGATTTCAATGTAAAAATTGGAACTGATAAAACGAGCTGCAACCATCATGGGTAAACGATGTGCGTAATAATAATGGAGAACGACTCATCGACTTCCGCGTCGCAAGTCAGCTAGGAGGTAGTATATTTCCACACAAACACATACACAAATACACATGGACATCACCTGATAGCAGAACCAGGAACTAAAATAGATCACGTAAGGATCAACAAAAAATGTCTCAAGTCATTACAAGATGCCAGGGCAATGAGAGTAGCAGACATTCACATTGACCAAATGTCAGAGTTACACATGCCACTGTACAACACATCAAGACAAATCGGAAGAAATTTACCAACAGATTTAAAGATGTCGCCACAAGATACACTTTCTGCAAAGCGCTCAAGGTCAGTCTCCAAACCAATTAGGAAGCCCAGAATTGAGCCACAGTGAAAAAAAATCGAAGTACCAAGAATACAGACGCAAACCCTTCAACTCTGGATCAGTGATAATAATGGTAAGGAGTGGTCGTAGACAATACACTGAAACTGTTTCAAGGCAGCAGAAGAGACTGCAACAATCCGGAACATGCGTGCTACAGTAATACGTACGACTGGTGACGAGAAAAATTCACAAATATACCGCCTCAATAAGAAATATTTCGGACAGAACAACCAACAATATGAGGAATATTTCGGACAGAACAACACCAACAATATGCAAATCTTCGAATTAACAACTGGCACTAAAACTGAAACAATAAAATTAACAAGACCTCTGAAACGGATAATATACCAAAAAAATATTCAAAAATACCGCAGAAGGCTTGACTATAACGATTCTCCTGAAAGATGATCAAGGCTTGATGATAACGATTCCTAAGAAACCTGATCTGAGAGAATGCAAAAATTGGTGGGTACATCTCTGCTCAACACAAGCATAAATATATTAACAATGATCATCCTAGATAGAATTTCACCAACAATAATCTCGAAATTAAGAAAGTGACAAGCTGGCTTCAGACCAGGACTAAGTTGCACCGATCATACGAGTATCAACAAAACACGTATCATTATTGAGCAGTATAACGAATGGAATTTATCACTAAACGTAATCTTCGTGAACTTCGAACGTGCATAACGACACAAAACATAAGAGCGCAATATGGAACACACTTCGTGAAATGGGCAGCCCAAAAAAATTAATCGAACTTTTAGAAGATATGTACGGGTGCGGATAATCGAGTAGAATGCTAAAATAGCCAAGGAGTAGGACAACGATGCGTTTTTATATTGCAAAGTGTCATGAGAAAATTAAATAGTGCGGTAGGGATTTACGGAGAAACTCAATGATGTGGATTACAGAAACGACATATGTCTGGTACCTCTCAAATACTCTGACATGGAACAGAAAGTACAAGGGCTATCAGATCTAGCTAAACAGATTAGCCGCAAAATACATATTAGGAAAACTAAACGATGAGGCTAAACACACCAATATCCGAAATAGAAGATCAATGAATTTGTATGCTCTAGCGAAAACGGGTGGAACAGATGAAGACATAACAAAACGAAGGAAATCAGTATTGCTGTGCTGTTGCGAAACCTGGAAGCATACACATAAGAACAATAATATAGGTGTTTGCAAATAAATGTATTTTCCGTGCTTAAAAGTGGCTGTTTAGGAACGTCTAGACCAAAAAAATTGTTCAGCCTAAGTTGCTGTGAAATGCCACAACAGTTCCAAACATTACCTGCCATTTATTTCGTCGATCATTTAGTAATTTTGGAATAAAGTACACATTTGCACCATCGTTTAAATTACAGCCTGTTTTATACATGGCCAACAAGAGGGACCTGCAATTTCACATATTCAACACAAAGTATCAAAATTATTCTAGAAAAAACCATTCTTAACTAAAGAGGGCTGTCAGGAATCTTTAAATCATAATTTTTGAATTAAAGCTTATGCAACAACAATCGTCCTTCTATACCTCTTAGACTCACCCTTTAACAGTTCTAACACAAATTACTTATATGACCAGGGTCTACCAGTGGCCTTTCGAATTTTGTAAAACAAAATTTATTATTGCAGCTTAGTACACAAATCATACTAAATGTATTCTCTGTTCGAAGGGCGTGCAAGAAATCCCTGTCTATTGTAGAACAAAAATTGTCCTTCTAGGATCCATCCTTCTAGGAGTACAAATTACCGCTATAAATCGAACGTCGATCATACCTGAACAAGTTGATGTTTTTGTATGTAATTTACGTCCATATCAAGTGAAATGTCACATAGTCCATTATTTTATGGAGGTGGGAGTTAATAGTATGTACGTATATGTATTTGAGCCAAGGAGGAGAAGAAATGTATTATTTATTTGGAACCCCCACAGATTGATTTATAGCATGTATTTTTTGGTTGGTTAGATAACTTACAATTTAATCTTAGAAGATTTTGGTACTTACATTTTGATCGTTAAATGATAAATCCAACTGCCAGTAAAAAAAAATATCCAGTGAACAAAATGTTTAATCCGCTTAACACTAAAGACAAAACACTCCACTAATTAGATAACTAATTTTCCTTTATATTCAATATTCCACACTAGTCACTTCACTGACACAATAAATATTGTATACGAGCAGCACTTGAAATATGATGTAATTAACTAATCGCTTTTACCATACTTCAAAAATTTTTAGACACCAAACCACTTAATATATAACGTAAATCAAACACTTATTTGATCCAATAGATTCGAATACATGACGATGGTCATCCACTGAAAATATACAAAAAATGCAAATTATTAGATATGTGCGGGACTTCCTAAATTAAAAAATAAACCAATATGGATAATCGCGGTTAAAACGAAATTGTACATCTTTTGTCCTTATCTTGCCAACCGGTACCTTCCTCTATGATACGTGCGCATACACCAAAGCATATACATCACAAGTAAAGTGTGTAATAATTCAATTTATTCATTAATTGTGTGCGGCTGAAATATTTTTAGTTGCATGCGACATAATTTTATATGCAGCATGTGAAGTGAAAGTGAATTTATTTATTAAAGGAGGAAATATGTGGACAAGTGATTACTTGGCATAAAGTTGGCCTACGTCTATAATACTTATTGACCCAAAACAGCTACTTTCTCGCTTGAAAATCATAATTCACAAAGAGAATTCGCAATAAATCAGTCAAGTATAAGGCAAAATATGAATATTGATTTTAAAATTTCATCGATCTCCAATTGAATATATAAAAATTATATACTTCATTCGATGTAAGTATATCGTTTCCTTGTTACTCAGCCAATATTTTAATTTTTTAATTCCAGTTAAATAATTATGGTAATTACTAATTGCACTACATGGAAATAAACACTCTCGAATTTCGATATATGAAGAAAGTACATCAGCTTGCAAATTCATATTTCAAATTGTTAGTTTTGTAATTACATTTTTTTTGTTTAGATTGCAACTCTCTTGATAAATTTTTGGTAATTTGAGATCTTTAAATTATAATTATTGTAATTTTATATAGTTTATTATTAGAGTTTGTGCTTATACGGGAAAGTTCAACCGAGTTTATATATTAAAATTGAGAAAAGCCTAATATGTATTTGGAACGAATCGAACACAGCTCGGTTTGATAGAATGTATTTAGTGAGCTAGTTGATTTGCTCGAACGCCACCAACCTTAACACAAAATATAGAAATCGAAACGAATACGCATACACTGAATGAACTCAATATATATCGATTGAGGTTGATCAGCACTATGCAAAATAGTCACGATTATGATCATGACATAATAATTGTATACTATTGAAATTGAAGTAGAAATTGCTCATCGTTCAGAGTGATGTTGTAGAATGTTGATACGAGTAAAGAAATCAATAAATTGTTTAAAATGTAACCCACAATATAAATTTAAACAATTACATATTCAAGTACCTTGTTTAATCTTATCTCTCCAAACAATTTCACTTTCTTTCATTTCTATTTTTAGTTTATTTTTAGGTAAGTTGGTGGGTGTATACTTTCTAGTATGTACATTCCTGTAACGGCTCCTCACAATTGGCTGGATTCAATTTAATTTGTTTGGACGTGAATCTTCACATCATTGGAGGTATCAAAATCCTAAACTGGTTTATCTTTACCTACCAATTCACCAATCAAATCTTTTACGTATTTTTTACTGTTTTAAAGGTACAAATGAATATTTAGAAAATTTTAAAACTAGAACAAAATGTCCTCCATTGAACTGAATAAAAGTGAATTTCCGTTTTTAAATGGTTCTTGTAACTCAAATAGATGCCAAATCCTCTCTTATTTGTACTGCTGTTGCTACTATCCGTTGTTTTAACTCCGCCATTGTTATTATTTGGTTAAATCTATTACATACATATAGAGCACTAGCCACAAAACTCAATGGGGAAGGTAAAGAATGGTTCACATACGAAGATTAAAATAACCGTGCAATTAAGGTTATGGCCAGAGGTCTTCATCCAACGTGTAAGAACGAGGATATAATAGAGGACCTAAAGACAAAAGATCTGCAAATAGAAGATGCAGTAAATATCCTAAAACGAAAGAGAGGTGAGAACAATGAAGTAAAAAAGCGGGCTCCCACTCTTTATGCTTACTTTTAATATAAAGGAGAAAGTTGAAAAAAAATTTAACATCAAAACAATTATAAATATGAGGGGTAAAATAGAACCCCTAACGAAAAACACGAGGCTAATACCTGAATGCAAAAAATGCCAAGGTTTCAATCACACGCAAAAATATTGCGGTTGGAAGCCTAGAAGCGTAAAAGGTGCTAGAAAACACAACGCGAAAGAGTTTAAGGAAAGTGAAACCAACCCGGTAAAATGCATAAACATTAAATGGCATCATCCTGCGAATTACAGAGGATGTGAAGTAGCCTAAGAACTCCAAAGGCTAAGAACAAAATGTATCAGTTTCCTCAAAACTCTAAGGCTACCAGAGAGAAATCAAGTAAAACCCAAGCGGAGCCAAATCCACCAGTTATAGGTACAGGGCGGAAAACCTACTCGCAATGTGATGATCCTCTTGAAAGGATATGTAGCAGTTTAGAGGCCATAAATGCTAAGCTAGCAAAGCGAGAACGTGCTCTAGAAGATTTATATAAGCAAGAAAAGCAAGAAACCGTGAACGGGGTAACATCCCACTTATATTAAAATGAGCAGAACATTAAAAATTGTCACCTGGAACGCGAACGGACTAGCGCAGCATGTTCCAGAGCTAGCAATTTTTCTAAATTTAGAAAAAATAGATATATGTCTTATATCGAAAAGCCATTTGGCAGAAACATCGTTTATTAAAATACGTGAAAATACGTAAAATACGTTATCATGTTCACCCAGAAGGAAAAGGATCACTAGGATCCAATTTTATTATTGGTGGTGACTTTAATGCAAACAAACATCTTTCGGGGATCAAACCTTACAGTAAAGAAAAAGAGCTTTTCGAAGCAGGTCGGGTAAATAACTGCGAGTGCCATTCTGGAGGTAAACCAATATATTGCCCTGCCGATATAAATAAAATACCAGATCTAATTGATTTCTATGCGAAAGGGATTTTCGAGGACCGCATTTGTCTTGAAAATAGCGAGTGAATATATTCTGACAATTCACTTGTTATCATGACAATCAGCAAAATTATCATAGTTCCAACAACCAGTTGCAAAATTTAAATGGTGTTAGTAAATTTTATAGTGATACTTCCTGAACTGGTATAAAATAGTAAGGATGGAGTTTTTCCCCGAGTATAACTTTAAAATAATTTCTGCACGATAGAGCCATTTAGATGTAAAGACAGTTTATACTGATGGGTGGATCTGCGGTTATTTCATTAAGGACCTGGTCATCTAACTTCGCACCTCCCATAAGTATGAAATGAATGATTGAATTTTAACAGTCTAAACAGCATGTTCTATGTTCTACAAATAGTTTTAAAACGGCAGAGTGTTCTAGTGAAGAATATTATCATAGACTTCCTAACGGCGTGTTTGTGATTAAGAGTCGTCACACATATCCACAAAGGTTGCGTGAGATTATGGAAGATCTAGGTAAATATAATAAAACGGAACAGAAAATGGTAACTGTGAAAAATGATCGGAGCCTCTTACTGAGTTAACCTCAGAGACCAGCATCAGTACACACAAACTGTCTTTAGTCTAAATGTATCGTAAAGAAAATTTTGAAAGGAAAGTTAATACACGCGGAAAAACTTTGTTAGTTCAGATAATAATTATCACCAAGAGTTGCATTTATCACAAATATTCTATGATTAGATAAGTCGCAATTCACGAGAACGTCGGTAACTACGTACGTCCATAACCAATAATAATTCCCAAACAATTCTCATAATTCTCAAATCGATAGATTGGAAGAAACGGTTCAATTCAATGCGAACACCACTAGATCTTTCTTATATGGTACATGGGGTTCCATGAAGGACCTAATATAATAGCCTGAAATAACAACATTGTAGTAAACTTTGTTCCTTTAAAACAGTAAGAAATAAGTTCAGGATCTGATTGGTGATTTTGTAGGTTGTAACCACTTGTACTTTTTTGAGAAAATATTGATTTTCACCAAAGTCAGTAATCACTGAAAAAAACGAAGGTCCTACAAAACAGGAATAAAACGGAAAAACCAAAGATGAGACATATATGACCATACACACACATGGCCTTGAAAGCGAAACTATAGTGAAAGAGAGATGATGCAGAGTATCGCAGCGTGGTGTGGAAAAAGATTTAATCGAAGAAGAGTAGAAACTCCGATGGTAATCCCCTGAGGTCGTTAGGATTGCAGCAGAAGTACATTAAGAAAAAATTCGGAATGTTTTCAACAGTGCTTTGAGAAGAAAAGAGTTCCCCTCAATCTGGAAGAAAACCCGGTTCAGCTTATTAAGAAAGGCGAGTAAGCCATATTGCATACCTTCATTCAACAGTGCAGCATAGGATCTAATTCAACGCAGACTGAAGGAAATACAAGTGAGCCCATACCTTCGCCGAACGATCCAAAGTTCTCTAGCCCAGAAGATTATTATAGAATCAGGTGCCCCTGTTACTATAAGACCAGTAACCAGCGGGCTCCTTCAGGGTTCAGTACTGGCCCAATATTATGGAACGCGCTATATGATGGAGTGCACCAGCAACCTGCCCGAGAGCCAGAACGGGTAGAACATGTCAATGCAGTGGTGGAAAACCTCCTCGCATAATATTGGGAACACTAGTCTCACGAACCTAGCGTTCTCCTCGGCCAGAGCATGGGAGCAGCTCGAACGAATGCAAAGAACGATAACTCGGCGAGTATGTAGGGCCTTTAGGACGGTATCGAATTAGGCTTTGTTTGTTAGTGCCAGGCGTTCTAGCGTTCACCGGAGGGAGGGGGAGTCCCTTCAATATAAAAAAAAGATTTCACTGATAGGTTTTTTCACAATTCTCAATAAAACTAAAACTGTCACAGATTCTTAATCCACGATTTTGCAAAATTTCGCAGCTTACAGTAATGGAGTAATCCAGATTTGCTGGTTCACATCAATGCTTTTTCTAAACCAAAGTGTAACTTTAATGTAAGCAAAGTCGACGGAACAGAATACGTCTCTAGGTTTTAGATCGCTACAGCTCTGGATTATACGACATCACCTAATATTTCAATTACTATACCCTGCCGGCCGAACTTTTTAATTTACAGTATTCATTTGTGATGTTTGGTCGAAATCACGCTGCCAAATACTTGGTGATCTCACCTAGTTCAGAAATACATATACAATTATATTACACATTTTGTATTCAAAAGAGATATTTTTATTTGATTGACTAAGGGCAACCACACTTGCATAGTAATAATACATCTTGAATAAGTGGACAATTTTTTTTCGTACCCGAGTAATTACATTTTCTGTCCCAGATGTCACTATTTGATCATTTCTTGCAAAATATATAATTATTTGGAAAACATAAGCCGTCAACTATCGCCTTTCAAGTAAACCGTATAAAATATACAAACATTTACAGTACAAACATTGCGCTACGAACCGAGTTTGTAGATCTGTTGGATATGAATGTCTATTTATTCTGACAATTTATATCGTTGTGCTTTTGGTTAATGTAAAATTGACAAGATGGGTGGTCTGGTGTTACGCGACCATTGTAACAATCTCTTCGGAACATTTTCACTGAGTTGTACTCGTATTAGTTTTCCCATCATCGGCTAACAAATTCATCATTAGTTTTGCCTAATTTTGTTAATTCATTATCAGGTAACCTATAATGCATAAAGTAGTTCCAGTGCCAAAATCCAGAATTTGTTGCTTGCATATCAATTGGTAAATTAACTTATTCCGTTAGCTTGTATAAAGTTAATCCCTGGCATTTGATACAACCCTGTAACATTTTCTAACACCTAACACGCTTCAATATTATCAAGTTTATGTCATTTTGTGCAGTAAATGTTGACCGGAAAATGTCCAGCACTATCGTTTTTTCAAGGACTCCAACAATAATATACGAGGTTATGCCCAGCTCTGAAAAAAAATTTCTGTGCAATCTGCCATCTATCATATAATTCTAGTGCGCTTCAAAATTTACAATCTCTGAAACAAACACGGATTATTAGCGTCATGTGTCCGTTTGACAGTTCTTTATTTGGTTTATATATTAAACTGTGTGTAAAGTTTTACTTTTTAATACAGGTGCTACTAATTTTTGTATATGATAAAGACGAATGTCTTTATAATTTAATATGAGGTCAAACTGTCTACTTAAACATTTTAAATAATGCCTTGGGTATATCTAAAGCCAGATTTTTGTCACTTGTAGCATTTTTTACACTTTCCCTTATAGTCTCAATATTAAAGTTCTTTTTAAAAAATTTACATAAGAAATGCTTGTTGTGTATATAGAAATTGCCTCAAACACACGAGGTCGTGTCATGTCAAAATAAATTTCACCGTAAACATTTATAATTCTTCCGAGATTTACTGCGCGAACACATTATAACGATTCTATTAAGAAAAGTATGTTTATTGAAGCAGAATCTTGATCGATGTAATTTGCACACAAATATTTACTTTCCATCTAAAATTCTAATTAACATTAACTACTCTGTACATTTACATAGAAGCAACCATTTTGATGGCACCGCACGATAATACCGCTCTGACATAAACACGATTTTAATGATTACTTGCTTTTCTTTGTTTAAATGGCATCGAATATTATTGGAATCAAGAATAGTTAAAACAATTACGTTCTCATATTTCAATGGAATTTAGCATAATATGCTTCGGTGATATGAATGCTGATTACACATTGCATAGTACATTCCTGTCCCAATCACTTTTCAAAGTATGCACTCTCGTAAACTTCAAATTCGTTACAGTAATTTTCTAAACAAAGGAATCTAACTAACTATAAATTGTAATGGCGAGTAAATGATTTTAATTAAACTGCAGAACTTTAACAATCGCGCGTTGTTTCAATGACACATATCGCAAGTGCGCTAATTGTAAACAATTATTTACAGTGTTTTATGTCAAAACACAACATAAAAAAGCAAAACCTATTACCCTTATTAAACTTATTGTTTAAGATGTTATGGTTTGGGGATCGATATAAAACGCTCACGGGTACCCAATACCACGTACTCATTATATAAAACAGTATGACGTCGAAAAAATAATTAAAATGCCACCAATGAGTCTGTTATGAAAGACGAGAATGAAATTACCCCGATATTTTTGATCTAAATTTATCATTCTTTTGTGCGACCGAACTTTCATTCTCATTGTAAACTACGTGATCAACCTTTTCCCCGCATTTCACTTTTTATATTTTGCGACCGTAAATAGCTATTATTAGATCCTAAAGCAAATATCTTAAAAACCATTTATTGCTTTCTTTGTACAACATTAAGTTCGAGAAAAGTTCACCTTTCATTTCAAAATATGTCTATAAAATTTGCAATCTAATCGTACATTTTTTCTGGATTACGACAAGTTTGATGTACCTGTAAGGTGTATGTAATTGGAGTGGCAAGTGACAGGTGATTGTCAAAATTATAAATTAAGTGAAATGAGAGATGATTAATTGTATTAAACTTACAAAGAGTGGTTTGTGATGATATCGCTTAGGAAACGTTGTACTTTCTAAATTAAAGGTTGGGCAAATATAGCATTCCTCTATAATTACCGTGCAAATATCAAATCATTTTACAATCAGTTTTAGTAGTTGGTAATATTGTCATGCCAGATTTAAACGTTCAACCTGGAAGAGTAAAAACGCTACAAGACTATTCCTTGGTAAACTTCAGGCATCATAACTCGCCCATACGTTTTATTCAAAAGCAAGTGTCAATCAAGCCATTAAGTCTAGTGTAATAGATCACATTGAAATCTCATATATCTTTTAACTTTGATCTGATCACAAAAATGCAAAAATAAAAAGTTTGTCCGTCCGGCTAGATGTCTGGATGGATTTGTCTGTACCGACGTCAACTCAAGAAACTTATGCGATTCAAATTTCTTTCGCTAATCTTCTTTTATTTTTAATTCGGATAATTGAAAAGCTTTTGGGATATCTACCTCAAAAAGGTAAATACCACCAAACACCACGATATTGCCTCATAATTTTCCCATATACTCGATACATGTTTAGTTCATAAATCTACCGTTTTGGCTCTGGTGACTAACATTTCGTTTATTATAGAATAAGTCCCTGAAGCACCGAGCGTCGCTCGGCCAAAGTTGGTTGAATTGGAAGTTTCTTGTGACATTACGTATAAACATTTCAAAATTGGAACGTTAATTTTTAATTGCAATACCGTGAAAAGGTCGAGTCTATAATTTATACAATATACAACATCGAAACAAATATAAGTTGTTTCTTTAATTCTGAATACAAAATATGTAATTCATTTCATTTAAATTGAAAATGTTCCGGACGCATGTCTAAAATTTAGATTTAATTCCAATTTTCATCAATAATCTGAGTTCCGTTTCCTTTGATTAAGATGAGAAGGTTCTATTGTGTAACAAGACCCAGCATAGCGACTAAAGCGAAGCATTTCTATACAAATTTCCCAAAATAATGATCCATTGCAGTTATATCCTGACCTTCGGAAATATCCTCTCTCAAGTTTATTATCGTTTTAACTCGTTCGAGCTGGTTTTTTAAATATGAATATCGCATTTGAGAACCCCCTAATATTCCCGAGTTTAGAACTCATCACAATCGATTCTCAAGCCGCAAAAGCCTAACCACAAGATCCAACAGGAAGCAACAAGACGCAACATAGTACAAAATCGCGCAACATAGAGCAACATCACGCAATATGGCACAACTTGGTACATATTACGCAATATGGTGCAATATCATGCAACATTCTACAATATGCTGCAACATTTAGCAACACATGGTGCAACATCAATGAATATGACGCTACATGATGAAACACCCCACAACATGGTGTGAGACGTTTCGCAACATTGCGCAACGTAACGAAACATCACGCATCACGGTACAATATAATGCAACATCCCAAAACATGGTACAATATGAAGCAACATTGTCCAGCATCATGCAACATGATTCAACATCTTAGAAAATGGTGCAACAACGTGCAGTACGGCTTTACATGGTACAACATCATGCAACATGGTATAACACGTTGAAACATTACGCAACATGGTCCAACATGGCAGCCCATTCGGAGGACTCCTAAATGAATTATCCAGAAGTCAAAAACAATTCAAAAACTCAGTCCCGCCAAATTTTATCAAAATCGTTCATGATATAAAAATTGTTGAAAGAAGGCCCTAACATCACATAACATGGTACAATATGACCAAACACGATGCAACATCACACTGCGTAGTTTATGGTGCAACATCATGCAATATGGTGCAACGTCATAACACATGGTGCTTCATGAAGCAACATTATGCAACATCATGCAACATGAAGGTCTATCCGGGGAATCCTAACTGAATTGTTCAGAAATCGGAATTTCTTGTAATCGTTGTCCTGCTAAATTTTATCATAATCATCCAAGATAAAATGTTGAAAGGTTCCAAGAACCCTGGCCCAACCGGATAACCTTAAACGAAATTTCCCGAAACCAGAACCCATCACTCCCATGTTTGGTAATCAGAAACCGCTTCTCTAGTAAGTTTTCTACAAATCATGCAGGACGAAAAAAATTTAAGAAGTGGCCCTGACCGCATTGGACGACCCTCTGAACGGATTTTTCCGAAATTTGTATAAATCGCAATCGACTTCTGATACTCGAAAGCCCTTCTTCACTAAATTTTTATAAATATCATGCAAACAGAACAGAAAATTAAAGAAATGGGCTCGGGGCACACTGGACGACCTTCTGAACGATTTTCTTCCGAAACCCGTCTTTATCAATTTTATAAAATCGAGTCAAAAAAATTATAATTGGGACCCGGACCCCACCGGATGACTCTCTAAAATTTCTCCAGAAATCAGGACCCATCACGATCGGATTTTCGTAATCAAAAACCGCTCTCCCAACAATTTTTATAGAAATCATGCTAGCCCAAAAAAAATTAAAGAAGAGGTTCCGAGCCCCACCAGGCGACTCTATGGATGGTTTTTCCAGAAATTAGTACCCATCGCAATCAACTTCTGGTACTCGAGAAACCCCCTCTGTAATATTCATCAAAACCGTTTGAGCCGAGAAAAAAAATTTAAAAAGTAACAGCCACTGATTTGGCATAATTTTTGGCGCTGGTGACATAAGTGTCATAAGTGTGACATGTCAATGAAAATATCTTAAAAATGTCACAAATTTAACTGAAGCATATTAGTACTCCAAATTACCATAGTGGTGCTGTTTACAGATAGATTTATTTTTCTTCTGATATGATCATGTGGCATATCTCTGACTTTGGACTAAGGAAAATATTTTTTATGAGCAATTTGTTTCACAAATTTAGCGTGTTGGCGCTGATGGTTCTTTGGTATAGAATAAATCCTATCATTGAAAAGGTTTTGAAGAATGTCACAAAATAAATTGAGGAACGTTAGTACACAAAACTAGCATCGTGGCGCTGAAACGTCGAATTCGGAACTCCATCAAGATTCAATTTTCATACAGATGACTTTGTAAAACTTTCTGATTGGCAAACGTGGTTTTTAGCACCATTTTACGTTAAAGACGACGTTAGAGTAAGATCACCCATTACAAAAATGTTATTTTGCGTATTGATCAAGCCAAAAACGAAATCAAGAACATTAGTAAGAAGCTGATAGACCACGATAGAGGGCGACTGTGGCAACATAAAATAGAAATATTCTTTCTATTATTTTTAATTTTAACAGATACTAGCTCGATTTTATCAGCGTCGGGAATGGTAGGAATATGAGCTCCGCCTTTTTAGCACACAATCCAAAAGTTTTGATATAAATGATGATTGGAATCGTTTTCATCACATTTCGTTAGGTAATCCTTACGTCAGGATTGGCCAACATATTTTGGCGTCACCATTGAGTCACTTTTAATTTAGAAACAACGAAATCAAATTTGTATTATTTCAGTCAAATCAGGTTCGTCGCTTATTTGAAAATATAATTTTACAAAATTAACAACAGATTCAATTGGGATATACATTTGGAATGTGTAATTTCTCCTAGAATTTTATCTAAACTGAAAGACATAAAATTAAAATTAATTCAATTTTTTGGATGTTCATAACTTGGAAACAATTAAATGGAAAACGTTATTAAAAATAATATGCGGGAACGCATTACGGCAAATATTTTACTGGATCAGCAGAATATTATCACAAAATATTATCCCAACGATCGAGAACGTTTGTAATCCCTACGTAACGATTTATTGCAAAAATTCGTTAAAAACTCGTCATTTTCCCGCGATTCAGACAATTTGAGCTTAGAAAGTTGACCAAAACTAATAATTTTATTCAACGGTCGGAATTGTTTGGTCGACTGTCATTGAGGATTATTATATCGGCAAGTCAAAAGCCATTTTTTGTACACTTTATGACGTGATGATCCCAAACGGTTCTGAATTATTTGGTGATCCAAAAATGCCTTCTAATTATAATCAAAATCATTACCATTAATCATTAGTCATCAATGTGGACACATACATTTGATCAACTTGGGACACTAGTAAAATCTCCTATTTTGCATGAAAACTAACTAATAACCAATAAATGAGGCAATTATCAGGGCTGGGATGTGTATACCATCACTATTTTCAACATACAAAAGTGAGTTCTTTCCCTAAACTGTTATTTCGACAAACGTACAACGAAAAACTATTTAGTGATATCTAAAATGAATCAGTTTACTACTCTTACAATTCGTAGAATAGAAATAGAGCGACGGAGAACACAATAAAAATACGCTATTTAGAAATGGCGTGGACTACAACTTTTATTTGCTAATAATGAGACATACACGTAGTTGAAAGTCGAACCACCAATAGTAATGATACAACCATGTAATTATAAGTCAATGGATGTAAATTACAGATAGTGATAAAGTTTGTCGCACATAGCAGTACAACCGCAGTAGAAAAATTAATGCTCTAAATTCATGATATACGCCGCCACCCACGAGTATGGAAGTTCGCGCCTCAGAACAAAGATCTGATTATCTGATATTACCACGTTACCCAAGTTTTTTTTAAATTAGCAACAAGAGTACCGAAGTAACTTATAAAAATTTAATGAATTCTTTTTCTCATATCAGCCGCATTTTATAATCCATCTCTAATCGATATACCAAAGCAATGAAATAAAATTATTGTTCCACACTGATAAGAACTAAGTCGCTACGTAGTGATAACAATTTGTATATTTTACTATTTACATACAACTATGATGGAGAAGAAGTAGAAGTATACGTATGCAAATACTGTTATCACATTACTCAAACAAATAAAAAATTCCTATACAATTGAGCCATGCACAAAATACCCATACTCACGCCCAATTACATATTCAGTTTTATTTTTATATATTTTTACTGATTTGATTAATTAAATTCAATTAATTTCGAATCGGTTTGGTTTTATTGATTTTTCCCCATTTGTTTTTGCTCTACTCTGTGCTTGTTAACGTTTAGATACGGCTATAATTAGAATTCCTTGAAATCCCAAATTGGTTTGATGGAAAATGGAGTTTTGCTCCGATGCTTACATAACATGTTTATGTTATATTCTCTAAATGGCTGCCTAACTAGTTTGGTTCTTTAGAGCAACAAGAAACGAAACACCCGACGATTTATTAAACAATCACTCAATCAGTAAATTAAAGTAAAATAAAATAAATATTTAAATATGAAACTAAGTCGATCAAACAACTTCAGTCCTAAAAATACGTTTAATGGAATTAAAAAATCACATTCTCCTCTGATCAACAGTTATCACCTTACAATGATTGGCAAGACACTAAACGACACATCATGGATGCTGTGGGAAGCCCCGCTTACATGGACAGTATAAGGCCAAATTTTCTGGGCTGACACAGCTTGAATGAGCGATGGCACAGCTTGTACGGCTAACCCCAATTTTTTATGTTTATCTGCATTTTAATCAAAACGGGTAATTATTGTCCATCTCCAAGTAATTAAATGTTGACTATATCCTAGGATGAACTTATGCTAAAAAGCACAAGGATTCAGGTTGCTTCAACGACGCAACCATCACTACCGCAACAACTAAGTAGATGTTGTCCCCTAAGAGGATATTGATTCGGCCCGATGGTTTGATGCAAAATTGAGAGTAAAAATACAGACACATGCATAATCGTATAATGCAAATAAGCGACTAGTACAGGGATGTCGACCTTAGTAATAACCCTCACACACTTAGTAACAGAGATAATAACTGCCAACGAATGTTGAGGAAGACGCGAGACATATTCAAAGATTTTTTGCCTAGGACCTGTGAAAATCTGCCTCACTGCAGCTCTCAAGAATATCTTGGGGCGCTATGCATTTACCAGTGTGTGCATAGTGTTGTATTGTAGTGTTCAATATGTCGAAATTTATACCGAACAAAGAGCATTCGCGAACAGCATAAATTTTTTGTTTTCATTTGAAGAAAACTGCTGCTGAATCATACCGATTACTTCGAGAAGCTTATGGTAAACATGATCCATCGCAAGATACGCCGAAACCAGCGATTCAAAAGTGCTGACTTCGATGTTGTAGACAAGGAACGTGAAAAACCTCCAAAAAATACGAAGATGTGGAATTGCAAACACAAAAACAACTCGCCGAGCAATTGAGCGTTAGACCAAAAGCTGTTTCAAATGGCTACGAGAGATAGGAAAGATTCAGAAGCCCGGTAAATGGGTACCACATGAGTTGAAAGACGAGCAAATGAAAAAGTGCAAAAACACATGTAATATTTTGGGTCACACAATTTCTGAGCAGCGCTTTGGTTCGTAGATGTGAGAAATGGATCGATGAATGGTTTGCAGCAAAAGGGGAAGATTTTCATTGCCGTGGTATTTACAAATTGCTCGAAAAACGCAATTTTTATCATTCTTCCGAATTTAACATGTTTTTTTAGTAAAAAAAATCCGCATTTTATACTTGCACACCTATGTACATATCAAAACTTGGCCAGATCGAAAGCCATCACACTAAAATTTTTAAAAAAAAAACTGCCAAACTAGGAGATATTTAGTACACACGATATCAACACGTAAACACGTAATCGGGCTTAAAAAATATGGAATAATGCTCTAAAAATGTATATGGGTTTGGGGAATTTATGCATATGAAAAACCGCCCCAAGATTTGGGGAATATTTTATTTTAGTTTTTGAGGTATTTTGATTTGGAAATTAATTTCATTTTTAATGCCACAAATGATGCAAAAATTCCAGAACAAAACAAATGATGCAAAAATTGAATACATAGAAATTGATATCTAATGGCGAGAATGGTCCGTATACAGCCGCTTTGAGATTTTGGGTCATCGGTCGCACTATAACTTTCAAGTAGTTTTGGCCCTAACCAGACCTACCAGTTCAAAAATTCAAGACGATGTGACCTCATGGCAAAAATGGCTCATATATAGCTGCTTTGAGAATACACTTAACACTTTTAACACTCACCTATTTTTTCGATTTTCAAACAAAACACCCAACAAAACAAGTCATTTATATATAACATGAGTTTTTGGGACCTCGATTCGTCGCATTTGGTGCAGTATGTGCTAACTTAAAAACAAACCGAACTTCGTAAAAAAATAGAAAACAAAACAAAATTTCAAAAATGGATTCAGTGTCCCAAATTCTAAAACATGGATGTATTTGGCCGCAGTCGTTTTACCAGTTTTGCTACTTTGGCGGCATCTCTTGCGACTCTTTAACTCGTCTGGGAAGTGTTCCATTATTGGTTGACTTGAATTGAATGGCCGTTGTTGAGCGGAAGGTTGTAGTAAGTAAGCCTTTATAATTTTGTCTCGGAAATCTAATAAAGGCAATCCAACACGAGTTCTGAATGCTTATATCCAGAAAGCGGAGAAAAACAACTTTCATGCACCAGCGTCTTGGACAAGCATAGTATGAAACTATTTGGTTAACAACAATTTTTGGCTTAGTGACTTCTTTATTTCGTTTTGTCATCAAATCATCGCCTGCTTTTAGTTTAAGTTTTATAATATTTGACGAGCTTCGCTTCCTGTTTGCTCGTAAAGTTTCACACATGTTTGTTTGATGCCTAACTAAAAATTCGGCCCAGTTGATACTGCAATAAGAGTTATCCATGTAGAGTGTATGACCCTTACCCAAATACCATTTCAAAAGTTCTTTAACTATACACCATATGAATGACCGTACTCATTTGATGCCGCTCCTTTTTCGGTATAAATAAGCATATTTAGCAAAAAATCAACTGGAGTACACAGCTCGTAAAATTGCATATCATTTGTGTAATGTGATTTTACAATAACTAAACGTTGTTGGTTTGAATACTTCTCCATATTCTTAAATCGCGTGTTGTGTACGTGACAACTGTCAAAAAAAATCACCGTACAACTCGTATTAACAAAATGGCGGCAAATTTAAATCCGGCGCTCTTTCTGAGACACCCTATATATGAATGCTACTTCCAGAGTCTTCAAAACCAATCTCCCTGCTGCTTGAATCTAATGTGGATTCTACAGTTTGCTTGAGAGAGACTTTGCGCTTACCCCATCCCTTCATTTTGCAGAATACTACCCTCATGAATTGAAGATATATATGATAATATATATCAAAGAATTACAAAAATTTATCGATTCTCATCTTTAATCGCTACAATATAACAATGAAACCAATAGTTTTTAATTATTTTAAACTTAAAAAATTCTAATTTTTCTATGTAACTAATTCGGTTAGAATATTTTAGATGGTAGAATTACAAATTTAAACTAAATAAAATAACAAGCAAAATAAACTGCACTATGCAAAAATCTTTGATCAACTGACACACTAAACGAAAAATATATTGTTTTACTTTTCTCCAAAATCATTTCGGGGAGTCCCAGAAAAATAAAAATATCGCAATAAAAAAAACTCGTACACATAAACCGATAGATACAAATACCGAAAGTTTATCAGTGCAAAGTTCCCGGACGATGTGAGAATGGCCCATATATAGCACCTTTGAGAACACGTTCATCCTGAAACTTTGTACTCCCCAGAAACCGCGTCAGAGCTCTCTCTCTCTCTCGATATCATATTGAGGCTTTTTCTTTGATAATAAATTTTTCTTACCAAATCGATCTGTTGCTTTTTTAATATAAAATAAAAAACAGATGTTGGGCTGAGAGTATACGACAGAAAAATCGGAACATATCTTACTATCGTGAGTAAATTTTGTTTGAGCTGACAAAAAACTTTCAGGACAACTGTTTTTTGGGTTGATATCATTAAATGCCATGACATACAATTTATTTTGGGCTGAAATCTAATTTTAGTGTTGTTTAGTGAATTATGGGCCAAGTTCGCATACATGCGTCTCTAATATTATTCTTAGACGTGAGTTTCTATATTTCCTTTAATCAGCTTTGGCGGACGTCTCTTATGGAACGTTACAGCAAATAAGACCCACTGTCCACAACAGGTGTGAAGTGTCTGTACACTTTTAAATTATTGGACACTTTTTTAGACAAAATATAGATTTTAGACAGATGTTTACACACGTGTACAATTCTAAAATATGTAAATACAAAAATAAAATTTGTTTGTAAAAAAGATCAAATATTTGTATTTCATGTTATTATTTTCAGAAATAATTGTAATCGTCAGGAATGCAGGGTGGGTAATCTAACTTTATTTTTTGAACTAGCGGTTATTTTGAGTATGGTAAGGGTTATGTCACTTTTGATTCGACAGACAGTTAGTTTTATCCTTCCGCTGAACGAAAATGGCTGTGTATTCGCTTGAACAACGCTGGGAAATATTGAAACATTACTTTGAAAATCATGGTAATATTGCAGAATGTGTGCGAAAAATGCGTGCGGTTTTCGGAAGAAACGAAGCGCCGGGAGCTCCATATGTGCGTTATTTTGTGAATAAAGTTAAAGAAACAGGCTTGCTAATTAATAAACCAACACGAACCAAGCAGCCAACCAAGTGTACACCCGAAAATGTTGATGCTGTAGCCGAGAATGTGCGTGAGCCGCCGGGAAGGTCAACTCGTCATCGTGCTCCAGAATTGAACATTTCACGCACAACATTGCAACGAGTTCTGCATAAAGATCTTGGTATGATACCGTATAATGTTCAATTGGTTCAGGAATTGAAGCAAAGAGACCACCCATTGCGTTTTCGGTTCGCTAAGTGAGTTTGCGATCGACTAGAAGAAGATGCCGATTATGGCAAACAAATCATCTTTTCAGATGAGGCGCATTTCCATCTTGGCGGCTATGTAAACAATCAGTATTGTCGCATTTGGGGCACGAAGAACCCGCACGTGATCGTAGAGAAGCCGATGCATCCTCAACGAGTGACTGTTTGGTGCGGATTTTGGTCCGGTGGCATGGAGCAAGGAGCCGCCGTTACTGTCGATGGTAAGCGCTACCGCGCCATGATAAACGATTACTTGTTCCCGGCACTTGAACAGGAGAATATAGGCAACATTTGGTTTCAACAAGATGGCGCTCTGTGCCACACAGCACACGTTTCAATTGATATTTTGAGCACTGTCTTCGAAGATCTAATTATCAGCCGAAATGCTGATGTGATTTGGCCGCCTCGGAGCTGTGATTTGACGCCGTTGGACTATTATGTTTGGGGTACCGTCAAAGATAAGTGTTACGCCGCTAAACCAGCAACGGTTGACGCTCTCAAGAACAATATTCGCATTGCCATTGAAGGCATAATGCCGCATACCATCGAAAATGTGCTCAAAAATTGGACCGACCGTATGGGGTACTTCAAGGCCAGCCGAGGCTCAGTCATATGAATGAAATAGTATTCCATAATTAATCGGAAGGATTGTTCTTTATAATGAAAAAATATTGAGAACTTTATGTTTTATTGCATTTTTTAAAAGAAAAATATTTGGCCCACCCTAATATATATGCAATTTTTGTATAAAAGAATATGACTGTAGCTTTTGGTAAATTACACGAATCTCAGATATTGTCTCCCGTAGTGGCATACATTGTGGAATTAAAATCACCTAATGCCATTTTAAAATGAGCCGTAGGGCCCTCGCATAGATTTTTTGTACATTCACGCTATCCGCGATTTCTATATGGAAGGATGTCGTTATAGCTTATGGCAAATTACACGAATCTTAGAGATAGTGGCTAAAAAGGTTTAAAAGGGCATTGTGAAATTAAAATCGCCTAATGCCTTTTCCAAATAATGAGCCGTAGGGCTCTCGCATAGAACTTTAGAACAGTCACGATATCCTTCCATATAAAACTCGCGAATAGTGTGAATGTTCAAAACCTGAAACCCCTTCGGCTCATTACGAAATGGCGTTAGGTGATTTTAATTCCATAAAGTATCCCTTTCAAACGTACTTAGTCAGTATGGGAACCAATCTCTGAAATTCGGGTAATTACACATTTTTACAAACAAATTTTATTTTTGTATTTACAGTTTTTAGACACTTACACGTGTGTAAATATCTGTCTAAAATTTATATTTTGAATAAAAAATTAGTTTAGGACACTCGCATAAATTTCTGTCCAAATTATAAAAGTGTCCAATAATTTAAAAGTGTCTAGAAACCCCACTCCATTCTGTCCACCATACTGCACAGTGGATATATGCGTTTCACTATTTGTATTTTACATAGGAAATTTGGTTTGTTCTACAAGTGCTTATAGTGCGGAACTTAATTCGCGCGAGTCGGGCTCGCACTTGTCCAGACATTTTATAGCTATTTCGGAAGTAAAACAATAAAATTACAATATTTACCGGATTTTCTACACAGTTTTGTATTGCTGTTATAAAATTTTTGTAAATTCCAGTATTTGGAGTTCCCAATTACGCAACTTGAGCCTACGTTATTATTTTTACAATCAATCGTCGTACGAAGTAACGCGTCTTTTAAATCGTTGTCGTTTTAATTTAACTATTAAGCAACATCAGTGGATAAATTATTATTCACATAAGTGAATTGTGATGTAAGTGCTTGCAGCATTGTGAACTATTTAGGTCATTATACAATTATATTTATTAACTCTATCGTACCATGAGGCATATACATCATACATAATAATTGACCAAAATCGTTTGTGTTCTCCAAATCGTAATTTAAAAATGAAGACTATTAAAGTGTCAGGTGCAAGATTTACATCGCTCGACCGCCGATCGGAAAGATCGCGATTATTAAAAATTCTTTAATTAAGTTTGTCATTAATCGATCGATCGGAAAGTGTCAGATCGGGATATATATGTTTTTTTTTACTACAAGATCAAAATCAATATTTTGTTTTGGTTAATGCCCATATTCGTGAATTTTTATAAGCATGCCGCACCGAATACAACTTTCTTTTTAATTTATTTTTTGTTACTGTGTTCGTAAAAAATAATTATAACCGACTTAGCAGAAATATTTTATACGAACGAAATTTATAGAAAAAAAATTAAACATTCGCTAGCTTAAGTATAAGACATTACTTAAATTGAGGCCAATGTCTTATTGTATTTTGTGATGAAAGAAATTCACTTGCTCATACTGTGTTGAATCAGCAAATTCTAAAACATGATGGGGAAAAGTTATTTTCATTTTTATAAAAACAATAAATTGCAAGATATTTAACAAGTTTGTATGCTGTGGGAATATTTTGACACAAACGAATTAAAGAAAACAAAAATTTGCTTATTATGCGAGATATCGTAGTGATAAGAAATGTTTTTTACATGTACATATGTATATACAACACAAATTCCCCACTTTCTTTGCGTGTACCAAGGCTGCATTGTTAACGGAAATTATACAACCGGCAAAGTGTGATTGTTTGTTTGTCATAATTATATCCAGATTTTTAATTAATTGGAAAATTAATAAGAGTTTGTTCTTTATTCATTTGTTGACAAACGAGGTGACACGACTATATAATTCATGTGATTGCCTTGTGCCTATTGTGTAGATATTCTGTATGATTTCACTGCTTCTATTTTGTGGAATATTTTATTAGTGTGATATATGGGCGGAAGTTATTTGAAAATATCGAATTTTATTTAACATGAATTTACCCAAATCAAAACTAGTATGATGATATATAGTAAATTTGTGAAAAGCCACGTACAATCGGATCAGAATCGAATCAAATATACAATTCCCCCATATTCTCGTGTACTAAATAAATGACAACGAATATCGAAACAAAAATTGTTATCTTATCCACCCGCGGGTAAATAATTTAAGCAGCATAATTGTAGGGTAAACAATTTATTGTAATCTATATTGACGTTAATTGTTACTACAAACAAACAATAAATTTGGATTTACAATTTTACCAAAAGGTATAATGATGGTGGATGTTCGATCAGATTCGTCACTAAAACTCTTTAAAATATTTTGACAACATATTACTCAAATATATTAACACCCAACAAACAAGTTATATTCTTGGGTATTTTTGACAGTCTTTGTATATACAAATATAAGATCATCACAATTTACTCAAGAACTACAATCTACAGAGATCAATGTCTTATATCCGCCATATTTTATTTGTATTTAAATGGAACAAACATTTTTTATACTTTTTTATATAATTTATTCATTCATTCAATCTTTTTATTTTTTGATTTGTTGTTGTCATAAATAAATATCTGTATAACAAACGATCGATTATAAAAGTAAAATATAAAATTTAATTGATCACATCACATGATCGTATATATAGTTTACTTAGGCTTAAGAGTTTTGTAAACTAAAACAAGTAGAAATGTTTTACTTAATTTGCAAAATTTTTTAGAAACCGCAAAATTTTGAAGAAATCATGATTAAACAACGGTTATTTTACGTTCTGACGTCATAAATGTCGTGATTTCTGTGCAAAAATAGGTTAGGGAACGGGAAACGGATGTTGTTGGTTTAGTTTGCTTATGCATTTAAATGGCTTAGTTGAGAAATATTTTTATTTAAATTTAATTAAGCGATCATTATTGATTTTGATCAACCAAAAAATATCACATTGAGATCGGTTCCTAATCATCATTTTAAACGATGACCATGATGACTCAAGAAATGCAAACAAAATAACGCGTTTTATATAAATTATCATATTTGTCTACATCCCGCCTATACAACTTACATTTTTAAAGTGCGATAAAATTTTGTATCCATAATTTTAAAATGCTGCATGCATGAATATATCATATGTAATCCCAACAGTGTATCCACTAAGCATTAAAAAAAATTCCAAGTAATTATTTCACTAACACTATATAACACAAATTATTCGATATGACACAATTTTTTTCACAATAAATCACTTTACTCATATAATTCCACACACAAAACACACTGGCGATTTTCTAACCGATATATTTAGCATAAAAGTGCATAAAAATCATAAAACCAATTTATAAAAATTAAGTAACGTGCGGTACACCACTCTACGTTCGCGTTTCGATTGATACTAAACACTAAAGTAAAAAAATCAAATATTGTTGTTGAAACGCGATCGTAGGATAGAAAAAATAAATAAATAAATAAACAAATGAAACGAGGCAACGTTCTTACGAACACGCTCGATGTTACAATTTATATGGAAGCGTATAAATATTGGACCCGTACTTGATATGAACAGCACTAAAGTGATTACGGTTTTATACGAAACGTAATTATTAATTTAAATAATTTAATCGTACCGGTACAGTCTAGTAATAAATACAATCATTAAACACATACAGTTAAGGTAATACGTACGTGAGATTCAGTCCCATTGTTCTTGCCGAGTCTAGATTAAGTTTTGTTTTTATTATGGATTTAGTGAGGCGCGCGGTGCGGAAATACAAAAGAATTCCGAGGTAAATAATTTCACAAAGTCATGCCTAATTAAGGGTATATTGCACATAATGAGAAATTTCAACTATAAGTAGACATTGTGTGAAAAAAGTTGGCTGCCGCACAAAATTAAAAATGATCATATTTTTGTGATACGATCACATAGCAGAACATGGCGATGGACGTAACTATACCTACCATATACCTAGTTATCCATTTCTAAGTTCTAACTTAATCTTGTCAGATCTATTGCATTAACAGCGAACATTAAATCCGTTCCAGAGAAGATCAAATTTACAAAGATCACCGATAACGAAAAATAGAAGCAACTCGGTAGTTGACCAAACCGATGCTTTTTCTAACGTTATAACTAGATGTACTGGACAAACATTACATGAAATAAGTGATGCACCGGAAATGTTACTTTGCAAATAGCCGAATCTAGTAAAACAACTATTGACCTAGAAAAGAATAATATATGGATCTCTTGGTGAGACTAGAGCATATGGAGCAATTATTAGCCCAGCTAAGTGAAGAAATTGAGTATATAAAGCGAGAAAATGAAAACCTAAAAATGAATCGGGATTCAATAGAAGATTGCGATATAGGAAGCATTGAACCAGACAAACTCATCTACTCCACTGATAAAGATGAATTACAAAGAGAGACGGACTGGATCCTAAAGAAGAAAAAACAGTCCAGGAAGAGTATAAGAAAAGAAAAACTGAATCGTCACCTGAGGCCGAGCAATTTTAGGCCCAACCAATCTCTGGAAGTGGCTTGTTATTGGCCCAGATTTATAAAATACTCAAAATTTACGGTTGAAAATTGCTATTAACAAGGTTACATTTTCTCCGATAGGAAAAACCTTATACCTGAAAATGTTCTTTATAGATAGGCCAATTTAACCTATATAGTGGTATCTTGCTCTAATCTCTGGAAGTGGCTTGTTATTGACCCAGATTGATAAAATACTCAATATTTTGAGTGAAAATTTTCAATAAACATATTTGATATTTTTTTTGTTAAAGCTTTAATTTTATTTATTTGTAAAGTTTTTTTTTGAGTTATTTAAATATTTCTTTAATATCTTTTGTATTTTAATCCTTTTTATATTTTATTATGTAAGTTATGAATTTATTTAATATAATAATAATTTTTAATAAAATTTTTACTAATTTGCATTTATAAAATATTAACAGTGCATCACACTTGCTCAAGCAAAGAAATAACGGATCACTTATACAATAAAGGTCTTAAAATACTAGATGCTGTGAATATTGTTAAAAACGAGAGAACAAAAATCCAGGAAGGAAACCAAATTATCAGTAAAAGGAGACTCCTTCTTTTTATGCTGGTATTTGACGACAAAGAGAATGTTCAAAACATTTATGGAGTAAAAGGAATCCTTCACATGAAGGTTAAAATCAAACCAATGAGGAGAACCATAACACGCATACCCCAATGCAAGAAATGTCAGGCATTTAATCACACCCAAAGATATTGCGGCCGGGATCCAAGATATGTAAAATGCTCAGGTAATCATATTACCCAGGCATGTACAATAGGTAGAGATGTGCCAGCCAAATGTACAAATCCGTAAGTGTACTTACGGAAAACATTATGAACAGCAGTGCAGCTATTACAAAACGGCTAGATGACCAAAGTAATCTGAACAACATGATACTTGATCAACTGAAGAAAATGCAACTTCCTCAACGCAATCCAACAAAAAATGTTAAGTAAGAACTTGGGATTATGCAACATTTCAATTCAGAAAAATTCGACATTTTCTTAATATCTGAAAGCCATCTAGTTAAATCTTCGTTTGTTAAAATACGGGGTTATAACTTATATCACTCCATTCATCCAGCGGAAAGAGCAAGAGGTGGTTCGGTATTACTAAGAAGAGAAAATATAAAACACCATTTAGAATCAAATATCGAAGAAGAAACAATTCAAGTCACTACTGTAAGGATCCAAATTAAACACAGACAGCTTACTGTCTCTGCAATATGTTGTCCTCCCCGACATAACTTGAAAAGGGAGGACTACCTTAAACTATTTAAATCGCTTGTACGTGATTTTATTATTGGAGATGACTTTAATGTGGAAAACCCTTATTGGGGATCTAGACTTACGACGTCAAAAGGTAAAGAATTGCTTCAAGCAGGACAGATATCAAAATGTGAATTTTGCTCTGGTGGTTCCCCAACATACTGGCACAGTAGCGGAACGAAGATACCTGATCTAATAGACTTTTATGTAGCAAGAGGTATATCCCAGAAATACATTCAAATTGAAGACAGTAATTCTCTAGTATCGGACCATTCCCCGGTTATCATGACAGTCAGTGAAATGGTAATTCAAAGGGAGAGTGCACCCAGATTTACAAATTCAAAAACCAACTGGGATCTCTTTCGTGAATTAATTAAAGAAAAAATCAATCTTCAGAAGAAGATGAATTAGAACAACTCAATGAGACAATTCAGTATGCTGCTTTGGCAAGTACCCCCATTATACAAAATAAGAAGAAGCTTAACATATCCTACCCAATGGAAGTTAGAGAGCTGGTAAGAGAAAAACGACGGGCACGTAAAACCTGGGAAATAACTAGAACGCCGGAGAACAAAAAAATTCTTAACAATTTAGGTAACAGTCTCAAATCTCTTCTTAAAGAAGTTAAAAATGCATCAATCAACAGATATCTAGTTAGCCTAACCGATGAAAAAAATTCTGATTATTCACTGTGGAAGGCGACGAAGGGACTCAAAGGACCCAAAACACAAGTACCTTCACTTAAAAAGGAGCATGGATCCTGGGCAAGAGGTCCTAAAGAGAAGGCTCATCTGTCTGCGGAGTATCTCGAGGATACCTTCCAACCACTACCAAGACAAACGGCCAATGAAAATATAATGTCAATCCACAAGCATGCTCTGAAACCTGCAACTGATCCAGGTCCCTCAAAACGCTCAACAACCTTGCGAATTGCAGGTTTGTGAAGGATCTTCATGTTGACCAAAATCATCACGTAATTTACGAATATTTTTTTACAGAACGACCATTTCCGTAATAACTTCGGATAACCAAGATCGGTTTGCCATCGTAAAATTGAACTTAATTTTTTTGAACTTAATAAAAACCAACAAATGGAACACCCTTTATTTTCTTTATGAAGAATCTATAATTCTTTTTCAATTGATCGGAAGTCCGCTCTAACGAATTAAATCGAATATTATTCTTAAATTGTGCAGACCTTCTTCAATGGTTTCGGTCGGGATCAATCTATCCTCAATGTAAGCCACTGCGATTGGAAATTCGAAATTTCCCAGAACTATATTCACTATTCGTTGAAAAAGGGACGGGGCGTTACTTAATCTAAATGGCATTCTCTTATATTGGTAGTGTCCATCTGATGTTATGGAACCTGATTTTAGCCCGAAAATAAATCGAGACTCGTAAAATACTTCCGTCTCCCAAGTTTATTTAATTGATCATCGATCCTACCTCTAAAATATATACAAAGTCAGAACTCATCCGTTTTTTCCTTACAAGTCTAATCGGACTCGCAGACTCCGATAGACTGTCTTCACTTCAATGATTCCGCCTCATTCATTTCTTCTATCATTTCGAATACTCGATGTCGCTCTTTTAATTTTATATCCATTTCTAGTTTATTTGTTAATTCTGATGATGATATTTTCCCTGAGGCCTGTAAATTTCGGCTCAGTTTCGCCACTAACACACAGATCACCTCTTGCTATAATGGTACTCGCTTTTAATTGTATATCACCATCCGTTACATTTACCACTGTTATAGTCGCAACCTTGTCATCATCTGTTTTAATTAAACAGTTTGGAACTGTTGGAATAGTTCCAGCAATCCTTCCGTTCACGTTGACTACTTCTTTCTTAAACTTTGTTGTTACATTCACATGCCCCACCTATCTCCACTTAGCATTACTCTTGTTGTACATTCAATTCCGTTCGAACTTTTTTCTCATCTTCGATCGAATTTAGCTGACTGACAACGGCATGTTGAGCTGTTGTCCCTGTTGTTGACATTTAAAAGAGACGTCATAAAACGGCATTTTTGCCTTAGTACCAAAGTATATATTCACTCGGTTTTCGACTGTAATGTTCCGTCTTCGATCTTCTGGTGTCTTATCTTTTTTCATAGAAATGATGGCATGGTTTTTTCACTTTTAAAGTGATCCACCAGATTTTGTTTGATGCAATAGAGCGGTGAGCACGGTCGATTTTTGCTGTTATTTCGGTGATTTTCTTTTCAGTAAACAGTGGGTTTCAGTGAAAGGCTTTTCGGTGAATTTTCGGGCAAACCCGTAAAAAATCTCCTTGTATAATACGAATATAAATCAATTTGATTTTTATCAGGAGGTGCAAAGCTTTCCATCGACACCACTAACATGCGTCTACGACTAGTAGAAGTGACCAAGCATTTTTATCTTTTGATCTGTGCTATACGAATCAAGTAGCTTATTATGCAAGAAGGAGTATATAGCCGAGATTAGAAATAATGCATAAACAAACACTGACGTTAAATAGTGTAGACTACTATTTAGATGTTCTGTTTACGATAATATTTACCTCATACTTCGTGATACGTTTGTTTATACTAAATAAGCTGAATCAACACTTCAGTTAAAATTCCACAAGTTGTTTGAGTTGGCAGATCACCAACTATATATGTAGGTCAAAGTCCTTTAATTATTTATTGATCCAACATGTAGTACGTAGTCTAGGCTGGTGTGGTGCCACAGCACAATGGAATCAAACGTAATAAAACTGATGCTAACCTTCAAGTACAGGGTGTGGCGTGCCGGTTTTTGAAATAATTTTAAAAAAATCAAGTTTTACTTCATATGATAATCGTGCACAATCGTTGAACATAAACAACATGAAAAGTTGAGCACTTAGTTGTTCTTTTTCGACAATCGATGTTGATTGATCGCAGAAGTTGAAATTCTCTGCCTTGATTTCGGCAACAAAAATAAATAATAATTAGCATAATTATGGGAAATTCCCAAAGACGTGCCGAATTTCACACTTAGCCTAATCTCAAAAATGTGCTTAGAATAAATTATTATTACATAATTTTAGTTCAATTAAATTATGAAAATATTAAGTAATTAATTATATGTATGTGCGCAGGAAGTTACGTGGTTACCATAATGTCTTATCATTTCCTCGAGCAATAAAATGATCCAATATACTTACATATACAAGTATTTGCAAGCATTATCGCAAACCAGTTTTCCAATACTGATTTCACTTTTCCACCACAAGAAACTGGAATAAATAAAATATTGTCATCAAACATTCATAAATGCTCAACACAATAAATTGCATTGCACACGATCGCGAGTGAGAGTGTTTACAATCGTAGACCGATCGCACATTAATTAATTTTCAAAAAAAATAACGATCGCTACTAAATAAGTTTTGCGTGTCCATCGCAGAAAAAGTGAATTCATTATGCAATTCGATATCCGAAAAAAAAAAAATTATAGCTATGTGTATGATCAGACGAGAAATCTTTATCTTATTAAGATTGATGATCATTGGTATTCACTGGATCATTAATCAGAAATGACGATCGAGAAAAAATAAAAGTATATTAAATTATTAACAACACAAATGGGAAATTGAGGTTATACATATAAATTTAACAATCGAATCAACTGTTTATGAATAAATATTTGTGTACGCGATCGTTGGTGATCGACCGTTTATACACCGATTTGTCTTTCTACTTCTTTGTGTATAAGAAATTAGAAGCCAAATTATTTCCGTCTTACAAAAAAATTCTGAGTCATGCTCTATTAACACAAGTAAAATGTATTATGGGATTACACTCTACCTTATTAGTGATAAGAAATATGGGTTTGATGTGAAGCCGCACTAGAGATCAATACACTTCATAAATCGACCCTTATAATACGAATTACGATTGTATCACATTCCACATCGGAATTCAAAGGTAATACCACCGGTCGATTTAAACATACAATTAAAACGAGAATGAAACAGAGAAAGTGAGTCAAAACCAAATGACGGGGAGAGTGTTTTCAAAATTAGCAATATTGCACATAAAATAGAAACCAAAAGTTTATGTCGTACTGCGCGCCAACCATAAACCATTCAGTTTTTAGAATTAATTATGAATTTTAATTAAATTTTGTCGTGAACGAATAAAAAAGATTGAATAGCAAATAGAATGAAGTGACGAATAATTTTATTTAGAAATTTTATTTTACATTTTCCACTGTGAAGCGCAGACGTTTACCAAACGCGTATCCATGTTACGAATGCAAACACAACAAAACGCAAATCATGTCTTTAAGGTAAGGTAACGAAAAATTTTCCTCCAGAAAATTGTTTAACATATATTTTATATTTAAGTCAATCAAATAAATGGTTGGATGCTCAAACCGATGGAACAGCTGCCCTACAAACGCTACCAGCATGCCTGAGTTTGTGCGATTTAAAAAACGACAACTATTTCCGTTTGATTGCGGGCGACATACCAATCGATTTCGTGTCAAAACCAAAATTAAAAATTTACAAGGGCACAACACTAACCAGTGAACAGGGCCTACCGGGCATACCATCCGGTATCGAGTGTCTATACATTGATGAGCAAGAACCTAAAATACCCGTAATTGCGGTTTCAATTGGACCGTCAGTGCTATTTTATCGCAACCTGAAACCATACTACAAATATACACTACCGGGACTTGAAATCGATTCGATCGAATACGAAGTTTGGCGCAAATTACCAGTCGAGCGGCCGGATAACGTCCAATATTTAATCGACCAGCTGCGTACTAAAGAAGTATCCCAATTATCACTTATATCACAAAAATTATTATTTACTCCGGATGAAGATCTCCAGGACTACATTAAAGAAAATGCTGATGCGACGTTGCAGCGATTATCGATCGTTACCGCGATGACAACACTGAGGAAAACAGTAAACGAATTAAAATCGGTATCATGTTTAGTGATTGCATCAGAATCAGGTGAAATCTATATACTAGATTGCCAAACAGTGCAAGTGTTGCATTCGGCTAAAGTGTCCAATTTTAAATGTACACCGTGTATGATATCGGTAACTGGACAATTTGATATTGATTTTCGGATCGTCGTGTTAACACGAGAAGGTTATATATGTATACTAAGAAAATCATGGTTAGAAGGTAAACAAATCGTGCATCTGGATGAACCAGCCACCGGAATAGCACTTCTCCCGATCGACCAAACCATTGTTGTTGTGTGCATGAATAATTCATTGGTTTGCTTTTCAAAAAAAGGTAAAAAATTATGGACATCAAATCTGCCATTTAGCGCTATGTGTATGGTGCCCGTTTCATTACCACATTTAGGTGTTACCCTAGTTTGTGTGGCACTTAAAGGTGGATTGGTACAGCTCTACTCTCAAAAAACCTTAGTCGATCAATTTACAACGCCTGAAACCGTTTCGGCCATGATATTTGGTCGGCTCGGCCAAGAAGACTATGTTCTTGTACTGGTCACAATCGATGGATCGCTTATATTAAAAATCTTAAAACGGACAGCTGTATTTCCAATTTCGCCTTCAAATCCCTTTGGATCTGATACGGAGCTACGAGATTCGTTACCGGAATCTAGTGGAAATTTGCAAATCCCAAAGAAAACAAAAGTGTTCGTCGAACAAACGGTGCGGGAACGAGATAATGCTCAAGCGATACATAACACATTTCAAACGGAATTATGGCGGTTACGATTAACGGCGGCCCGTGCTACTGTCGACGTGATAAATTCAGCCGAAAGTACAATTTCGGGCGATATAGGATACGCCCCGGTAAAATTAGCAGCTGAAGTACTCGGTATTGGGCCAGTATTTCGTTTAATTCTAACCATCGAAAATATGGCAACGCGAAAAGAAGCATCCGGTCTAAGCATAATACTACACGGCGACGATCGACACTACATATTCGAGCGGCCGTATACAAAACTACCGTCATTAGTACCGGGAGCACCAATTAAATTGGATTTTAAAATTACCGTTGTTATGGACCCGAACGACAATATGCCGCCATCCGATTTGACACTGGAAAATGCAATAATTCGTGTAATGATTATAAAACGTGGCCAGGTATGTGTTATACAGAATTCTAAATGTATGTTGTGAGTCGATAAAGTAGTTATAAAGTTTTTATTTGTGCGATGCATTCATTTAGGCGAAACCAATTATTGCCGCTACAGTAGCGATGCCAACACCCGAACCACTTTTGGGAGAGACGTACTAGACATTGTTTTATATGTATTTAGTATTTGTACTGTTTACGGGGTAAGTTTAGATTATTTTTGTATATTATTAACACTTTGACAGCCATTATCTACTAGAACATTAATTAAAGAAAATTTTAACCAACCAAGTGGTATAATAAATTCCAACCATATACGTAAGTAACCTTCATAAATCATTTATCTGCTGAAGAGTCTGACGTCAGTCTTAATTTTTATTTTTTACTAGTTTATATAGTTCATGTTACTTAACATTGTGGTAACCAGTGGCGAAGGTAGACATTGACCCGCAATCTTCAGTTATGTAAATTTATTTGATTGGCATTGAAAATTTCGAAATGATGAGAAGGTTTTATAACGGGGCTATAAAACGACAAAGGCGGGAAATAATTTGTTGCGCCACGGTTTAAAGTGGGACTAATGATTTTAAGAAATCTTTTTTATTTTGTTCTGTTTATACTTTATATTTGTTTGTTTCAATTCGCTTTCGTGCATGTGTTGAGATTTTAAAGTACCTAAGTATTATTTTTTAGTTGAGAATAAGAAATATACGCATATAAGATGATATCAACGCGACTTTGTTCTAGTAAGATGAAAATAAAATCGTCGTAATGTGTTAGTTTTAGGAGGTGAACTCACATATTTGTTTAATTAGTAAGTTCGTACCATTTTACTTATCCGATCAATGAACGAATTAATCATTCAATCATTTTCGTGTTCGGTTGATGTTTTAGGGCAGGGCGTTTATCTACCGTAGATAATTAAATTTTCAAACCGAGATCATATCTAATTAATCCTAATATCTTTATAGCGTGTTAATAAAAACTTTGAAACAAAGATTTCTAATCTTATTAAAATTTATGTAGTTGGGAATTATTTATTAACATCTTAATCTTCTGATACTGGACACTTTTATACTAATTAAGCCAATGGCATAGGCAAGGAAATATTAGGAGAATATGGAATTTGTTTATCTTTGTGCTCTTTCATGAATAAAATGTTGACAAATTATTTCGAAATTTTTAAAAATTCGAAACATCTTTAATTTTGGCAGAAGAGTTGTTATTGCGTTTAAATCGGTGATATTTACCACAGTTGTTGCCATTTCCAATCAGCCATCGCTGAATTAATAATTATGTGCCTAAAGTTAGCATAAATAAAATAAACACACTCATAGTTTACATGCACATACAATGCTGTGAAGTCATCGAATTGGACGGTTTTAATTACAATGTTCCATCTAACCTATCTTTACAATACACTCGTATATAAATGGAATGGAAACAACTCTCCCTTTCGGTATGCCAATAGGCTTCATCCAGCAGCAGTATGCCCTTCCAAAGGGGTCCTGGGACTTGGCAGGATTCAATGGACCGATCACACATTAATCCGGATACATGAAACTGATTATGTAACCTCAATAATGAAATATTTTGTTTCTGTACCATTTAACTCTTAACAATTACTCTACGTCAGTACACATTTTTTGATAAAAACGTAGTTCAGATTCTTAGTTTTCATAAAGTTCACTATTTGTCATATTTGCTATATTATGTTATCTAGGTTAGGTTAGGTTTCAGTGGTTGCTATCGCACACTTAGGCCAGTTTTGGCCCATTGTATACCACAGGATGCGACATCATAGGACAGCATAGGAAGTGAACAAGAGTCTCCTCCTTCTCCTCGTCCTTGCAGCTTCTGCAGAAGTCATTTGCATCCAGAACCAGCCTTCTCGCATGCTCTCCGAAAAGGCAGAGTCCCGTAAGTACTCTTACAATTCTACCTAAGTCACGCTTCCTTAGTGTGAGCAAGATCTTGGATCGCTTGGATCTTGGATCGATCTGCCGGTCGGACTGTCGAGCCACCTAGCATTGGCCAAGGCAACTACTTTTGTATGACTCGCTGCTTTCAGCACAGACATAGGCCTTCCTACACATTCTATCCGTGGTTCCAGTTGGAGAATCGTACCGTACCTTAGTAATTCGTCTGCCCTGCAACTGCCCTCAACGTCAGAGTGGCCCGAAACCCAGACCAACTAGATTTTGACGTGTTCACTCATCTCGTTAAGAGATGTGTGACAATTCAACGCCACCCTTGACTAGGGAAACTGAATCCAGTGAAATAATGGCCGCCGGACTGTCAACGATATTACACTTTGCTTCAAGTAGTTCATGATCTCAATCGCTATAACTTCAGCCTGGTACACGCTGCAGTAATCAGGTAGACGAAAAGATAGACTTACATTGAATTCCCCACAGAACACACCAGTTTCCACTCTACCGTCGGTGAAGAATTTAATTTCCCCGTCTCCATAATGAGACCATTCTGCCAATCCTCTCTAAAGGAAAGAAACACCTTAAAACGCTTGCAAAAGCACCAAAGGAGTGTTATATAATCAAAATTCACCAGGCCGTCGATCACAGAATTGGCTATAGTTGAGTGCCATTTTTGCTGGCACTTCCACCCCAAAAATCGCGGATAGCTGGGCGGCCATGTTGACGCCATTTGCTTACCGATAATATCCAATGGGAGAAGGTACAGCATGACCTCAAAGGCACTAGTGTGGGTCGTTTTCACTAATGAGCAAGCAGGCTGCGCTCCTTCGCCATCATGTTCCTGTGATAATTTCTCCAGAGCTGGCCGCTATATATTAACACCATACAGTAGTGCGGGCCTTACAACTGCCGTGTAAAGCCAGTGCACCAGCTCCGGGATCAAGCTCCGTTTCCTTTCGATGGCATTTTTACAAGAGTAGAGTGCCACAGTGGCCTTCTTCACTCGTTCTATCGTGTTTGGTTATGTTATCTAAAAAAAATTAAAAATTCACAATAAAAGTTTTGCATCCCATGATTTCTATTCTGGGACACGAAACCTTGAGACGTATGTGTTCACGAAAGCTTTCACTATCGTTGATGTTCTCATGTCCGTCAGTGGTATCGCTTCCGGTCAGTGTGTAAACCGGCCGATTATTATGAGAATGAACGTATTATCCCTATGAGATGGAGATAACGGTCCGATGAGATCAATGCGTACGTGGTTGAACCTGCTAGAAGGAATGTCAAAACGTTCGATTTTAGATTTCAGACAAGGAATGCATGTTTTGGACCAGTATCGACGTTCATACTCCTACTTGGCCAAAAATACTTTGATGCTACCAATTTTCGTGTTGCACGTTCTCCTGGGTGCGACAAGCCGTGCAGTTTTTCAAAAACACTTAAGGGCGTTTAATTGGAGTCGATGATTCACACAAATTGATAAACCTGAAACAAATTCAGGAATTTTTCCAGTTTATAATTCGAGCTCATCGACTGTGATGATTTGTAAGGTTTTTAGTTCATTTAGATCATGTATTTTGTGATGAAACTAATTTACTCAGATCGATAGCTGTGTGATAAATAGTTGACAATTGAGTTTATTCGGTACGTGCCAGTGTATCAGCTACAACGTTGCTTTCACCTTTAACGTATGTAAATATTGTAGTGAACGGCTTGAGGTTAGTATTGATAGAGAATAGTCTGCCTTCTCAAAAACACTTAAAATGTTTAATGGCATAATAAATTGCCAGCGACTTTAGCTCAAAAGCAGAATACTTCTGTTCGGTTGGGGACAATTTTTTAGAGAAGAAACTAAGAGGCTCCCAATTTTTACCATTACGTTGTTCTAACAGAGCACCTAGAACATGTGCAGATGGAGTGGCCTGAGCGAGGGAAACTTTGGTATTATTTAAAAACGATTCACATTCAAGTGGCTATAAGTGGGGTATTTTTAGTAACCTTGCCAAGTTTGCTGAGATTACTGTGTATTGGTGCGATTTGTCCGGTTAAGTGAAGGAAGAAGTGATGATAATAAATAAGTATGCCCACGCAAATTGAAGTAGGTTGGGGCAAGAATTATATGGCTGCTATTCGATCTGGTTTGAGATCATCTTTAGTGATTCCATGGTTGAGGAAATTAAGGAATGTTGCTGAATGTTAGATATTTTCTTTTTAATATTTTTGTGAGGACTACAATTTGACACAAAAATTTAACATTTTTCTCAATGGTCCGGTGTTTAATTAGAAAAATGTAATTTTCTAATTGTACATAATTATACTCGATTAACGCCGTTTGCTAACTCATTCCTATTTCACATCGTGAAGTAAAAATTAAATAATTCCTTGCTCACGAATTTAGTCATATTTCAAGTATGGGAAGTTCGGAAGATAAAAATAATGACTAGAGGACAGGACGGCAACATGGAAACATGGAAGCAAAACATAAATTGAATACTGCCAAAGGACCTGTACCGCAATTTTGGAAGTATTTATCAGAACTTTGGTTCAAGCAACTCGAGGCATTATTTAAAGTTCGTCGAATCACGGGTGATGAGAACAGATTTAAGTTCGCGGTTGCTCATCTACCTATAGATGTAATATCTACAGTAACCAGGATAATCCGATTCTTCACTCAATAAGTATGAAGTACTTCGAGATGATATTATCAGAAGACGTACATTACCAGACCAAAACAGTATTGAAAACCTGAAGGCATCAACTTCAGCAAATGTCAATGCTCAATTATTAAAGACTTTATGATGGTTAGGTCGACTACCCGACTCTATCAGATCAATAATTGCAATACGAGAGCAATACGAAATCGCCGAGTTGCTTAAATTCGCAGGGAGAATTTTCGAAATCAATTAGTTACTAGAATATCATCCCAACATTAATCAAATAAACACAACTCGGAAGTTACTCTTTCTAGCCTTCAAAAATCTATAGATCAACTGACTTCCAAATTTAATTGTGAGATGGTTAACTGGAAAAGATTAAGGCAACGATCGAATAGCAGTGGTTGTTTGTTGGTAGAGAAGAGAATTAAAGAATTTAAAGAGAGAGCAAAAAAATGTCAAGGTTGCTGGAAAGAAACGTCCCATTGTAGAAGCGATGAACAATGGGACGTATGTCAATCGTCGTCTAATTATTAGATGTTCCAAGACAAAATTTAATTTTTTTTTATTGACACAGGTGCATAAATCTCGGTTGTTGCTGCTTAGGTAATGAGATCAATGATTGGCGCAGATTTTTTGATAAAGTTCAGTTTGCTTATTGATCTACAAAATAAACGATTGAAGGCTTTAACCATTGCACCACTTGTGTGGTCCCACTCTTAGACACAAATACGTCACTTTCAGGTCACACGATGGTCACTATTGTTGAAGAACCGTACGCTGAATTTTTTTGTAACTACCCAAATCTAACACGAGAACATAGATATGACCTACCAGTTAAATATAATGTAGTACATGGAATTGTTACCGATATTCATTTATCAGGTATGCAAGTCAAAACGTAATTATCGAAATATTCGCCATTACTTCTACTATCGCGTGTGCCATTTATCAGGCCTGTTGACTTTTCATCCCAAAATGTGTGTTTTATTGCCCACCCTGTATACAAATTTGTGAGAAACGAACACAAAACACGACACATTAAAAAATGGCAATCGTATTATTTTCTGTTTACCACCGACAATCGAATTTTAGACTTCCGAATAACTGAGCAAACACGCTATCTGCTCTGCTAACGAGATGAACCCAAAATACTAGTAACCGCGTAGCTTGAGGTTCACTAAAAAAGGGACAAAATTTCTAACGATAAAGTAACGCAATTTCCTTTACCTCATAAATCTTGTAAAAATTCCCAACACAAACTTTGCAATAAATTACAATTAAGATTGAACCCTGTATAGCTATTTATGAACTTCCAATAAATTTTCTTAACGCTCTCCATCTAATCTATACAAATATCGAAAGACAAAAAGAGAAAGAGAACTAGGCTTTCTAGTAGACTGGCCAGATCAAAATTCCTAAATTGGGGTACTATAATTCCAAAAAATTGGTAACTCCCTAAAATTGACATAGTGGACAATTTTTGGATTAATTAATCCCCTATTTAATAAGAAGTTCTTTCTTTTATCGGGTAAACTTTCTTTTATAGAGTAAGACTAAGTATAGAAATGTGAGGGCACGGTTTTCGGTTTGGTGTCTGTCTATATGTGTCGGTCTGTATCCTCTCTGCAGCCCAAATGGACCGACTAATTTTGATGAAACTTCATACTTGGGCATTTTTCATGTGTTGGGAGGCCCAAGTGAGGTTTTGGCGGAGGTCAACCCACCGGATGTAAAGCTTATATTATCTTATCTTGGCTTAAGCTTTAAAATTTTTTAATGCGTTTTCAATTATTTTGGAATATAGAATGTGCGAGTGAATCGTTTGAGAGCGGAAGGATTATGGATTGGATGTTTAATAGGGCTGGTCCAAAATTTAGGCGGAAACAATGATTTTGATAGTAAACTGTTGTTTTGCCATCAGGACTTCATACTTAGCGGTTTTTGTTAGGTTAGGAGAGTCCATTGAACTTTGACTTCCATTGAAGCTTTTTGGTGTTTTGCAGTATTTTGATGTAGCATTTGCGTGGGACTCGGTTAGGAATGGGTCGATTCTAGTTTGAAGCTGTAGCAAAGCTGATCATAATCATTTTCCGCGAACGACAAATTTTGACAGAAACCGTTTTTTGGGGAAGCTTGCCCTTGTTTGCAAATGATTTGCGGGATACAAGATTTGCAAAAGGCCTGGTAGACGCGGAAATGTTCTGGGTTAGATTTGGAAGGGGGATTTTTTTATTTTTTTTTTATTTTAAGAAACCTTTATTTCTGTATCACAACTAATCTCATTGATTATCTAGAAAATGTTTTATTAGTTTGGTAGTCTATTCTTGTGGGATGAAACCTTTAGTCTCTTGAGAAACAGTCTTTCGAAAATATTTGATGTTGTTGCTAGCAAAGAAATAGGCCTTTACAATGTTTTGTCGTTTAGCGGCTTATTCGGCTTTGGAATCGTTATGATTTCAGATACTTTCCACTGTCTCGGAACATATCTTAGTCTAAATATAGCATTGATTATGTATTGTAGTTTCCTTAGTGCTTTTTCGGGTTGACCTTTGATTATTTGCCTCGTTATCAAGTCGTATCCAAGGGCTTTTTTATCTTTGAGGTTTTTTACTTCTTGCTTGATTTCTTTCAGAGTAACTGGTAGCACAGATACCTCGTCTATTTTGCTATAGGTGTTAAATATTCATTATCCGCTTGTCCAGTTGGTATTTTCTAGGTGTTCGTCAACAGATCAGCTTTTTGCGGTTTCAACAACTGTTTTTATGGGAGGCACTTGCATTTTAGGCCTTTTCAAACGTTTGGTGGCTTTCCACGGGAATATTCTGTGTCAGATTTACCTGTCAGGTTACTTAGTATGCTAGCAACTGACTCATTTTTAATCTCCTTTATCAGTAGTTTAAGTTTGTTGCACAAGTTGTTTAGGATTGTTTAGACTTCAGGGGCTCTAATTCTCCGCCAAGTTTCACGAGCTCTTATTTTTTCGTTAACCAACTCCCTCACTTCAGCCGGATAGTATGTATATACTTTTTTGTAATATTTCTTCTTCAATAAGGTTTTCCAGTTCTTCTCTACCTTGTAAGCGTTCGAGGTCTACACCTGTAGGTTGACGCTTTCTTCGACTAGCTGCCGAAAGTATTCCCAGTTGATTTTCAATCAACCCTTTCTCCTTATTACCGTGTCGCTTATTGTCATTAAAACTGGAGAATGGTCTAGATACCTTTTGATGTATAGAAATCCAAAAGGTGAGGAATTTTATCGGGGAATGGAAGGGGAATGGTTCCCGTTGAATTTCTGTTGGTTGGGCGGATGTGACGGCTTTTGTTGTGAAAGTTTTTGTATGAACTTTCTTGTTTTTTGCTAGTGTGAGATTTACGACGAGGCCAGGTAGATTCTAAATTGATTTCGTATCTTGGTCTAGGACATTTTTCTGGAATTTGGTCGCAAGTAAAGATTTTTAAAATTCGTCTAAGTTATCGTTTTTGTTTTTGGAAGAATTTGTTTCCCAAACAAACTTTTTTGTTTTTTGTTATTTTGGAGACTAGCCGACGACAGCGGTTTGAGATTGTGATAATGTGCGGCATAGACACACAAATACAACACTTGGCATTTTCTCTTTAGCTGAGTGAACAGGGAAAGCGATGCGATATTAGGGGTATGGAGGTCGATATGAAAATGTTGTACAGGGTTTTGGCATATGAACTTGTATTTGTGGTAGGGGAGGGTCGTATGTTGGTGACAACATCAAAAAACAATTTGTTTTACTAAACGACAAAGGATACGTTTTGTCTTGTTGAACATTTTACACTGTTGTTCATAAGCTAGAAGCTCAAGCTTTAGTCATAACCGTAAACGTACGTAATAAATATTTGTACTGATGATAACAAAGTCACCGATTTCACAAAATTTATTTAATGTTGCAAATCGTTCGAAGTGGCCAAGAGAACTTATTCAATATTTTAAAATGATTCGTAAATGTAAATGTAAGTGTAAATATTGATCGTTTTGGGTATTTTCCGTACCCCATTTCATATTTGTGAATTAAGGTATTTTTAAATTGGTTGTGAGAAAAGGGTATAATAAGAGTCTGGCCACTCTACTTTATGGGGATCATTGGAACAGTTTCACCGAACTTAATACCGTATGTTGGAGCGTGTGTGCTAAAATTAAATAATACATAAAAGTAATAAAAATTATTTCGTGACTTTTCTTGGATTACAAATCTTGGTTTATCATGCAAACTTGTTTTCCAATAAATAAAATGTACAAGTATTGAATTTGAGATAGCGCGTGGGGCTCGAGATTACATCCAAACACGTAGACGAGCAAAATATAGTATGGTTGTCAAGTGAATACACAAACACACTACTTTATCGCCTGATTAATAGAAAACGCTACACAAATTGCCAATCGTTTTGTACACTTGAAAATGAAAGATTATACACATTAATTAATGAGAATTAAGACGGATGTAACGGTCACGGATGATTAAGAACTTTATATAATAAAAAAATCTATGGGCTTTCACTTTTATACTGTGTATGATCCGATATTTGGATGACTATTCACAAAGCGAAAAATAATTACAAATCCATCATATAATCGATCACCGCGATACCGAACCCAGCCTGTGTATACTTAAATGTTTAAGACATAGATAAATTTGCCATGATTCATTACTACACGATCATGCCAATAATATGCATATCTAGATTATTCGCGCAAAGGCCACGTACATCGAATGTACTAACATGTTGTTGTATCATAAATTGTATATTTCGTTCTCGGTTTTATTTTATTTTAAAAAGAATTGACTTTTGTATTTTTACAACTACTACAGACAACGGCGCGCGATTAAATCACTTACATTAAAAAATATTACCCTCCATTCCACTCTCTTACACACTCCTCAATACCAAAAATAACAAAAAATAAATATTTCTTTTAATTAAAACTTAAAACATTCAGTCTTAATTGAACAGTCAAACAGTTTGCGTTGAGCAGTTAGCTAATTTTTTGTGAACAATCACCATTTACTATATTTTACTACAAGAATACTACTCAGTTAGTAGCACTTAGAAGGTGAGCTGAATATTAATTAATTATTGACGATTGGAATATTGCAAAATTTTCCTGTATCCGATTGTTTGAAAATCGGCGCGAATCGCACTTTGACCGGTGCAGCAATAAATAATAATTTATCATGGCTTTCAAGTATATATGGCTTGGATGGTTTTACGAGTGTGTAATCTAATCGTGTATCGAGAAGCTATATACAATTTATAGATGTGTTTGGAAAATTATTTTTATTCATAGTCATTGAGATTTTTCTTAATAAAACAAAACAAAAATCTTGTATACAGTGGATGAATTAAATGTATTGATTTTCTAAACTGGTTTGTTCAAAGTGTGTGCCATCATTGAAAGACAACCACGTCTACCAAGTCTTTAACACATAATATAGCTTGGAATTATTTATTCAACTTAATTCAATGTTAATTATAAACATCGCACTTATCTTGTCAACTGTATAGAAATGATGTATGTATCACCGCCGCACATGTGAGTGAACTGGTTCGATCTCATAAAAAATTCAGAAAATAATATTTCATATTAGAAAGAGAATGATAAACAACACTCGACCTAATACTACTATTTCAGCCGGTCACCCAGTTGAATGAACATACGATGTCGTCGTCATCTTTGCTATATTACCGGTTTCATTTAAAACAGACAATTATTATAAAAATAATTCACTTCCACCCAGCTAGAAGAAACAGCATAATAAATTATAATAAAATAATATACAGTTGCATAATTAGGTGGTTTCGCTAATCGAAATTTTTTTTTTATAAATATTTTCAGGTAACGTCAACTTTTTTTAATTCGAAAAACGTATATAAAACTACTTATCAATCAACATGTCTTTAGATGAGGTAGGTACTTTAATATCTAAGCAAATAGTAACCATTTAGTCTGTAATCTATAATTTATATGTGCCGATTGATAAGTAACGTGACTGATAAGAGTATGCGGTTATCGATCGGACTGTATATAAAGAACATTAGGTAGGGTGAAGGGTGTTCCATGGAATACTTAAATTTAATGCTATTAATCCGACTAAGCTCAAATTCAGTTCCAATAACTCAAACTTCCAAATTGAACTCGACGTTTTAACGCAAAGTGTTAATTTAGTAGAAAGGAAAACTAATTAATTATTATTCAAATGGTTAGAGAACAAATAAATTTGTATCAACAGATTTTTAGTGAGGCAAGGTGAACAAATATACGTTTAATTACGTCATGGTTTTACCAGAGACCATAAACTAACAACTTTGTAAATTAAATATTGACTTACACTTACACTCTAAAAAGCCTCACTATAAATACAAACTGCAATCATAAAATTTTGTGTGACTTTTTTAAAACAATCAAATATTTGTTTAATAATTTTCTATAATTACATTTATTTATAACACTCAAATATTTAATTAAGCATTTTGTTTTTTTTTTCACGCCCACTAGAGATTCAACGCAGCCGCTGACAAAGTAAAAACCTATACGAAACGACCAACAGATGAAGAGCTACTCGAATTATATGCCCTATTTAAACAGGCATCTGTTGGCGATAATGAAACATCAAAGCCGGGCATGTTAGATTTGAAGGGCAAGGCAAAATGGAATGCATGGAATGATAAAAAAGGAATAGCACAGGATGCGGCCAAAGAACAGTATATCGAATTTGTTGCAAAATTAACGCAAAGTTATGCATAATTAATGTGTATTTGTAAATAATTCCAATTTTTATTATGCAAATTAATTAAGTTTTGTTTTGGTTGTTGTAAGTCTCTATACTTTATGTAAAAGTATATTATTTAAAAAGAAACTAATTTAAGTTAAAACGTTAAGTTATAACGAGCACAAAATGAGATCATAATTTAAATAAAAAAATGTGCAAATGTGGTGAATAAAAAATTTAATGAATGTTTATTTTGATAAGCGGAGATTCAAACCAAGTACTCGTCAATTTGTATTCTGGTTTTACTTTTCATTCGTTGATGACAACAAAAGGAAACCACGTACCTGATCACTTCCTCGAACTTGAACTATAGTTCTCGTAGTCTCCCCCTTTACATCATATGCCGTACTACATAGAGGTATTTTCTTGAACCACCGTTTTTAATGTTTCACTCTCTGGAATTATCATTTTCTTCCGAGTCGGGTAGAATGCCGGCTCTAAACGGGCTCTCTCGATGACCTTCTGTAGGTGTATTACGGAAACAGTTTTCTTACCCGAAATCGATTACGGAAATAACTTATTTTTATTGTGGCACATGAGGAATGAATTAAATGAATTTCCGGAAATCATGATCCATTGCATTCACGCCATGTCGAAACAGACTCTCAACAGCTGTATGCAATTTTTTTCTTTTGTTTTCTATTGTAATGGGTTTTATGTGATTGTTCCGTACATTGGTCTATCTTCAGTACTCTCGAATTAAATACGATTAATTATAATTAATCATAGGAAATTATTCCATTTAGCGTCAATTTGAGTGACAAACGACTATGATAATCGACGTCCTACCTATACACAATCAACTTCCCAACCACCCCATACTGCTTACAAATTTTCCATCTATGAGTCAACAATTCAAACAGCTGTATGTAGTTAACTCCCCATATACAAATTTGGTATGCCTTAGTTTTCCACACATTTAGTAAATTTTGTCACACCTTAAAAAGTTTTGCCAACCAACCAAAAGCGCTAAATGCAAAGAGTGAAATTTAAATTAGCAGTTCCAAACTAGAATTTAAAGAAGTGAGTTATAGTTATATGCTTATTATGTTAGGTTTTAGTAGCTAGTTACGTTGCAGTTTTTGAAACCTGACTAGTTAATATGAATTGACTCAAATAGTTAAGCCTTCTGTGTGCTAATGCTGGATAAGAACAAAGAGAATGTAGAGCACGCTCCCCAAAACGGCTACTGTGCTCGTCAATAGAGCCATGCAGTTCAACTGCGCATCCGAGTGACCGAGGACACAAATTATCTGGATATAGAAACACTCATCCATCTCGTTGAGAGATGAGTGGCAACTCAGCGCCAAGCTAAACGTCAGAATAACTTATTCAAATGACTTGATTGTTACATGACTGTCCTCTTAAATTATAATGTCAACCGAGGCTACCATATTATGCTTAATCCACGCAAAGGCCTCCTCCAGTTCCTGCCTAAGTAAATAGCTATACAGTGGCTATTTTAATTTTTTCTGAAAAGTTCGACTTCCAACTCAGCTCACCGTCCAAGATATTTCACAAAAATTTCACCCAGTCTAGCGTCATTTAAGGAGGGAAGGGCAACATTCCGAATTTTTTATTTCCTTAAAAATAATACCACCTCCGTCTTTGCGAGTTTAGTGATTTCCCTACTATGCACAGGAAGTGTAAAGCTCGAGCCTAACTCTCGTCGTAAGTAGACGTAATACTAACAAACATTACCGAGTTATCAGAAGAAAGGACGAAGATATCAGTCTAGAGTCCTTTGGGTAGCAATGTGAACTTTTCCCATTTTTAACAACACCAACTTGATTTCCCTCCATTTCCTTGGAATATATAAACAACTTTAGAAACACGGTATTCCGGCGAAGGCTAAATAACCTTCGAGTTGTTCTGTATTTCCGCTGTTATGATCCAATCGGGCCCAAATGCCAACGATACCTACTATGTGTATAGCCGTATACGTTTACTGAAGAGTCCTGAGTTTGCTGGGAAATGAGTTTCAATAGAGAAGCCCCAAAGATTCCTCACTTGAAGATGTCCAAGAACCATTCGGTTTAATGAAATAACCGTGAGTGGTTAGATTAGTAGAGAGAATATTTCTTAGGCGACAAGTTCGGAGACTCCTTCCATTTTATAACTGAAAAGTATCCAAGGCTTCCTTTGCACCTTCCTCAGTTCTCTTTTATAAATTTTAAGAATCTCCTTATATCTCCTTAATCTTAAGCCTCGCTCGTACTTTCAGCTTTATTGAAGGCTCTTCTACACACCTTCTGGTATGACTCTAGTTCCATAGACCACCAATTTTAGCTTACCCTTGAGCACAGTTCCTCCACAGTCTCCGGGAGCTTAGGAGTCTCTGTAGGTAGATAAGATTCTTCCTGACATTTCCATATATATGCTCCAGTTTACCCTCTTATGGTTGTAAAGACCTTACAAGTATGTCAGAGGGGAGAATTACGTCCAGCACTTCCTTTTTTTTGCCTGATATTAAAAACCTGGGGGTTCGTATTTACGTAATTAAAAATGGGTTACCCCTTTCAATGATGATCATGCTCTCGCAATTTGTGTTATGTTCCAATTTTTGGTCGAAAGATTAAGATTGCTATCTTGAATAATCTCTAGGGTTTGATCCAGAATTAGTTTAATAATAAAAATAAAATAAAATAAAATTTAAAACTTTAAAACGTTGTGAATACCTTCCGTTAAAATAGAAAAATTCAACAGAAATTAGTTATTTCTGCATCTGATACACATTTTATTAATGTCAAGATGTTGACGTTTGTGATAAAATCAAAGTAACTGAGTCGTTATTAAAATGTAAAAAACGTTATTCATCATAATTCATCATTCTTTCTGAAGACTCGAGAGTCATGTCAAATATAACTGTGATAATACGATTCCACCGGTTGTAAACAGACCAGAAGGTGGTATTGTTTATACGAGAAAAGCCTGAGAACATTCTTTTGATTGTTTGCTTTATTTTTGATATTATTTCTATATCAATTACACATAATATTTAGTCGGATTATAAACCACCATCACCAACCACCACCACCACTTTATAACATAAAAACAATTGCTTAAGAATTTGACCACTGATGGCTCTAGTTTTAAAATATTCCGGCAGATGTCAGACACTTTACGTTAAAAAACAAATTAGATCTTCACGCCCTCTGAATATGAGAGATATTTATGAATAAAATTACAACAGCTATGTTTACCAACGCCAGGAGTAAATAGTAAAATAAACCACAAAGAGTGCGTAGGTCGGCCTACGCATCCCTGCAGATCGAGGGAGCAGGTTGTGAATTTTCACTCAGTATTTCATAAAGATGGAGTTTAGTGCCTTAGGCAAATCTTAAAGAGTGATGCTTCTTTCCTCATTACGTCACTGATGGCTAACGTCAGAGCATATTTTCTTATTACGTTAACGAACAGTTTTGGCCGATTGGATGCCCTCACCGCACCACACGCAGTTTCCGTCTCCACTCTGACGTTCATATACTGTTAATTGATTGTGCGGAATGGCACCTCTCTCTTTTGGACGTGGTGTCTCTATCTGGGTTGTTTCTTAAACGCTGTCACCTGTCCTCAGCATAGATGTTTTGGGATCTTGCAAAATCCTAAAACTAAAATGTGACTCTCTTTTACGGTTTGATTTTATTTATTTATTCTTGATCGCACGAGTTCGGAGAAGAAAAGGTCGATTTGCACAGATTTAAGTCTACCTAGGTAAGGCTACTTACAACTGGAAGACGTCAGGTATCCAAATGGCTTCTTCATATTCAGCACAACAGGGTCACCTCTTGTAGTGTCTGGTGTTACACCACGTATCATGATTTGCCATCGGCAGAGGCTAGGACCAAAACCTGACTTGTTCTAGACTAAACTGAAACTCATGTTTTAGAATTGTTCACCTGATGTTTACATAAAAATTTTAATATTCCGTACATATTCCGTATTGAAGTTTAAATGTAAATTATAATATTCCGTATATTATGGAGGTGAGCAAAACTAACTATTGGATGGCAAAATTAATCAATGCGTGGATAATTCTGAATTTATCTAAATCAAAAGTTTAAATGGGAATTTTAATATTCCGAACACAGCTCTATGGACACGGCGGCAACTATGTAATTATTTGGTGGATAAAATTCATCCACAAGAGAACAAAATTTTGAATTGTAACCTACCATAATAGTTAACGTACACATTTTCACACACGCTATTTTGGCAATTGGTTCTTAGTGTCCTCGACTAGATGGCGACACCGCCGGAAAAACGATAATTAGAAAATAATTTTGTACTGAAATCGAGTTTGATACAATAATATATACAGTGCTGGGAAAAAAAAGTGGGACAAACGAATTTATTGCAAATTGGAGTCTTTTTTTGCTAAAATTACAAAACTTTTGAAAACAATTTGTTTATTGTTTCATTTTAAATACATGTATGACGTAATTTTTTGAAAAAAAAAATTTACCTGCAATTTAGGGGCAGAACCCCGAAAAATGCCAAAATATTCAAAATACGTTGATGGGTGTTAAAGTAATTTAATAAATTAAACACTTATTTTTTATGTTTTTGTTTGTGTTTTATTGATTTATAGAAGTTCAATCTTTAATATTAATATTTTGTTGGACCGCCTTTTGTTTTAATTACACCGGTACAACCCCGCAAATGATGTGCAAAAAAATTGGTCAAGCAATTATTTTATTTTACGCCTACCGTTCTCGGCCGTCATTAGGGTGCAGATGTTTTATTGCCTGTAATTTTTTTTTTTGAGTATAAATAGTGCATATTTTGTAAGGTTTAAGTTATTCTGTAAGTGATTCTAGTCAAATAAATAATAAAGTGCAATTTTAGTTAAAAAAATGGGACAAGTTAGGGAGCAGTGTAAAAGCAATATGTTGATTTTGGCGCGAGCAAATTTAACCATTCGTGAAATAGCTGAAAGATTAAACATTCCTAAAAGTACTGTAGTGAGGAATCTTAAAAAAATGCGAGAGATGGGCAGTACACAAAGAAAGAAAGGCACTGGAAGGCCCAGAAAGACAACTCCAGTGGAAGATCGTTTTATAATATTACAATGTCGTCGGAACCGTTTTAAAACTTCATCAGACATAAGACAGGATCTTGAGCAAGCAACGGGAAAAAAAATTTCAGCCAGCTTAGTGAGAAAGAGACTTGTTAAAGCTGGTTTGAGAGCACTTAAACCAGTCCAGAAGCCTGAGTTCACACTACTAGTGAAAAAAAACGTTTGCTATGGGCCCAGGCGCATGTTTCTTGGACTCCAGAGATGTGGAATGAAGTGATCTTCTCCGATGAATCAAAATTCAAGCTACATGTTGGAGATGGAAGAATTCTCGTAAGGAGAAAACCGGGCGAGAGACTTAGCAACGAATGTCTTTTAAGACTTCCACCGAAAAATGAAGAAATTATGGTCTGGGGATGCTTTTCTTGACATGAAATCGGTAGATTGTGCTTCCTTAGTTCCAGCGTGACAGCAGCTGTTTATCTGCAGGTCCTTCAGAACGAATTAGAGCCTTCTGTGTTAAAGTACTTTGGCAAGACTTGCCCATTCATTTTTCAACAGGACAACGCTCCGTGCCATACCGCCAAAGTGGTGAGTTATTAATTTTGAATTGTAGATAGACAAACTGGCTTTCAGATAAACATAAATAATTTGTTAAAAACTTGTTTTTTTTTCTTATCTCTTCATTTAAAGGTAAAAAAGTACTTCGAAGAAAATAGTATCGATGTGTTGAACTGGCCCCCGTATAGTCCAGACTTAAATCCAATTGAAAATATTTGGTCTATAATGAAGCTAGAAGTAGCAAGGAAGCGCCCAGAATCGATTGAAGCTTTAAAAAGTTTGTTGATCACGATTTGGGAATCCATATCTCCTGCGACTTTGAGAAATTTATCAAATACAATGAATCGGAGGTGTATCGCTGTAATAAAAGCAAGAGGCGGTCCAACAAAATATTAATATTAAATATTGAACTTCTATAAATCAATAAAACACAAACAAAAAAATAAAAAATAAGTGTTTAATTTATTACATTACTTTAACACCCATCAACGTATTTTGAATATTTTGGCATTTTTCGGGGTTCTGCCCCTAAATTGCAGGTAAATTTTTTTTTCAAAAAATTACGTCATACATGTATTTAAAATGAAACAATAAACAAATTGTTTTCAAAAGTTTTGTAATTTTAGCAAAAAAAGACTCCAATTTGCAATAAATTCGTTTGTCCCACTTTTTTTTCCCAGTACTGTATATATGCAATAAAAGCAAAAAGAGGTTCGACAGAATTTAATATTACTGATATTTTTTTATTACCAGCAATAACAAAAACCATTCTGATTATTGCAAAAGGAACACACCCGTTTTAGAGCACTCTGTGTAAACATCAATTCTTGAAACATAAAAAATGTCAACAATCATTTTATTTATGTTGGTGAAAAATTACTTAAGTTACCCATCTTAAGTAAAAAATAATTTATTTTGAGAATTTTTTTGGTAAATTTTATTTATTCATATAAAATTATTACAATTTACTTAGTCTATATATTGACTATAGTTTGATATTGTCTATATATTGACAACATTTGATTTCTAACTTAATTTGCTGCTTCATTAAATGTTTAGGATTTCCTCGTTGGTTTCTCCTAAATTTTATCTAGTGTTGGTTCTACCTACCTCTACGTTGAGTCTGAGCTCTTCATATTACTTCTTGACATGCACCTTCCTTCACAGTTTAGCATCTAGATTCATACCTAAATATTTTGCTGAGTTAGCATGTGGTAATGGGACAGTATTTAGTACCTCAGGTATTTGATTTACTTTTCTGTTGGTGTAGTGAACACGTACGGATGTTGTTTCGTTCAAGTTGATGGGACATCGGAGCGTCCATATGTTAATTATATCTGTCGCACTTGAAGTTTATTAGTTGCTTCCTCTATAGTGTCACTTACTGATATGATAGCAGTGTTATCGGCAAATGTTCCCATTACTATATTATCAGTTAGTGGAATATCGCTTGTGAATAGAAGTTATAGTATTGGTCCTAGAACATTTCCTTGTTGTATTCGAGCTTTGATCTCCTTAATTTGTGAGTATGCTTGTTGCTGTTAAGCCAGAAAGTGTCTAGAAAACATTCCTAAGCTTCAGCAATAGACCTTCGTGGCAAACTTTTCAAAATCTTTTTCTATGGTGTCCGTTATCCTGTAAACTTGATCTATTGTGCAATATCTATCTCGAAATCCGTATTGGTGTATAGGGATAAGTTATTTACTTTTAATTAACGTTTACGCTCCATTTAATAGGAGTCTTTTTCGTTTTGTGGTATTCCTGGCTTTTATATCATAATCACTTCCGCAAATTTCCATGCTTTTGACACATATTTGCTTATTCTGAACGCTGTGTAAATGAAGACTGACTTTGGAAAGATGTTTAAGAACTTTTACTGTTGTCAAGTTGAAGCCTGGCGCTTTGCTTTCATTAATTTCTTTCTTGAAGTGATTCCGAAACAGAGGTCGGGTGATTTTTTGATCTTCAGTTTCTCCTGTTTATTGTATTTGTTCGCTCTCCTGTACCTCATTCGGCTGAAATATATTCGCTAAGCGATCAGTAAAGGCTTCTGCTTTTTGTTTATTACTTCTTGCCCAACTTCCATGGCTTGTTCTTATCGGTAGAATCTGAATTCATGGGCTTTTTATTCGTTGTGTTTTCTTCCACAATGAATAGTTAAAGACGTCTTCATATGTTAATGATCGTAGGCACGAGTTTGTTGCTTCATTTTTCTTTCTATATTTCTCTCCTCATCCGCTGAGTCAAACTATTCAATATATTTTTAATCGTGGACATTCTCGTAAGCTGCCATTTCTATCTGATTTTTTGTTTTCCTACAACTATATCTCTTGTTTCTTTTGGGTAATTTGTATCTATTAATTTGCTTTTGATTTTGCATTTTTGCATGGAATAATTCTAAGCTGACTATTGTATGTCTATTATGAACTGTTCAACTTCTTCATCCAATTATTCTTTCCTTTTAAGAGACCTGTATTATATTACTAAGTTCTACTTTGAATGCTTTGAATCGAAACTTTATTCTATACTAACGTAATAAGTTATTGGTAATATGCGTTTCTACATGATGACTAATGTTCAGATGTCGCAGTAGTAGCATACACAGGGCGACGCCTTTATAGTTATAGAATTGAAATTTATTTACTAAAGAGTACAACAGCAACAAGTTGCACGATGTTGATGAGCATATTTTCTATAGAAATGTCCACCAATTCTCTAATGTAGTATTTTATAAACTAGTTGAAAATGGTTTAACCCAATTTTATAAATTTACACTTGCTTTTTAACATAACTTGTTACAAAAGTTTAAAATCTATCGTAATCATTCATAATTCGAATTGTATCTTGAAAAATTTTGCTTTAACTTGTAAGAAAATTAAAGTTGAAGAAAATTTGAGTAATTTTCCACAGGCCCACAAGTTATATGCGCGGCCGAACTTAACATACGTACGATTTATTGCCAGCTTTATTACCTATTAAATCCGACTGAGTCCAAGTGCTGCCCAATGAACGAGGATTTTTATTTGTTGCATTTTTTCGTCGTAAATGATTTTCCGCAATATCGGATTTCCGACTTAGCGGATTTTCACTGTATCACGGTTACATATTTGAAAATGTCAAAAAATAAGCTTAATTTACGTTTCAGACAATGTTTAAAATTTATTCACCAAATTTCGTTAAAAAATAACGACACCTCGATTTTATTCAACACACAATAAAAAGACAAAGAATTCGTTTAAAAACAAAAAAATTACTTAACCAAGCACACACCACACACCTGTTGAATTTGTTCATCTCTTTCAAGTGGAACTAAGACAACAATATACACAAATTAAATAACCACACCACACGACAGTAGAGAAAAAATATATAATTTGACATAAAATATCATATCTAACATCTCATTCTATTTCTGGATAAAAAATATATATCAGCTGCATTGCATTTTTATTTTATGTGGCAGTATTATATCGTTCTTGAGGGGAGAATAACGCGTCGCGCGTCTTAAAAAAATTTGATTTATTTTCTGTGTGTTGTGATAAGAAAAGTGTGAAACCCTATACATATTTTAGTCTATGTATAATCTAATTATTGTGTGTTCATTATGTAGTTAATATGAAACCAATTCTATTATTGTGATTTTAGTGTGAATTTATTTATTATTTGTGATTGTAAAATTTAATTACAAACAAAAAGTATTTTACCTGGTGAAAAAATAATAAGAAAAATGTAAAAAACCCACCTGTCAACTTTCTACCTTTTATTTTTGTACAGAACACGGAATGAGAAATAGATATACGATGTTTTCTAAATTATTATCATTTTTCTCACTCTACCTTATTGCATATAAAGTGTTACGATTTCCTTTTCAAAACGATTAGATAATAAATAAGTGATTTTATATAGCTGTCCTCCTTTTAATATATGTATTTATAATAAATTGGAGGTCAGTACTCTTTTCGGACTGTTATTTTTGTGTTTTGTTTTGTAAAATTTTCCTGAAAGTTTTCTTTTAAGAAAAAGTTATATGTACGAGTATAGTGAAGAAGGTAGTCGTAACCTACATTATTTGCATACGCAAAAATCTGGGTTTTCTTGTGATATTTGAACGAAACAACAACACAGTTAGGATGAGTGTGTATTAATGTTTACGTTTGTTGTTTTCGATTTATGTTACATTTTTAGGTTATGTTGGTATGTAAATAACTTTTATCGTGTATCACAGGGGTTTACTCGAATAAAATATCGGACCTGCAAATACAATTTTTTATTTTACCGTAATTCCTAATTAAAATTATAATAAACTATTGAAAATAACGGATTTAAAAGTAACTGTACAAACTCTAATTTATGGATTCTAGATATGGTTTTCGTTACGTGTTTCATGTTCTTGTAAAGCAGAAATGACCTTTAAAATGAAAACCACCCATGAAAACTAAATGGATAAATTTGGCAGCACTTCAATAACTTAACAAGAGATAAACGACAGTGGTTGGGATTTGGTAGAATATAAGCTGTACGAATAATCTCATTTCGCATCATCATCAATCAATCCAAAAACCATAATCCTGCACAATGTATCTGCTTCGCGTCAACTTCAAACGCATATATAGCACAATATACAGGGTAGCTGAGACCAAGTGTTACCAAATGAAAACGCTGTAATTTTTTTAATTTTGATTATTTTTTATTGAAATTTCGTGGAATATGTTGAAAACATATTACATTTTATGAAAAACATGTTACTGCTCGATATGACCTCCTTTGGCTCTGATTATTTGATTCAGTCTTCCATAGAAAGCATTGCATGCTGACCGAACGTGAGCTTGTGGAATTTTATTCCATTCTCGAACAAGAGCTGACTTCAATGCATCAACCCTTTCGTATTTTTTAGTGGACACCTTACTCTCCAAAATGGACCATATGGAGAAATCCATGGGATTCAAGTCTGGTGAATGTGGTGGCCATTCTTTCGACGAAATCAGCCGCGGAATGGAATTTTGTAAAAATTGCTGTGTCGCTCGAGCTTTGTGTGACGGTGCCGAGTCCTGTTGGAATGTCCAACGGTTCGTACCAAAGTGTTTATATCTTTTGGCGGTACACCTCTTGGTTTACCTTGACTTCATGTTCGATGAAAACCAGAGGAGTGCGTCCATCTGCAGTCACTGCAGCCCAAACCATAACATAAGCTGGTGATTGCTTGCGCATTGCAACTGTCATGTCCAAATTATCGTTGGACTTGTGCTCTAACCAAACACGATCATTTTGTTTATTCACATACTGTTTAATGGTGAAAATTTTCTCATCAGAAAATACAATTTTTGGAATCTCATCACGTTCGGCCAAGGCCTTCAATGCTCGTGTTCTTTCAAGCCTAACTTTTTTTTGTGCCTCCGTAAGATCTTGAACTTTTTGTATCTTGTAGGGCTTCAAGTGTAGTTCATTTTTCAATATGGTTTGAATGCTGTATCGTGAAACATGTAGACGTGCGGCTAATTGATTGGCACTTTGGCGAGGATTTCGTTGGATTCGTTTCTTCACATTTCGTATAATTTCTTTTGATGTTGCTGTCTTTTTAGGACCGTCTCTGTTGTGTTTAGCGATGCTACCAGTTTCGTTGTATCGAGTTATGGTTCGATACACAAACATTTTATTCACATTCAAATGCTGGAGCTGACGAACTATTGCTGTTTGTGAATTTCCACCCAAATACAGTGCAATTACACTATTACGTTTGAATTCCATTACGATTTTTTTATGAAGATATTAATTTAGATCAATTATTTGTTGACCACATGTAAACAACTAACCAAACTTCAATCTGTCAAAAAATTAACGCGCGAAAATGACAACTACACAAATGACAGCAGAGTGAAGTCAATAACATTTGGTCTCAGCTACCCTGTCATGTTGAGAAATTGTTAATGGATTAATAATACAATGAATTAAGGCAATCAATCTTCACGCAATACATCAATATACTCAAATCTAAAACGATCAATGCCACGACAACCGCTAGAAGGAATGTGAAACCAACCCCGCTAGTCAAATCAAGGAGCCTCCGAAATTAATATGGTTGATGTAACAGCACTCCTGAAAATTCACTTTGCCATTTTTTGGCTATTATACACCCTCTCTAGTTACCAACAGTTTCCGCAAAAAACGCGAATTTGTCTTTTCAAGTCATCAGTATGATATTAAATTTAATCACTAATCTTCCAATTATTCGTTTAAGCTACTCTTGTAACCAGTTATGTGTTTGCTGGAATGTCTGTGTGGCAGAAACGCTAATATTTTGATAAATATGTCGTAAGGGCAAACTATCTACAGTTGGATATAGTTAGGACAGAGAAACATGTTCAAAAAGTTCTGTAGCGCCAATTCAACATAAAGTAATCTTTATTTTAAAATAGCTTCTTAATTAAATAAAGCCGACCAACAACGTACGTTGGTTTGTTGCTTCCCGGTGGTCTACAATATATTTGACTTAGGGAACTTAAGTCCACACACTCAACGCACTTTTAGCCACACTGATGGAAAAATTGATACGTATTCCTCTGAATAGCACGAATACGTAAGAATTCCGATTATGCATTGGGCGCTTTCAAGTCTCCTATCATGATTAGTAAAATCATCGCCAATTTGATATGATAATTTCATAGTGCTAAAGATTTTCATAACGTTGGCTTCAATTTTATGCAACATGTTCCCAAATGTTGGGTGCCCTGAACGGGCCCATTGATACTTAATTTTGTATATACATATTTTTTAAATCATTCTGATACAAAATATTTAAAAATACTTTGATGTAGCCTGTAAATTTTTCATTGAAGTCCAAGGAAAATAAAAGCTTCCACAATATGTCTTAACTGACTAGATTGTGGCACTTTAGCAATCAAAATTTTTTTAAATATTTATGATATTATTGCAACAGATGAAACTGTAATTGGCACTTCCAAAAGCTTACGAATTACTGAACATGTAAATAAATCACTTCTGGAAATGGTATACATAAAACTAAAATATATCCGTACGTCATCGATTTGGCCGACGATGGTGGAAGGTAGAAAGTAAAACACGAACCCTGAAAGAGTTGGGAATGTTTCGGCCTCAAAACAGATTGCAAAAAAACTGGTCTATAAGACCGTAAATGGCTTACCATTCCTCAACCGAGATCGTTAAAGAAGTAATCTCCTGTTTCGATCTGATAAGATCATGAAAAAATGTCTCTTAAATATTCTTTCATCTCATCAGGCCTGGCATCTGAATACTACAACATAATAATCACACTTTGTCTTCTATATAAGTAAAACACCCGTACATCAGTAAATCTAGATTATTTACTAAAACAAATCAAACTGGTTCGACCGCTGTACAAGTAATGAATAATTAATATTCTTCCCCAAAAATTACTTACTGTATTAATTAATTAATTCAAAGCAATGTAAAACATATAGGTCTTGAGTCCATTTAGTTGTGTTTTCAGATAATCCGAAATATATTAGAATCGCTGTACAATTATATAGCGCCTATTTCAAATCAAACTCCATTTTGATCTTTAAAGCTAAATTTTCGAAGAAATTTTGTAACAGCCGCAAACTGGATATTGAATAAAAAATTACGAAATTGAACCAAACGCAACATGTATCTTTCAAAAGAATAAGATGGCCTAAATATTCCAGAAAAAGTGAGATAAATTAGTTCTATCAAGAAAGAGATTCGGCCAACATTAGCTAAACAACAGTGAATACATATTTTTGCCAAGAATTCGTTTTATGATTATGACAAATTGTGCCATACAACTTATAGTTGTCGAATTTTTAATATAAAAAGAACAAAATGCTTATATACCACAAAATAAACGTAAACGAATAGACGATTAAACGACACACCTTTTATGAATACATTAAGAATTCTTCAAGACGCAGCGAAACAATAAAATACGTAGAAACGAAATTGATGTTACCTCTAAGAGTTGAATTGAAATTTCGAATCATTTATTGCCGCATGCTTATAAATTTTGTCCATTTGTATTATTTCGTAACTCGAACAACCTACACGCGTCTCATACAATTTCAGTGCTCGTTTTTGTTATTCTTAACAATGTATTTACAAGAACAACTAACACACGCTAATTTTCTTCTTAGATTATGTCTTTTTTTATATCGACTTAACGAGATTCTTAATAATGTATGAATTTTTTCTGTATATTGTACGTCATGTCACGTACAGTACAGTTGTGTTGTACCGTATTGGATTTTGTTGTTTTCATATACTTAAATACTCATATAAATCAGTGATTGGCAAACTGTTATTAATAATCATAATTTTTAGAAATATTATTGTCACTGTTTTTATTTCGTCTAGTGTAACGACCACATTAGCCACCCAATACACTATATTCCCTGCACTCAAAGCAAAACAGCTAAGAAAACACATTATATACTAAAAGACCAATTCTATCAGCATTTGCTATGTGGGTAACCAGAGCGAAACGTGAATGGCACAAACAACAAGTGCTTAAAATCGAAACTGCCAGTTTAAGAGACATATTGACCATCCTATAAAAGAAATCGCTACCGGCTTCCTTCCACATCCACGTAGTACCGCTATTTGCAACTAATTAGGAGAGTTACAAATTAACACAAACACCATCCTGACAGTGTGGCGAAATTATTTTTCGTCACTCTTAAATAGATACATGTCATCCTCCAGCGAACAGCCAACATCATTTTATCAATCTGATATCAATGTAGAAATTACACCTGCACCAGCTCCATCTTACTTTGAAGTGCGGGGAGGCATAACAAGATACCTGGTGAGGATGGCATCTATAACGAAATGCTCAAGAACGCGATTACCTCTTCTAACGCATATTTGAGCTAATTTCATCAATTTGATTCACAGAGAGAATACCAGAAGAGTGAAAAATAGTTTAAATTTCTCCACTACATAAAAAGAGAGATCGGCTGAATTGTAACAACTATCGCGAAACAGCTTTGCTTAACACCGGCTATAAGGTTTTGGCCATCGTAGTTGCTGACCAGTTATCAATTTACAGGAAGCGCATTTTGATCGACTACCAATGCAGTTTTCAACCAAGCAGGTCACCAACCGATCAAACTTTTTCTCTGAGGATTGTGTTAGAAAAGTGTTACGAAAAGGACATTCCTGTGCATTTGCTATTTCTAGATTTCAAAAGGCGTATGATAGCATCGAGAGGAACACATTGTGGAGCGTCTTGCCACATTTGAGTATTCTGTCAAAATTAATAACCATGTGCAAAATATTAATGGATGGCTGTAAAAGCAAGGTGATAATCGAAGGCAAACTCTCGGACGCTTTCGATATTTCCAACACCTTCATAAATTATCAAAATAACAACATAGAAGGCAATATCATGTTTTGAATTAATTGAGCTGCACACCTCATTACAAATTAGCTTTCGTCCTTTTGTACAAAATAAATAAATATTCTGTCAACGTATGGTGTTCCTTCTACGAAGTGCATATCCAACTCATTGAGAATGTTCAAAAATATTTCTACGATGCCTACATTGGAAGGTGGATGGGATTACAATCAAGATTTTCCATATTAATTGCAGCAATTACTACCGCATTTAACTGGTTTAAAACTTACAACATCTCGACGCTCCAAAACAGAAGTGAGTTGTTAAAATGATCGTTCTTTGCAATATGCTACTTGATCAAATTGATGATAGCAACCTAAGAAAATGTGAGTTACTTCAACTAAACCCACATAATACCAACTGCGGCGAAATCAATATGATTTCGAAGGCCTTCAACAACATTGATCACATATATGATTTTTATGACCCAACCAGAACTGATTTTTTTTTGTTTTGATATTTTATTGTGGAACTTACTGTATTTGTTTAAAACTTATATATTTTATAGCGTTTGTCTCAATTTGACAATTTATTGTCGAAAATTTGTTGATACTGTGTTGCCACTACAAATTTTGGATTATAGGATTATGGCTTTCACATTTTGGCTTACTGGGTACCAATTAATGCTAAGTTGTGGTGTTCCGTGTTATTTCAGTGTTAAGTTAATTTCGCCCTTCCACGATCCATCTAGAATATCCTCTATTGTTTTATACCGGACAACAAAAAATTTAACTTTATACAAATTCAGCCATCGAAAATGATACAGTTTTGGTTTTAAATTAAAACCTGAAACGAAATACTACATTCAAATTACATTGTTATTAAATTGTTATGCTATGTCTTCGGTTACATCCAATCGAGTCCAGGTAGTGCCTACAGTTCTCGAAAAATATAATTTATAATTGGCCGGCGTTTTAAAGGCTAATGGTAAATACTAACGCGCAACACTAGTCAGTCACGGTAGTATGTTTATTTATTTATTTTTATTTTAAACCTTGTTTCTTCATTCTTAACCGATTTTGGATACTCTCCGCTATCTTACTATAACAGCTGTATTCGAAGTTTATAAAAAAATTAACTAAAATTTTGTTAAAAGCAAGTTTAAATTGCCTAAATACGGATTTTGCTGACTTTAACATTTTACGCAGCAGACACAGACTCGATTGATTAAGATTCAAATTTTCAGATCAGAAATGTGTCGACTCAGTTTGGCCATCGCTGCTACACAACACACATAATCCCTCATCTCGTCAATTGTAAATGAGTGAATGGTAATCGAATAAATTTCTTGTTTGATTGCGAATTTTTTTTTAGTATACGGTAATATTATTTTTGGAATATGTTCCTATACCCGCTGCGTACCCATAAATTAACAGTTGCGATTTTTTTTAAGTATTGTACTTTTGTACGATGATACGGCATATTGTTTATATTATTAGTTATTGATCGTTTATATGGTAATTTGTTGTATTGTGATCGATATATAACTCATAATATGTAAATAAATTTAGAGCGTGTAGTTTGTTATCATTGGAATCTGTTTGCTAAATATTTCTCTCGTATGAGGGATTACATACTTATATCTCTTACTTATGTATGTACTTCATTCACTGTACACATCATAGAGTTTTACAATTTATTTTCGAACAAAATTCTTAAATATTTAAAAATAATTTAAAGAAAAAATTGCAAAATAAAAATAAATATTTAAAGAATTTGATTTGAGAATAAATGGAAATTTTTTGTGCTATACTACAGTAGAGGTACGGAGTAAACGAAGACCATAATTTGATTTTCTGCAGAAAAACGTGCGAAAAAAATTCATTATCAATTCCCGCGATTCTTTCGTTATCTTATCACATATGTGTACTAATCGCGTTTTTATTGCAAGTTAGGTAATTTGTACAAATTTAACGGATATAATATTATGATGTCATGCTTTGCACTGTAGTTTTTTAAACATGATAAATTATACAACTGGCCATATACACAACATAATCTTATCGAGACACCGCGCTAGACAATATTATATTTTGATAATTATTATTTTAACAATATGCGTTGTTCATTCGCTAAATTCTATTTTAAGTTTAAGTTTGGGGTCATTAGTATTTCAAATGTGTCTGATGAATGCCATGGATCGTCACAATAGTAATTTAGAAAATACTTTGTGCTACACTTTTATTTAAGTTTTGGTTAATGAGATTAATACAGAACAACAAGCTGACAACTATTTGTTAGCTTCCAATCTGTCATTGATAAGTGGAAATAATTTACAGATGCCTACATAATTCATTTGTTGTGACAATTTAGGCTGGCTATTTGATAACTACGCTAATTGTGTTCTGTTTGTTGGAATCAAACGTGTTAAACAACGATTTGTGTATGTAAACATATTGTACTGTTGATTTATTGGATTAATTATATAAACAGAAGTACAGGCATTATAGTTAATTAGAGACTAGAGTTTTCATATAATCGTATAAACAAATCTATAAACTTGTTATGATCTTACCTACCCGTATACCTACTTCTGCTATATTTTTCTACACATGATTTTTTTCAAGACAGTAAAAATAATTTATCTATTGCCACTGACATATTTTGTCAGTGGTAATAGATAAATTATAGGGTTTTTATATTTTTTGTAAATCTATTGATTTATGTGCAGTCTGGAACGTGCTGCTTATTAAAAATGTTCAATGTATTAACAACTATTTATTAATAAAAGTTAAAGAATTTCGTGAAAGTTTCAAAGTTAGGAGCCAAGAAAATAACATTCTAGGTCTTGTAATTTTTACTAATTTTATGTTGGGCTCAAGCATTTGGTTGATCGAAGCGACTTAGTAAGTTTTCGTTTGTATAGGATATATTATTGTCCTTAATAAATTGTAGAATGCATGTTTAACTAGCAGGAACATCCAAACCTTCAAGGTATAATGATTCCACAAAATTAAAAAAACCGCTTGAATCTTTCCAGATATGAAGAGGCCTATAACTAGAGAATAATTACTACGTGGATAACGTTTAGATCCAGAAGATTAGTATAATTATCCTTATTTTGAAGTTGGAGCAATAGGATCCTTTGGGTGGCGCATTTTATTTAAACTATACATTTAATATTTAAACGATAGTTTTCTTGGAATCGAAAGTGTCGTGAACGATTTCATTTGATATCAATGGGTCATAATGTCTGCAACCTATGGACAAAAAATCCTAAGGCTTAAAAGCAAAACACGGATTTAAATTAATGGTTTCTATTAATCTAAAATATCGTCTTCAGTCTCTGCTGATTTCGATACAACATATTTGTATTGCAGTTAATGTATGAATTAATTTATTATGCTAGATAAGCCCGAGAGTTGGAGACGATATTTTAAAAACGAACAGAAATAGCATTTAAAATCTATTGCGCCATCCAAGGGGGGATCTGGGTCTAAAGTAAACAGTAGTGAGTGGAAAGCAATTATTAAAAACATAATTAATAGACGAATTAAAATGTTCGTTTTAAGTAAAAGCTAAAAGTGTTGTTCGTTTTAAGTTAATTATAATCCACACCCAAACGAAATTTCCGCTTGACGAAGACATTTATAGAAAGTAATTTAAAGTCATAAAAGAGCCTTTGAAAAATTAAGGGATTCCGACACAACATTAATATGCTGTGCGGCCAAATCTAAGTAAGATTCCCGGTTGATACCGAGCCCATCTGCACACCATTTTACATATGACAAAATGAAGGAATAGGGCAGGTCTGTTAGTTATTATATAATTAACCCGCTTTCAGACACCTAAGTAGTCAAAAGTTAGTAAGTTGTTAGTTAATAAAATGTAATGTACGACGATTAGCACAAGGCAACACAATTGCTTTTTTTGTACCAGTTTTCAGCACTCAACACCCTGCAAAAAATAAATTAATTAACTAGGCTGCCAACTGTAATGGTAAAATTTTTGAAATGTATCTATCATTGTTAGAGATTTCAATAATAATAATGAATGATTGTTTCAGTTTTACAATCTTTGATATCTAAATAAATTTCAGCGCTCACAAAAGGCGATTTTTGTTAAAACGGCCTAACCGATTTTCACAAGACATTATTTTTTTGAAAGCCTGATATTTTTACTTTAAATAGACACTATTTTGAAAATTGGTTCAGTACTTTTTTATAATGAATTTTGAATGAAAACGGAACCAACATTGATGATTCTAAAAACAAATATTGGGGGTATTTAAATTTAAATTACAACAAAAAAATTCAAGCAAAACAAAAATAATTTTATTGGTTACTACTTAGTACGGCCCCCATTGTGTCTACAAAGGTTCGCATGCGGTTCCCCATGGACCTTATTAAGGTTTTGTTAAACACTTGGAGGATCGCACCCCACTCCTCATTAAACGCAATCTTGAGGTCACTGATGTTACATAATATCGGATTTCTGGCTCGGACCCTCCTAATTCGTCCCATAAATGCTAAATTGGATTCATGTCTAAACTGAGGGCTGGCCACTTCATCGTCTCCAGTCCAACCTCATCCATGAACTGCCGAGTGGTTTGAGTTGTTTAACACCGGGCATTGTCATACGAAAATATAAAAAGTTTCCCTATATATCCTGCGTATGTTCGCAAATTCGCTCCGGTTCAAGGTACCACTTTCCTGAAATCTTCTGGATACTCTTGAGTCAGCAGATTGGCTCATGTTTAGCTGACGAGCGATTTCTCTTTGATTGCGTGCTTCTTGCAATAAAACAACAACTTGTGCGATTTTTTCTGGATCCATGATTTTGAAGTAACAACGAATGAAACTGGTAGAGCTTTGTTTAGATCAACTTCTGATAAGTGACTGATGGCAAAAATCGATCAACGTGGTATTATTAAGCAGATTGCAACACGCCAATTGTTTCCAATCAAACATCGCATTTTACTACGATTGCTTTAATTTAATAAGTACTGTATAGTTTTTAATGATAAAGGTGTCATTGGGCGCGTTCAGGACCGCCAACTGTTGGCATCATGATTAGTGAAATCACCGCCAATTTGATTTCAAAATTTCATAGTACTAAACATTTTCATAACGCTGGCTTTGATTTTAGTCAACATGTTTCCAACTGTTGGGTGCCCTGAACGCACCCATTGTAAAGATAAAATACTAAGCTGTTGGAAAAAGTAATCTTACGAAAATCGGTTAAGCCATTTTGGAGGTTTGAGTCGATTTAGTTGCTCGCGAGTGTATCTGTTTCTCCATTGCACTTAAAAACAAAAGGAATTCAATTTTTAATACACTTTTTCTGTTCATACAAAAAAATTCTCTCTTAGCCTTATTCTCTTTGATGGAAGTGTATAAGGAGGAAAGCTTGGGGTATATATACGCTTATTTTAGTAAATCGTGTTAACAGAGAATCAAATAATTCAACGGTTAACTAAATTCTCGTTACATTTAGTCTCTCAAGTTAAAAGATGTTCAACTAAATTTTGTGTTACAGCTGGCTTTAGAGCAGTCCTCAACTCTTTAACTGTTTATGTCGAGTATATTCGTCAGAACGAAACGAAAATTTTTCGCATAATGCCGAGTATACTCGTCATAAAGATAAAAAAAATTACATTCGTATTATTATTCAACGAATCAACTGTAATTTTTCACAACGAATCAACTGTAAAATTCACAATAGCTTGTATCATCGTCTTCGCTGAAAAATAATTAAGCAGGGAAAAAGTTTTTCGAAACAAAATTAAACAACTAAAGGGTTAATAAAATAAAATATAGATAATCGATTTCAGTTAGAAAGTTTTCGTTTACAACGTGAAAATATCTCCTCAATTTTCTGGGAACTTCGAGGCTTTACTACAAAATATATCGATCATCATTTCCAATATGGTTCATTTATCCAGTAATCGTAAAAACAAATAAGACAGTAATATGAAATATTTACTTTGATGTCTTTTCTTTTGCTTATAGATCTGATAACCCTGAAGTTGAGGAAACATTTTGTAATTAGCACTTATAAAATTTTTATATCTGCAACATTTTTAACAGAGAGAAAACAGAGATAGACACACTACCACACGGCAATATATCGTATTGTAAATCGGCAAAAATTTCCAAAAAGTAAATTTTACTTTGGAGTAAGAGAAAGTAATACTTAGAACCAGAATAACATACCCGGTGTATATTACATACGAGAACGTGCTTATCTTGTAAGAATTAAATTTGTTTTAGTTCATTTTAAAAATATTTATATAGCCAGAGCAGATTACATGATACTTTAACTAAATTGAAGGCCCAATTAATGATGTACTGTAATACAATAAAAATTTCATCCACTGACCTTTATCACTCGCCATATGATATTTTCCATACGAAAATTTTCTTATTTTCTTAATCACAACAATAACAACATCGATATATAAATTTTTCTCGTTCTGTTTTCTTTCTTATTACCTAATTATAATTTACTTTACTCGTTTATACAGAATCAAAACGATATACATTCCATTTATACAAGAAATCAAAAGAAAGACCATCCTCATAAGAACGTAACCAAAATATAAAGCAAAACGGTCCTCTGAGCAGCGTTTAAGAGTATATAGTGATAAAAAATACGCGATATGCGATGAAGACTTTGGTGATGCTGATAAACAAAATGTTATTGGATAATAATAGATATGTGATAAGTGATACAAAATAAGATTTAATTTTAAAAAAAATCTTAAAGATAATCTAAACAATTAAGATACTGTGTATTGTACAATTGTATATGTGTGTGGGTGGATACGCGCCGCTTTTTCACTAGAAGTGATTTATAGAAAGCTGTATGCACGACATAGAAATGCACGAGCTATTTACTAATGTTTTATCGAAACGGGATTTATCGAGAGCTGGCGATTTATTTTCGGTAGCCGATTCAGATATTGTAAACGACTTGAGTGAATTGGTAAGTATATATGAATATTTTTTGTACAATATATTGTTTGTTCGCTGTATATATATATTAGTATATAAAAAAAACATAGAAATTTTACAACTTAAATTCCAACCAACCGACTTTTCAATATTATTTTACCTCGTTTAATAAAAACACTTTAGTTTTAAACTCAAATGAAATAGCGGTTGCGACTAATTTTTATTAAACCTACATGTATTTGCATAATAAATTATATAACCAATTGCGATTTTGTGTTTTTGTTTTAAAATTGGTTATTTTACTTCTGTTACAATTCAGCGAATTGGAACAATTAAAAAAAACTTATTAGCTACTACCGCGTAATTTTCTATAGCAAAAATAAATCGCGAAATAATACATATTTGTGTGAATAGAAAACCAGCGAACCTGACACAACGCCTCATTTCAAAATATCATTTTTAAAATTAACATTACTTATTAGGGTTCTAGGCAAAAAGCACAAAGGAACCATATTATGATGAGTTTGTTCCATTTAGCTTTTATTAGGCTATTAAGCTATCGTGAAATTTAGCAGTCGTAAAATTTATAAATCCACACTTACACTAATGCGACACTCTAACTCTACTAAATGAATTTCGCCACGGAAACCATCCCGAAAAATGACTGCAAAAAATTGGTGCGAGTCTCCACTACATACGATAAAAAACCTTTTGGACCGAAAAATCACATGAAACCTCAAAATTACACTCAATCGCAAAAATAAAAAAACATTGGTTTGAAAACATGTTTATTATTTTTATGAGTTTAAAATATTTACGTTGCAAAAATATAATGTGTTGTACGTTGTACAATAATAAAATAGTAAGATAATTATTTTAAATATTTACACATAATATTTAATTTACTTACCAAACAACATGCTTATGATCTGTATAATTAAATACCTAAATTTATAAATATTAATAAATATGGACCGAAACATAAAATAAAATTCGAACATTATTCGAACCTACTAGACTTTTTCTTACTTATATTCGGTAACCGATTACCATACGATGAGGATTAGGAATGTTTCTGGGCCCAGATTTAACTAATGTTCTTCATTATCAAACGGCTCCCATTAATACTCATATGTCCCGTTCACAGGAATTGCCGAGTACAGTGGTTGATGTGGCGTTGAACCGACAAGACCATTTCTGACTTATATTCGGTCACCTATGTTACCATACGATGAGGATTAGAAATATTTCTAGGCCCAGAATTAAATAGTGTTCTTGTTTATGAAATGGCTCCCATTAATATTCATATATCACCATTTACAAGGATTGCCGAGTATATTGGTTGATGGAATTGCCCCAGAAATATTTATAATCCTCATCGTATAGTAACAGGTGACCGACTATAAGTCAGATGTGGTCTAATCGGGTCAATTCCATAAAACATGTTTTCAAATCAATTTTTATTTTATTTTTGGGATAGAGCGTAATTTTGAGATGTTTCATGTTGTTTTTCGTGCAAAACGGTTTTTATTGTATTTAGTGGAGATGCACACACTTTTTAGAAGTAATTTTTCGGGATGGTTTTGGGCTGTCTTCTTAAGTGGCAACCTTAATTTGTATGTTACAATGTTTTTTCGTTCAGTGCATTCTTCTTATGGTAACACAGCACGAATCTTTAGAGAGTCGTTTACGTTCTCTTGAATGCTTGTGAATTAGCGGGGAAGATAAACTCGTTTATTTTACTTGACAAAGAAGTGAACTAGGCAAAAATTTTATTTTAAAATGTTGGTACTCCATTTGCATCGGCTCTATAACGCAAACTTCTATTGCCAACATTTCGGGAACAATTCTCGTGAAAAAGTATTTATCGATAATTTTATTAGACAGGCGATCGTAGTTGTGTTAATTTATATTAAAGGTTGTAATCAGATGATGAAAAATTTATTTTGCACCTTGCCCTCTATCGGGGTTCGAGAACCCGGTACCTCCTGCACCAAACGCCAAAGATTTGCTCACTATGCCATTTGGTCGGATATTTAATTTAGTTTATCCATAATAAATTGTTTTAATTATTTGTATTACAACGTATTTACTACGACGTACACCGCCTGGTTGTTGATGTAACACTTTATTAATCATCCATTGTTGTGGAGACCTTGCAACGTGGCCGAACCATTTAACTCGATGGGATTTGATGAATCCGTTGATATCGCTACCTCCGAGAAGTTGCATTATTTCCGGATTCATACGAATCCGATATTCGTTGTTCGCAACTTTAATTGAACTAAAGATTGAACGAATGTTCTTCCTTGCGAAGGCAGATATCCGATAGCTTCCGAAAGCCAGCACAAGTCGTATGAGTGCTTTATAAAGTGCGAGCTTGCACGGCTGCGATAGATGTTTAGATCACAATAATTTTGATTGACCATAGAAAACTCGTTGTCCGGCAGCGATTCGGGCTTTCAGTTCTGCCTACATATCATTCAACGAAGTTATAACTGTCCCGAGATGTTCCTGGGTGTTGCTAAAAATTTGGTTTGGCCCGTTCGAGTGGTATGAAAGTGTCCTTGATATCGCTAGTTCTTCGGTCGAGAAGCACGATATCATCTGCATATCCAAGAATTTTGCCCGATTTATTAAATATAGTTTCATTGTTGCTTTTCCTCATTACGTACTCAAGCGCCACATTGAACAGCAAAGGCGCGAGTGCATTTCCCTGTTGAAAATCAGTTGTTATTTCAAAGGAGTCTGGATACAGTTCCTTCAATTACGATTCTACATGCAGACTCCGACGTTGTTAATTTACACAGAGAAACGAGTTTTTCTGGAATTCCTAGCCATATGAGCGGTATATCCTGTTAAATGCCTGTTGGAAGTCTATATTTAGTTGATGTATCGTTTTTTTGTACTCTCAACACTTCCTCATGGTAAACGAGGTTGATCCTCCAAAATCATCCTCATGGTAAAACACTGGGCAGTGGTCGATCGGTTGGGACGAAAACCACATTGATAGTCGCCAATGATGTTTTCGGCGAAAGGGATGAGTCTGGCAACTACAACATTAGCCAACATTATTTGTATGCAGTATTCAATAGAGCTATACCACGATAGTATCCACATTTAAGACGGTCGTCTTTTTTGTGCAACGGACATATGAGCGCGGTCTTCCAATTCTCTGGCAGCTCTTCTTGATTCCAAATAGAGACAATGAGATCGTATACATATGATGTTCGACAAAGACAGATTTTGAAAATAGGTTTGCCATACTGAGAGAACATCAGCCACATTTGTTGTCAGCTCTCCATTCTCGCCTTTGATGGCTGTACTTCTTGGGTGGAAGTCTTTAATGAGATTCCTGGCGTTAGCAAAACAGTCCATCGGGTTTCCTAATTCCGCCTGGAAGCTGATGTTTTCGATGCATGATCTCATATGCTCGCGCTTCTTTTCTCGAAGGTATTTAGTCGTGGCTTTCCTATAGCGCGAAGATATTCTGCTAGAGTGCTTCTAGTATTTCGAGCCAACGTCTTCTATTGAACGTAAATAAGAGTTTGCACTTATATTTGAATATAACAAGCACATGATGATAACGTCGGATATGCTGGTGGAGTGTCTCTTAGATGACGTGATCGATTTGTTTTTCCTTTCTTCCATCATTCGATCTCCACATTACTTTGTGAATACTCTTATGTGGGAAAAATGTATACTTAATACAACTAAGTTGTACATTATTGGTGACGCGTTGGCGTTGTTGTTACTCGTTAGGTGCAGGCTGTTATGATCGATGTGCCATGTATTTTCTGCGCTCATATTGATTTTTGCATTAAAATCGCCCACGATGGATTTAATGTCGTGGTGGGATAGGTTATTGATGACTTCCTCCAACTCGACAAAGAATAGATCTTTGATGTCGTCTGATTTATCTTCGGTGGTTGCATGTACATTCATGATCGCGATGTTAAATTTCTTAGTGCTGTACTCTCGTTTCTGATGGCCGCTGTAATAAAGTGTGTAATTATTGGTGCTCAAGCACGTCTAATGTGTAACTCTTTGCTTGGTTCAAAAGGTTCTGGAGATCTCCAGGGCTTAAGAAGCTAAGTACGTTCCATGTTCCCTTTTTTAAAGCGTTGTCCGCATACAATTTCCGAGGTCGAGTTTGTGATGAATCCGATATGGTAATCCGAGCCCTTTGATTAGGGTTCATACCTTAATTGTTTTTATGAGAGAAGGTTGTTAGCCTGCCGCTCTGCCTGCTATTTATATGTGTGGATCACGTACTGATGAGAATCTTAAGGCATCCAGTTCTACCTTGAACACATTTATATAGCGAGCCGCTTGGTACAAAACAGACGCTCGCTTCAGCCGCTCCTAACCTAAAGGACAATCTGTGATTTAGTGTTGGTTTTAGAGCGCCAATAACTCGCCCTAACATGTGGTGTCCATGACTATAAACAGAATTTACCCTGCTCGCCTCCACTACACCGCCTGATTCATGTAGAGTTACCCAGAGAGCACCGCGAGGAGATATGAATCTAGGATTTCGGTCTCCATCTTAGCATATTGATGTAGGCAATATACGTTGCATGTATTTCGACGCATATGTTTGCTTATTTCTTTGCTGACAAAAGCTATCTTCAAGGTCTACATGTCGGTTCTCATTTCTTATGTCACACGGTGCATTTACTATGCCACGTAGTGCTTTACTTTTGAATGACTGGATGATTTTGACATTCGGTTTTCTACAAACCCAGAGCTGAATATTATAAGTCTACAAAAGCTTTAGGACTTGTCGACAGAGCAGCATTTTGTTATGTAAAGTTGGCTCAAAATTTTTCCCTAAGAGAAATTATGTCTAAGAGTTAAGTTTTACCGGTATCCAGTTGAGCTGATTATTGGTCAGGTACTGACAATGTAAGTGGCTCTTTGTAATTTGTTTGCAGCTTCTTCTAGGTTGTGAGCGACTGCTAAGATGGCCTTATCATCTTAAGATGTTGCTATGTTTGTTTCCTCAATAGTTGGTAGGTATACTTTCAGAGTCTTCTTCTTGATTGATTTGATAGAACTGATCTAAGCCTCTTTGTAATTTGTATTCCAAGCCTTGGTGACATACGTTGTTAAAGCTAAAAAAATTCGTATTTTCAAGTACATCTTCAATTATGTTTGTAATTCGATCTACCTACCTACTTGTTCTATTGTTGAATGGTTTTCTGGAGTTAAATTGATCTGGAATGAGATTTCTTTCTTCTGTTATTGGTTTCAGGCTCTTGTACAATAGTTTTTCGAATAGTTTAGAATTTTTTGGAAGTAAGGGAATCGGCCTGTTTGGTTTATTTGTTAGGTGTCAAGATTTCTTCTGCGACTTTCGCATTTCTCTTTTTGGAGGAGTTTGCGAAGTCCTTTTTCACGAAGAGGCTTTTATTATTTGCCTTGTAATTAAGCCAGAACCAAACGTTTTCTTTGCACTTATGTTAAATTTAATTTCTTCTCTTAATTCTCGCAATGTGATAGGAAGTAAATATTCACTTTATTTACCGGTGGTATGTTGTTTCCAACTACTGTGTTTACCAAGGTAGGCTGCAATCAATGAAGCTTAAGTTTTTGCTCTTAACTGGCGGAATTTGAAGTTTAGTTTTTAATACTCGGCATCTTAAGTATTTGATAATCGATTCGGTTTTAATTTCTTTAAATAATTAGCAAATTACAATTTTAGTTTGTTCGGCAAAAAAATTCAACGCCGCTTCGCGTATACTGTTGTAGAGTTGTTCAAGTTAGTTTTCTAGATGTATCGGATTTTTAATGCCAATATGTTGATCGATGTCCAGAATAACACTCGTCTTGCTACAAACAGGTTGTTCTTTGTTTAGAGGTCTTCTATTACGAAACTTGATTCAAGTGATTTAAGTAATATGTAAGAATCTTCCTTAAATAGGTTATATGTTTATCTTTATTGTTATACTTGTTAGGCGATTACTTGTTTAAATTCCACTTCAATTGTATTATCAGTAAAGGGATCCTTTTAACCACCGACATTTCTTCTCTAGCTCTTCCTATCGGATGAATGGCGTAGTAACACCTGTTTCCATATATCACCATATGAGGCACAAAATAACTTGTTCGGTTTTCGATCGGTACACATGTTAGCTAGCCCTGATAATAGAATCAATAGGTCAATATCACTTGTAGCATGCATACTTTTACTTTGGGCTTCAGCCATTTATAGATTTACCAGAAGAAATCCCTTCAATTCCTTTGGAAATCGGAATTTTTACTTACTCAAACCTTTATATCGCCGCTCACAACATACAAATCTTATTGATATTTTTATCAGAGATAACTAACTTGACTGGCATACAAGTCATATTGGGCCTAGACCATTTATAGATTTGCCAAAAGAAATCCCTCCGATTCCTATGGAAATTGAAATTGTTTATTTACTCAAACCTCTATAGCGACCACCCGAAATTCGTAACCTATAACTTTTGAACAATTCACTATTTCACTTTTTATTTATTATTGTGCACTGTTCACTTTTGTACTTCTTAACTTGTGCTGTTCACTGGTTAAATTATGCCTGTGTTTGTGTCCCAAATTGCTCGCGCTTGCGAGTATTCCACGTCATCAATTCTTCTGTCTTGATGATTAGCGCCGTTGTTAATTTCAGTATTACGTTATCTCCGTATTCCCCTCCATGCGGAGTGTTTTTCGAAAATCCAATTTCCAATTACTGGCGGCCAGTATTGGAGGAGTACTTGATCTGGTAACATCGATGGTTAAACATAAATTAAGCAAAAATTTAGAACGGCGCGCAGTTCCAAAATATTATATACACACTTAAAAAAAACTACTCTTCGCGTAGCTCAATAGAACGCAGATAACTGGATAGAATAAGGCATATCAGGAACACCGAATCCAAGAGGTCGCAAATACCATATCTATTTGCAACCACTTGACTCTTAGATGGTTTAATTGTCAAGTCATTAGACAAAGAACAATTAGAAGAGCTATTAAATCGTCAATAACTTGAGAGACACGCATGTAGATGTAGGCAACTCCAATTATAACGTCAATGTCACTACATTTTTCATTTTGGTTCAGCAGTTTGTTAGAGCCTTAGATCAGCCCACTGTCTAGTGTCAAAGTCTCTCTGGGATTTTATCAGTATGATTCTTGAATACCATCGCCTCAAGTTTCATTTTGAAGGGAGTTCGTAGATTTGATGATAGTTTTACCGTGTGATTAGATTTGTAATTTCCCTCCCTTCCCAGCAAAAAGATGCACGAAGCAATTGCTGTAACTGTTGATGGAAGTAGGTTTATAATAACTATGTGGATCTCAAAATCATACCCTGAGACACTCCTCTAAAAAATGGAAGAAAAATTATGTTATCCCTGACACTTCGTATTAGTAGTAAAAGATTTAGTAATCTTTTTACAGTTTACAGTCCTATGAAGTATCAGTGAGATCGGTAGGGGTGCTACGATACCGGTCACAGACGTTAGACAGATCAGAGACAACACTGGTTAGTTTAAGATCGGGGCATGTAATTGTTTTTTGAAATCGGTAAAATTAAAGAACTTTTCCAAGTGGCAGGGAGAATCGAGATGGTAAATATTAGATATTTCGAAATAATCGAATAGACTAATTTTACAATTATATCGCCGCCTTTGTACAAATCATCATTACGATACATTGGCAATACATAGAAAGAAGCCTCTTACTAACACAATAAATATTTTTTTATTATTGGTTCCATTTGTACCATTTAGAGATGAGTCCAGTACCACTTACCTTGGGTGAGCCAGAAGTTTCCCTATTCTATTCCAAAGTTATTAGCTTTAATAGCTCAGCTGAGTTAAATTATTAGAATCCCTTTATAAAGTTATTTTTACAAATCATTAGAGTCAAAACCTGCATTTGAAAACAAATAGAATGAATTACAATTGAACCATCAAAATCACCGGTCGTTGGTATCTCAGTTCGCTGTTGGCGCCTATTTATTATTTCGTCATCGCGTATTAGAGCGTTTACAGCGCCTAATACAAATTAAATACATTTTATTAGCTAGACTGCATTTTATTTGCATAATCAATTTGACTAACTAAGACGAATTAATTGAATTCGCATTTCTATGTCATGTCTAGAAATACGAGGCCGACATAAAAAATGCACAGGTCTACAGTACATTATTTCATCGATAATTATAAAATTGTTTAATTTTAATCAGCCATTCATTTCCGGATAGACTCGAATTAGGAACCATAGATTGATAATAAGCATTTCTTTAAATTAAACTGTAAAATGGTGCAATAAGAAATACTTTATGTTTTTGCTTTAATTTTGTTCCAGTCCATTTCTCAAATTAGTTTTGTTCGCAACGAGAAGACCTTTGTAAGCAGCAAATGCATCCCTGGGCTTATTGCACATCATAATATGTACGTTAACTGATCATACAAAATTTTTGTCAGAGATATACGAGATCGACTCAAAGGCCATATTATTAGTTATCAGTTTGGCACAAAACAATTTTTTTATCGGATATTACAGTGAACGACAAACATCTTATCAATTTTCTTTTAAATATACATTCATAGATTATAATTATTCTTCCACAATCAATTTTTCTTTCAGCTGAAAATAATTGACACAATCATATCGCATCCCGACTACTTGAACAACAAAAATGATCAATCGGTAATCGAGATTTGCATGACCCGCATCACATCATGTATTCGGGAAACAAAAACGGCCGAACGACATTGCGCCGATTTGGTGTCACTGCTCGAGTCATGCCTAAAATTTAATTTGCAGCCGAATAGTAGAAATGAAGATCCCCCGCATGCAAAAATTTGTGCCGACATTATTTCATGCATATTTTTAGTGAGTATCACACCGAAATGAGCGACTTTCTGTTAGTGTACAAATTACATAAAATCTTTTTTTATTGTAGAATTATGACAAGAAACCGGTTATGGACGTTGCGTTACCGACCGCCGTCAAATGTCTTCAAAAAGGTAACAAGGAACTATCAAAAAATTTGGCCTCGTACTTATCTCTAGCCGCTATAAACAACGCATATGTACTTAGTCCACATGGCCAAATTATATTAGATTCCGTAATTTCGGGTAATTACGGTTTATGTGCTGCCCTACCCCAAATATATAAGGTATCGCCTGATTTACTTTCGATAAATGCTACAGTTCTAGTGGGGCTACTGCCCAAATGTGATATACAAGAAAAATTAGCACTATTAGGACTTTTCGAATTGATTGCCCAGAATAAGCCCGTTGTGCTTGAGAATTGTTTAACGAATTTATGTGAGTTTCTGTCCGATCCGTTAACAATTACTGCCACAATGATGATACTGCTTAAGATGGCAGAAAATCATCCAAATTCGATTCACGAGCATTTTGATAAAATTAAAGCGGCAGCCAAAGCTAATCCATCGACAATTGCGCTTGCGGCCAAAATATTATCGGCCGCAGGGAAAGTCAATAAGCAACGGGGTCAATATGCTCTGGATTTCATAATCGATAATACACCATACACGGATCGTAAATCACAGTCAATTTTATTAACCGAACTGACGAAATTATGTTCTACTTATCCGATTTTGTTCACGGACAAGGTGTTAACATGCATCCGGAATAAAAACAACATGAATCAAAAAGTGAATCAGACCTCTGGTGGTGTAACCATAGTTAAATTAAACTCGTCGAGTATTACGGATAATACAACGGTCGGTGCGGTAAATGGAACACAGCAAAGTAGCAGTAAAGTAGGTAATGTAACAACCACTGTAATAAATTCTATGAATGGCACGCCCACGAATAATGCCAGTACACCTGTCTCAAGTACTAGTCAAAGTAATCCTAATAATAATAATAGTAATAGTAATTATAATAGTCATGTCCCTAATGTGCCACATTCATTAAGTCATCATGTCAATGTTACTGTACCTATTCCACTCGAGTCGAAATCAACTGCTGTTCTTTCGATGGAAAATTCAAATCAAACTCCAGCCGGAGTAGTTCCACCGACGCCTCCCCATACTGGTTACACACGTCGGGCTAAAATTGGTGATTCTCGGAGTACCGGCCGGTTGCATCCGGGCAGTAATACACACCGTAGTATGACCCGGTTAAATATAGCCGGGGGTTCAGTTGGTGGCCTACATAAAAGTATGACTCGGCTAAGCTCATCGCAGCAAATTAATCAGAATGGATCACAAAATATCGTAAATCATTCGAATGGAAGTGTTTCGCATGCGAACGGAAGTGGTCCATCCCATAATAATTACGGTCAGCCTAGTAGTAATGTCATTGTGACGGGGCACAATAAATGGAGTACCCCGTCGAAAATAACATCGGGTGGTGTAACAGTTACAACATCACCGCCACGAATCAGGCCTCATTCACAAGGGCCCTGCACTCTGATGGGATCGAATGGTGGATTAGGTAGAGGCTCGAGTAACGGTCTAAGTGTACTAAATCAATCAACTGGTTCAATTGGACTACAGCAAAATCCAGTGTCTGTGCATCATGCATCGCCTGCCTCACCCACATTTAGCGGACAACAGTCCGTAATGACACTTCCGGTTAATCTACTTTTAAATAACGTAAGACCGTAAAATTATATTTAATGCTTGACGAATAACGTTAATTTAATTTATTTTTAGAATCATAATCAGGTGAGCATATCGGGTCCATTAACCGTAACATCTCTCCGAAATGATAACACAAGTGTAACCCTACTGAACGCGAACAATCAACGTATGAGTGTATTCGAACCTTATCCGATGCGGGATACAATTCAACATTTCTGCGAGAAGCATTTGGATAAAATTAAAACGTATATGAAGGGAATATCGCAACGTTTACCTATTCCGATCAAAATCGGGATTGAGGAGTACCGGTCGAAAAAAATTGCAAAATTACTGTTTGCATGTCAGGCACGAGGTACCCATTGTCTTTATTCTAAGAAATGTTTTACCATGATCACTCGAAATCCCCGTACCTGGATACATTTGATGTTCTTGAATGTACAGGCGGGTGAGTCGAATGCCCTCAGTAGTCGTGACGTGCGGGTTAGTAAACTGCGTCACTGTTGGGAAACGCTTAAGTGTGAGAACAAAACATTTATGACACTGGTTACGAGCGCTTTTCCGGTGTTAAAAGATCAGGAAACACTCGTGAATGAATTAAGAAATTCTGGTTTCTTTGATGTACTTGAATTAGGACCGGTCAACTCATCGACGGACACAATTACGGAGGAGACACCGCTGCAATGGGGTTGTTTTATATGCAGTCATCCAGATAAAGCGATGGGTCTGCTAAATGATAATACACAGCCGGTGATTGAGGGCCAGTTGAAAGAGAAAAAAGGAAAATGGCGATTTTTTAGGAGGTGGCGAACACGTTATTTCACCTTGTCCGGGGCACGACTATCATGTCGGGGATCGGTAATTTAAAACAATAAGCTTTTTATGTGAATTACAAACGTATTGTTTTGTTTATTTATTTAGAGTGGTGGTGAATCGATCGACATAAATCAAATTCGTTCCGTGAAAGTGTCTCGCGGTGCTCGGAATATACCAAAAGCATTTGAAATTTTTACCGGTGACCAGACTCTGATATTAAAACCAAAAGATGGTAAAAATGCCGAGGAATGGGTGCAGTACTTAAATATTGTGGTGGCACATTCACAGGCCACGGATACACCAACCGCGCGCACGAACAGTCTGCCAGCTCGCGGAATAGGAAATAGTCGGAATGCATTTTAAAATTTTGCAATTTAATTTGGTTAAATCATTTTAAATCTAATTTATTAGTTAATTATCTTTTAGTTTTTTTTATTAGTTTTGTACTTAAAACTTCAATTTTTTGTAACCGAAATAAAATTTCTCTAAACTGTTATACTGTTATAATTTTCCCCGTATGTATCGGTTAAGTTCAACCCTGGCACGGTTATTTTTGATTTTAAAGTTTTTATTCGTTTTTTTGCACTTGCTTTAGAACTTTGGAACGTGTTAGCCGACGTTTTGCAATAAATAAGAATATAATTGCGAGAAACCATGGAAAATTCAAACCAAATAAACGTAAGCTATTTTATAATTCTTACTTCGATAGTTTTGTGAAGTTGTATGTACATTACAGATGGAAAATATGGAACTGGATGAAATCGGTCGGTTAATTTCGAAACTATCAAGTGAACGCTTCCAAATTGAAATGGAAAATTTGGGTAAAAGAAAAATGAATATTGGCGCGTGAATATTTAAAGCACTTTTATTTCGTTTTAGAATATCGGCGTCGAAATTGTGATCTCGAGCATCGAATTAAAATGCTACGTCTTCAACTGGAAATGCCTAAAACGATCGATTACGAAACATTTAAAGCACAAATGAGCAACGCTCTTCTACTGGAAGAACTGAATCGAGCAAAAATCAACGCTATCGAGCAGAATTACCATCAACACCTTCATAATATTCAAGCGAGTTACAACGAAATTATCGACCAGATTGAAAACTTAGCCATTGTAAAGAAAATACGTTATCTCGAAAATAAGATAAATTTAAAACAACGGGAAATCGCCCATCTTGAAAATTGTATCTTAGTATCAAAACAGTTAAACGGTAAAATATATAATCATGCGAATTTTGTTCTCAAATCGGTTATTCACTGGAAAGTAATGAAGACCCAGGATGGCCGTCTTCATTTTAACGAAATATGCAATGAAATAGGAATTACACGCAAGGAAATTATGATGATGGAAAATCGTCTTACCGAAGTACGAAAGTTGTACGAACAATTAGAAATGGAAATTAAATTGAAACATTTTAAAGTACCACGCACGACAGATAAATTGGAGATTAATTTTGATTTATTGGAGCAAAATGACGATGTCAAATATGATGGTTCATTTGATTCGAAATCTAATTAAGCGCGTTAAAACAGATAAAGTAAATATACTGACATTGCCATTACGTAAAAAATCAAGAAAGGTTCAATTCAAAGAATCACCTAGTTCATCGGAGAAACATTTTCGACCGTCCTAAATGGAGGAAGTTGAGCAACTATCACAAACATTTAACAAATTATCGCCTAACCCAGCGATTAACTCCAATTTTCCATTGTTATTATTATCTCCTACGGCCCCAACAGTAAATATCCATCTGAAGTCAAATTCTGATTTGTTTCTGCTAAACCACAGTGATCACGGGTCCCATCGAACTTCAACTGATTCAGATGATGAAGATTTCTTTATAACAAGCGAGGATCATGGTTTCGATTTTTTTCAGGAGGCAGACAGCTTTGAACAATTATTTTCGATGTAGTAACTTTTCAATAAAATCCCTTTGTGTGAGTGTTTAAATTACTAACAGTTTTATTTATAGAAAGTGTCGTCGAATAAATTATTTAGCATGGAAGTTACATCCTCTATTTTATACTTCACATACTTATCGGGATTTTTGCTGAATTGCACATCCGAATACGAATCATAAAATGCATAGTACAGTGGAATAATATTTTCAGCATTATCCCTTTTCAAGCCTTCGCGCAATATTACATCTGGTACGGAAATTCCTTTTTGAATTTTGCACGCCTCTTCGAATTCCTTGTTGAAATTTGCGAAACGGTCTTTGATTGTATTACGCTCTTTATCCTTAACTTTACCGTTTATTGGACGTGGTAAATCATCTAATGGTGCGATATATGATAAAATTCGTGACCAGGATTTTTGATAGGCGATCTTTATGTCTTGTATTGAGTCTTGATAGTTCTTCTCGATATTTGGTTCAGTGATGGCCACGAGTTCCAAGAGATTAGACTGCTGCAAAGATTTTAGTATATGATGCACGTTATTAAGCCGGAATAGATGGCGAGTAGCAATATCATTGTACTGTTCGCATTTCGACACAATCGTTAAGTTGAGCTCGGACAAAATTTTTTCTGTAAAAAAGAGCAAGCATTTAATTGTGGTAAATATTCAGTTTGTGCTATTATTACTTATATAGATTCCGAGGCATGCTTTATTTTTAAGATCATTGCTCATCGTTTTATTGGAAAATGCTACATCCAGTTGATTCGCGTAGTTGGAATCTGTCAACAGAATTGGCCCAATTACATCAGAATGCTCGTAGAGATGTTCAATAAACCAAATGGCGTTTGATGTCAGTTCATGAACGGTTGCATCCTTCGGCACATTTGTTGTAGCATAACTAGTCAGGGTGCTGGTTCCTACTAAATTCGTACCCGTATCACCTTTAACTAGTTCGATGAATTGTTCTAGTGCCTTAAGACCGGTTTGTTGCAACCGTTGTAAAATTAGTGAAAATTGATTACGTTGATTCTTATCGAAGGCCTTATCAATATCCGGCTGAAGCAGAATGACATGTTTAAGGGCTGAAAACACGCCTAGTGCAGATGACCACTCTTTACGTGCAATGTTCCGAATAATTTTATTCGTAATCAGTTCCGCATCCTTAACAATCATATCAATAGAGTTTTGAGCTAAACGCGAAAATACCTCATTCTGTTTCGATGTCGGGATAACATCGCGTAATAGTTGCCGTTCCCAAATCAAAAGTCGCTGCAGACCAAGTAATAACACCAAATATTTATCGAGCTCTTGATCACCGTCAAGCATGTATTCCTCGGCTGATAAGTTATCACCATAACTCGAATTCTTTTTGATTGAGATTCCAGTCGATTGTTCCAAAGTTTGTGATGCTTTCAGAAACATTTTATTGGCTTTGCGTTCAAAGCTGAAAAATACAAATAAAATTATAAAACGTCAATTTTATAAAAAGAACTCACATTTGTTGTAATCGTGCTGATGTTGTTTTTTTGGGATTTCCATCTCCGCGACCATAATATCGAGACGACTTGAGCTGCTCAGTTCCCCAACTGCCACTCTTCTGGTGATCTTTTAGCATTGAAAGAGATCTGTAAATAACGTCAGACCGCTCGTCTGCGAATATATTTTTGTAATGGAAATATAAATTATTATCGAGCCAAGCGGCAATCGTGTTTAATTCTTCTCGTGTCGAAGGTGGCAACTGCTTAATTGATGGGCAATCCTCATTCGATGAATCATCTTCGGTGTAAATCAAATCCAATAGTTCGACGGGTCGTAATGGTGTACTGTGCTTTTTCAATAATAATTTAAAATGATTGCACAGCGTTTCACATCCCGTGTTGAATAGGCTCGTTACGTTCTCGAGCTCAACACTCTGGGAATTGTTGGCGAAGAAATAATCCTTCGCCTTTTGTAATTTATTTAACGCATCCAAGAATATGTTAATATTACCTTCCGATGAAGGTCCCATGTGAATCAAGTTACATACATCTTGTGAAGCATCGTAATGCGAGAGTACGACATCAAGACACTGGAGCGTTGCATCCAAATTTTGTTGTTTCTTTTGTAAGTGTTCGGTCTGCTTGTATACAGGTACAATGGTTTGTTCCAGTTTCCCCAATCGCTGTTCGAACGAATTTAAAATGCTGGACATCGACTTTGCGAGGCCATGATACTTTTCGACGCGGCCCTTTAAATGAGTTATCGCTTTAGTTTCCTACAAAATTAAAATTATATAATATATTTCCAGCCACATTGAAACAATTACCTTTTCCAATTTAGTTTCAATTTGTATAGTATTTTCTAGCGTATTCATTTTGAGTGGATGGAAATAAAATAAGAATTACGCCCTACTGTTGACATAGGCAGAAATGTCAAAATTAATTTTGACATTTGATTAGTTCTCGGAATGTTCGTTTGGTGAGTCTAGAAGCAAAAATTATTTTGGTGCAACCATTCCGGTATCTGTCAAAAAATGTGTAAACAAATTTTGAAACCACAAATACAAAGACAAACTCAACAACGAGCCGAGTGATGGACACGGAAGAGGAATCGTCTGTAGAAGAGCGCCAATTTATCTTGTGTGCCATGGGGCACGGCATTATGACCTTGGATTATGCATTTCAGAATTTTCTCAAATGCAAAGGTAATTAAATACAAATGCAGATATCGCAGTTTCTAAAAACTAAATTAATGTTGTTTGTTTAGATGAGTCGCTGGAAGCTACGACCAACGAAATGGATTCGCTTATCGGGCGCATCAATCGAAAAATATCCGATTTCGACCAGAAAATCGAGAAAATTTGCTATGAACCGACCAACACGATGTACTACGTATTCATAAACACAAGCGAATCACTTTTAAATCGATTCCAGTCCCATTTTGCTCAGCCAGATTTACACTATTTCCGATTGTTGGTGAAAGCCATTGCCCTCAGTGACACGGGTTCTTCTATCAACGGATTCGAGCCGCTCAATATATGTTCACAAGTGCTTCCAAAACCTATAACTAAAGTTCATGGTGAGAAATTACTCGAAGAATGGTTTCGGATGGGATACTTCCATCGTGAAGAGGGGCTAATTATGTTTGGGCCGCGTATGGTAGTTGAGTTTTCACATTATCTGCAGACAAACTATCCAAATAACATTCATACTTGTAAATTATGTAAACAAATTGCGGTTGGTGGAGCAAAGTGTTACGAGTGCGAGGAAGATTTTCATCGAGAATGCATTCGTAAATATTTGATACGGGGCGCTAATTGTCCGGAATGTAAAAAACCTTGGAAATCGTCAGTGGATGATCCAAATAGCCAAGAAGCATTATAAATAAATGGCTGTACCTATCTAACTTGTCTTTGTAATTTGTTGTTAGGTACTTATTTGATACCTATATACTATTTCGATATCCATTATAACATTTTCTCAACACCGCTTGATCATTTCAGTGGGACACAACTCCAGATACACACACACACCTTCCCTTGATGCGTTCAGGGCGTCTACCGCATCAGCGTCAGACGGAGAGTCCCACGTAAACTTATTTTAGGAGTTTAATTCTAGTGAAATCTCGAGTGGCTAAAAATAACGTTGGAAACCTTTATGTCAGCTGCTTAATTATCATAATAGAACGCCTTGATCATCATATGCCACTGTTGCCACATATTATTTTTTTACAATACATTCTCACATTTAATGTATCGCAAGTCGAATCCTCCTATGTACAGTGGATAATATGCTAGATGCGACCAGAATATTCGTAAACAACTATTCCGAGTGTCAGCGTTTTGTACTACTTGACCTGACCCATTCTTTAGGGCTCATTCTAATTCTAGCTCTAACATTTGCTTCTATCGATCTAGTGTCTTTGCCGCCTTTGTCAGCGAAATATTTTTGTCCATTTCTGGCATATTGCAGTTTATTGCTAACGTTAGATCTTGTCATTCTGTTCATTAGCTTCTGATTCAGAGATCCTAATTCGTTTCCTTTGCGAATATTTCTCTAATTGGGCATAGTTTTATTAATGTTTGGATCGTCTATGGAACATTTTTTGAGAAATTGCTTTATCATCTGAACAGTCCTTTTTGCTAATCCATTCAGTCTTGGGAAATACGGACTGGTGGTCTTTGGGCTGATTATGTAAGCATTACAAGTACGATTTACTAGTTAAACTAATTTTGACAAATTTTCAATGAAAAGAAACAAACCATTACGCTTGTTTCTCGAATTTATAAATGTGTACTAGTAAAAGAGCGTAAAGTCAAAACACTTTAAATAAAAAAACCTTTCACGTAATTTGTCGTAAGTCAAAGTTGTGTGATTACATAATCCACCCCCATGTCTCTTCGTATCTTACGTTCGTCCACCGGCCAAACATTTATTATATACGAATACGACACTAGCTCTTTATAATATGGTTCGATGTTATAATCTATAAGTTGTCGGATGGATGCTGTAATCTCCGAGCATGTCCGAAGCTGTTTGAAAGATGGAGTTGCCTGACGTTACCTCGAATTGATGTTCGTTATATGGTGCCCACCAATAGGTGTAGTTCCCAACATCGCCGGCCGGCCGTCATTTGTGGTTGTCTGGGATAGGCAGTAGGCATAGCTTTTTGTCATCTCAGTGTGACTACTCGAACTTGTCCGTCAGATGATGGGTGCATATTGAGTATCCTACCGAGTAACCATTTCGAAGGTGGTATGCTTTCCTCTTTGATGAGCACCAATTGACCGATGACAAGGTTGTCGTTGGTTCTCAACCACTTTGGTTGTTGCTGTAGGCGTGAAAGGTATTCCGTCTACAAAATTCTCCAGAAGTTATGATACTATCAGTGATATTATCAGAATATAACGATGGAGAACAACTCCAAATGTAGTGCTTTCGTAGATAAATAGACGAAAATGCAGATGTAACCCTTTGTCGATACACGGCCTTTGTTTGATTTATATTGGGCCTGCATAATCCAGTTCTTTCTGAATTCGAAAGGTAGCCTTACACAAGTGTAGCATAAGCTAGCTATTGTTCAGCTCTTTTTGAAACCGAGATCTGATCTAGGTTCGAAGTAAAGGGTGGTTAAATTTTAAGGGCCGATGTTGATTTGAATAAAACACAAATTATTTAGGAAATTATTGTCAACTATTTTTATTATGATAATATGGTATGGTTCAATTATGTATGGAACAAAATATCGGCCAAATGGCCGCCGCAACCTCTGCGGCACACCTCCACCCGATGGTCCAAATTTTCGATGACGCTTAGGCATAATTGTGGTTCTATGCCGTTAATGTGACGAATTATCTCATCCTTTAGCTCTTGAATTGGTGCTGGCTTATCGACGTACACCTTTTCTTTCAAATAACCCCAAAGAAAGAAGTCCAACGGTGTCAAATCACATGATCTTGGCGGCCAATTGACATCGCCACCACGTGAGATAACACGGCCATTGAATTTGTCGCGCAAAAGAGCCATTGTTTTGTTAGCTGTGTGGCAAGTGGCACCGTCCTGTTGAAACTACATATCGTCCACATTCATATCTTCCAATTCGGGCCATAAAAAGTTCGTTATCATCTCACGATAGCGAACACCATTCACAGTAACTGCCTGACCGGCCTCATTTTGGAAAAAATACGGCCCGATGATGCCGCCAGCCCATAAACCGCACCAAACAGTCACTCTTTGTGAGTGCATTGGTTTTTCGACAATCACTTTTGGATTATGATTCGCCCAAATGCGGCAATTCTGCTTATTGACGAATCCACTGAGGTGAAAATGTGCCTCATCACTGAAGATGATTTTCTTCGAAAATTGATCATCCACTGTTGCCATTTCTTGCCACCATTCTGACCATTAACGACGTTTGGAATGGTCAAGAGGCTTTAGTTCTTGAGTCAATTGCACCTTATAAGCGTGTAAATGCAAGTCTTTATGCATAATCTTCATCAACGACGAGCGTGAGAGGTGCAATTGTTGTGCACGACGACGAGTTGAGGTGGACGGCTCTTCAGCCACACTATCGCGAACAGCAGCAATATTTTATGCTTCTCTGTACGAGCATGCACTGGTGTTTTAAAATCTCCTACAGACCCGGTTTGCTCAAATTTTTGCACGATTTTTCCGATTGTATGCACATTTGGACGATTAAATTGACCGAAAAAATCACGAAGTGCACGATATGCATTTTGATTTGAACGCCCATTTTCATAATATGCCTGAATAACTTTAACGCGTTGCTCGATTCTGTATCTTTCCATGGTTCAAATTAAGTTAGTCTGAAATTGAGAAATGTCAAATTAAATGCAGAAAAAAACTTGACGTTTAGGTGTGGTTCACAATCAACGTTGGCCCTTAAAATTTAACAACTCTTTATATTCTGGTTTAGGCTCGAAGAAACTTTACATAAACGAAGTTTGCTCTTTCGTTTGATTGTGACTAATGGTGAAACTTCGAGTGTTGGCTCGAGTGTTTCGTCACTTCAGCTCTATCACATACGCTATCCGGATGATATGACGAATTTAGGATCATTTAACTAGGTCTATGTCGTAAGCGAAGTTGTTAATTTTGCCAATACCGTTAAAAATATCATCGTTCTAATTCTAATTTATCGCACCTTTTAACTAACCCTAATTCGATTTCCTTATGTATAGCTCAATTATCGGTGTCCCGTTTTCTTCAATTATTTCCTGCAGAACAGATAACTTCTATCGCACCTACAACTTTTATTAAATGCTCGCCATAAGCTTCTAAGCGTTTAGTATCTATTTGGAGTTTTACTTGAGTATTCTTGCTCATGATGATTTCGAACCAACCATCGTTGCTGCTTACGTAGATCGATGATACTACTAGAGATATTAGAGATTTCAAGATTCTTTTGGGGCCGGGCCGTGTGTTGTCTTGCATCTTACACATAATGTTTTTTTCTATTTTGAAATTTTGAATTTTGGTAACATAACTCGTTTCATTTTTGAACGATTGCAGTTGTCGCATCGTAACTTCGTTTGATTTACACGTGCTTAATACTTCATCAGAAGAAGAGAAGTTTTTGACGCAATGTTCCGACTTTAATGTCATCTGGTTTTATGTTGTTAAAATTATACTTTTTAATTGAAATTTACACTTTGTTGTGTTCCTGTTTCAAATTATTGAACAAAAACCGTTCGTTGTGTCTTGTATCTTGGCGTCTTTTGTGTTCAGCTCCGTTGCGATGGAATAGTACGAGTATATTTTCGTAGATGATTTGGCATTTTGGTGGTTTTAACGCCTCCCTTCATCTTCTTACATATTAGTAATTTGTTTTTATGAGTACTTTGCTGTGAATATCTTATTTTAGGAACACACAGTAATAATATAACGTCGATAAAATCCGGCAATTTCTATCGAATCAATTGTTGAGTCATTATCGCTTTGTGAGCAAAAGCAGATCTTATTGAAAGGTCCACTCAAAGTCTGGAAAATTTCACAGCGATAAATTTCTTAGTACTTTAACCAACATCTTGTGCTTTCCTTTTGATGAAATACGAACTTTTTGACAAAGATATTTTGGCAATAGATTACATATAGGAAAAAATAATATTTCCGTTTTTTTACCTACAGTGGTAGCAACACTTTGCATCATTTGGCTATTTTTCTGTTTCGCGGTTTATTTGAAGACTTTGGCTACATAACACAACTTGACTTGCAGACCGACGTTTGATAATTTTGCGGAGTTGTGGAGTGTTGAAGATAGCGAAAGGTTCCTTCCTGAATGTTACGAAAATTTCCGATACTCTCGGTATTGTGTTGTCGCTTTGAAAATAGTTGAACGTGGAAGACGAATTCGAAAATCAACACAAAAATGGTTTGGGTTTGAAGGGGATAACGGAACAATACTGATTATTTTTTAATTGATTTGTTTTCAGGTGGTATCATTCTCTACGTAGGTGCGAATTAAAAATGTTTTTTATGTAATTAATATCACGAAATACCAATCACAATTTATCTACTAACCCGTATTAGCTGGATCACTAGAGTGAAAGATAGTTTTAAATAATTTCACCATCAATTAGTTTCCCTACGGCAGTTCGATGTTGCAGAACTCTTGCTGAATAGTTAAAAGAAGTTATTGAACTTATCCAGTAATTCTAACGATTTAGTCTTTTTTGATTAATTTGTTTGTACATATGACAGAGCACGTCATAGTAATTCGATGTGATAGCCGGTTCACAAAAAGCCCCTGCTATATTTTAACTCAGATGTATCGAAACGTGCTGTTCAAATCGCAATTGGTTCATTAAAATGACGAAAGTTACATTTAACAGACCACACCACACGGTGATATAAATTTATGCAAAAGCCTTGCAACTTTATAGTGCACGCAATAAAATTTAAATTAAGTTTGCGACATAGTGTTATAATGGGGTCGTCTCAAGTCGTTAACGACAAAGTGGTTTGACAATAAATTAAAACTCCAACACTTTTTTTTATCGAAAACGTTTACTAGTTTGTTGCTTTCATTTTATGGTAATTTACAAAAATGCGAAAATTGATATAAAAAATGTATGTACATATATTTAAGCCTAAATGACATGCGCACTACCTATATACTAAAATCGTTGTGGTTGTGGGTGGGTTCGAATCCATTCGAGTGCTCGCAAAATAGCTACGGGTGTTGGTGGTGGCGTTGGTAAATGAGCACCCTCTGGTCGGTAACCATTTTCATCGGCTACAAATGATAGTTGGAATGGTGTACCATCTGGGGCGTACCATTGCGAGTATCCAGAGGAATATAGTCCTCCTTGGCCATATTCGCTTTGTTGAATTCCATTGGACGATTGGAATTCCCAGTTATATTTACCATCCGGTGAGTGTTCCTGTGCGATAAAAAAAACACGATTAGTAGTTATGGTCACATTTCGCGTATTTTACAATTATCATTACACTGTGTTCTTTTAATACACGAGCATCGCGATCAATGTTGGCTGAGTAAGCGACGGCAACGAGACATGCGATTAACTGAAATTAAATTTTTATGTAACTTATTAAATTTGAAATCCACATTAACGTTTTTAAATATTTTATTAAACCACTTTGCGACACACAATCAAGATTAAATATTTTTTTTATTACGTCGCACTATGAATATGAGCACTTTAATATTCCAGGTAAGATAGCTAGCTACTTACCAAAAAATTGAACATTTTAATTTAAAATATTTTTAAACGATTACTAGAAGATCACTTTTTGATATGAGATCGAAAACTAAACTGATAATATAATCCTCAAAAACTTTAATATTTATAGATTAGAAGAGACCGCATAAAAACTAATAATTTGATGTTCAATACACATAAAAAGATCGCACATCTAATTTTTTAAAGATCATATAGTATGGGGGATACGCGATCGTTCGATCGATATTATACAATAATTTTTTTGGTTTGGAATGCGATGATCGACATTAATGCAATTAATAATTTATCTGAATATAATGTTTATGTGTATTTGTAACCCGTGGCGAGCCATCCGACCGATAAAAAACAGCTATTAGGAATGTTAGGTTCCCCAATAAGCTCTGTTCGTACTAAAGGAATCAAGCTATTAATTTGCAATGATAACGCATTTCGTTTAGTATAATTTAAATAACCTGGTTTTGGTTAATTAACTAATTTTTATAGTTTTTTAAACTATCTTGATCACATGTATAATAATTTGACAACGTTTAATTGCCTGATTTGTAGCCAAATTATATGATTTTGATTTTTTATTGCAGTTTAATGGATTCTGAAAATTTACGATTATTTTTATCTGATTTAAATTATTTCAACATATTACGTATAATGTTCGTTCAATTTTATAGCGATATCGTAATATTGGTGTACATTTTTAATACATAACTATATGATATAGCACTTAAATCTTAATAATTTAGAGGCTAACATTAGAGGAGCCTGCAACTCAACTATCTGAGAATCAATACAACGAACGACCAGCTCACGCCTCTGTTTCACACAAGGAGGAGAATTTATGTAAAGTTGGTCCAACATCCAACCCCAAAAAAATACTATGGCAACACCAAAATATACGAGCCAAATCTAATAGTTAGTAGCACCCCAAGCCTAAAAAATATTCCATAAGAAGTTATTTACTGTAGTCAACCCAAAAAATTATCTGACTTGAGGAAAAACCCGCCATAGATTTATTTTAATTTACCAACGTTCTACGAATATTAAATAAGAAAAGATTATTAATTTTGGAAACTCTTCGATATTCAATTTTAAAAGAATTGCCGTTAATTTTGAAATGCTTTTATGTTAGAGAGTACTCAGGAGTACCCATACCAATAACCATTTTTGGGGGAATCGGTGTTCTGGGTGGTTCCCGTTGCAAGCATTTCAATATGTAGTTTTCAATGGTTATTTGCATTTGAGATTGGTCCTGAGAACAAACTTAACGGCAGTACTCGAAAAATTTCAACACGGAATTAAAACGAATGCAAATTTTGCTTGAATGGTACGAATTGAAGTGTTGGCAACGGTGTTATGTGGTAGGTATTTATGTGGTTGAATGTGGTTATGTGGTTGAATTCAATAGTGCTAGTCCCATTTCAAAGTTAGTCCCCATTTGTGAGATACCGCTTTCGACATGTTTTGGCTCTAAGTCTAAATTTTTTCAACACTCATTTTCACGTTGATAGCTTTTGAGCCATTAAGATTTTCGTTTTGCTTTTTCAGTGAAGTTGTTCCTATAATTCCGGTCAAATAATTGCACCCAGTGGGTTTTTTCTTATACAAAATGTTGTAAATAACAGGCATTTTTTTCGTTGTTCACCAATAGTATTTGAGCCATTAAGATTTTCGTTATGCTTTCTTCAGGAGTTTCTTTCTTCAAAGTTGTTGCGCAAGTCAAGACAAACAACTTTACCGAACATACCAAGACCGACAAACCACATCCACCATATACTCGTATGTGTGTTTTACTTAGGCCAAGGTAAGGTTAGGTTAGGTTGGAGCGGCGGTTTCGGCACACTTAGACCAGTTCCCTGTTCAAAATCATTCGGAGCTACGTAGGTAGCGCAAAATATCTCGCACTCCACAGACCGCGAGATATGTAAGGCTGGTCATACTGTACACGCCCAAATACCTATGCCTTCAGTATGATAGTGCCACACACGAGCATAGGAACTTATCTAAAGTCTCTTCCTCCTCTTCGTCCATGCAACTTCTACAAAGTCATTCGTCTGTAGACCCAGCCTTCTCGCATGTTCCCCAAAAAAGGCAAGGCCTTGCCATTTTTGACAAAAAGCTTTTCACAAAAGACTGCGGCTCCTTCATTGCCGTCTAGAGAAATATAGGTCCACCTGTGCAGAGATCCGTATACACAGGTAAGGATAAATACAACTGGCGGTCGTCATACTTAGGCCAAACAGAACCCTCATTTCAAGATACAAAGAACACATCAATGACATAACCAAAATCAAGTTTCGCACAACACATAAAAACTGAAAATCATAGGTACACTAAATTCAATAAAAATTTAACCATTTTTCACAGAATCAAAAAAGGACCGAAATTAAACAGGTTAGAAAATATTGGTGTACATTTTGGACACAATTTGATTCATGAGTCTTGAGACATTTGTATACTGTATACGTATACAAATTTCTCATGAGTCATGAGTCAAATTACGGCCAAAATTGACACCCTGAAATTATACAAAAATAAAAACACCAACAATTTACTTAACGACAAAATCGTATGTTTTACAAATTTTGCGGTGAGATTGGAGTGCTCCAGTTTACAGCTCGGTATAGACGTCCACTATTTTTGACAATAAATCATTATCAGCGACGAAGCAAATTTTCACTTGCTGGCTTTGTTAATAAACAAAATAGCCGATATTGGGGAGACTGAGAGCACTCTATTGATACACCAAAGACCACTACACACTCGTAGAGTAACTGTAAGGTGCACCATTTGGGCCGGCTTTGTCATTGAGGATGCTAGATTCAATGCTATGACAGTTACTGGTGACCGCTATTGGGACATGTAGACAATTATCAATTTGGCCTACAGAACATATGATGAAAGACGCAAATTTTGCGAGAAATTTTTCCCCGCTGAATAATGTCAAAACTAGTGATATCGACTGGCCCCACGATTGACCACTCCCGATTTCTTTGTATGGAAGTCCTTGAATGGAAAGGTGTAGACCAATAAACCACACTCAACCTCGAATTTGTTTAAAATTCCCTGTGTGTGTCTGTGTGTGATACCATGCAAACTAAATGTTGTTGGTTCTCTACAGCCCAGATGAATTGACTGATCGGGGTGAAACCTCAGACTTAAGGTTTTTCCATAAATTGGGAGGTTACAGTGATTTTTGATTGAAATCAGTCCGCAGGAAGTGACAGCTTCTATTGAAGCTTTATCGTTTTTTGCAAATATTTTCAAAAATTATATCATTTACGAGAAAAACGTCTATCAACTAAAAGATTCTGAATTAAATTTTCAAGAATATATGGGTTCAAATCAGTTTTTTTAAACATCGCAGAAGGATCGACTGATGATCGGAGAGAAACTTCATACTTAAGCTTTATCCACATATTGGGAGATCCCAGTGAGTTTTGGCCGAAATCGGTTCACGGGAAGTGACATTTCTCATAGGCACTTTTTCATTTTCTTGCAAATACGTATTTTGAAAAATTTATAACATTTACAAAATGTTAAAAACGTTTGATATTATTGTTAAATTTAATGTTTAATGTTAAAACATTTTTAAAAAATTGAAGATTAAGTTTCAAACAAAATTTGTTAAGATTTTTTTAAATGTTGCCGGAAATGGTGAGTTTTGATGAAAAACAACTTTATTTCACCAAAATTCGACATCCCTACAGTCCAGGCGGATTGACTATTCGAAATAAACTTCATACTAAAGCTTTTTCCATAAATTGGGAGATCATCGTTTGGATACGATATCGAAAGCTCAGTAATTAAATAATTTAATAATTAATCAATAATTAATTTTTAATTTTTTTTACAAATGATTTATTATACTTTTGATAGAGGTTCCAAAAGCTGAAGTCATAATTATAAAAAAAATACATTAGAGCTAAAACCATTTTTCATTTACTTAAGTTATTTATTTCACGAACTTCATTAAAATCCTTCTAAGCTATGGAATGATCCAGTAACTTTAGCCCCATCAAGAGTCGAAAAATTGGTGTAAAAATCAAAATTAACCAAACCAATATAATCATCTACGCAGCATATATACCACCGCAACCAAATAATGATCATTACGCAACCTGCATCGATCCTATTAATGAAGTTATAAATACAACAAACTCATCACGTTTAGTTCTCGTGCTTGGCGATTTTAATCTTCCAAATATAATCTGGAATTTGGGAGCCTAAGCTAAATTGTATTTTACCATGCAATATTATTCCAATGATAACCGGTGTTTTTTAGAGGTACACGTCTTTAAGTTGGCAACACTGTTTTGTTTGACAACCGATTCGACAGTTGACATTTGCTTTGTCATTAGTTTGATTTACCATTTCATTATGAATAGAAAATAATCGTTCATTTTACGGTCTTCATAATCGTCCATCGGAGCGAGTAATTCGGTTAGCTATGGATCGTTTTCGCACCACGTATACTCTAAATGATAATACGCATCCAGTGAGACGTCAAACAGTGCCTACCGAACAAGCGATAGACCCTGTACATCGTAGCATTGAGGAAGACCCAAATCAATCAATTTCACGTCACTTCACTTTATGGAAGATTTTATCTAAGAATCTTTGTTTACGTGCTTACAAAATTCAACTTGTGCAGAAATTAAAGCCATACGACCATCGCACACGCCGCCAATTCGGCCAATGGGTTGAAGCAGAAATTGATATTGATATTGATTTTCCAAACAAAATTTTGTTCAGCGATGAAGCTCACTTTTGCTCGAATGGGTACGTTAATAAACAGAATTGTCGGATTTGAAGTGAATATAATCCACAAGTCTTTGCCGAAACATCATTACATCCAGAGAAAAGCACTGTTTCGTGCGCTTTATGGGCCGGCGGAATCACTGGTCCATATGTCTGCAAAAACGATGATGGGTGGAATGTTAAAGTCAACCATGAATGGCATAGGGACATGATTTGTACCTTTTTTGTACCCCAATTGGCTGGCATAAATCTTGCTGATATGTGGTTCCTACAAGACGGTGCCATATTTCACAGCGCGGGAAACAATTAATTTACTCAAAGAAACATTTAATGAAAGACTAATTTCAGGTAATGGTCCTGTTAATTGGCCACCGAGATCATGTGCTCTAACTCCATTAGATTATTCCCTTTGGGGATATGTTAAGTCACTTGTGTACGCCGATAAACCAGAGACTATTGAACACTTGGAACATAAGATTCGGCGAGTTATTAGCGAGATGCGGCCGCAATTACTTCGAAAGGTGGTGGACAATTGGGCCTCCAGATTGCGCCATATACGCGCCGGCCACATGGCCGATATTAATGGCATACAATTATCTATTCAATAAAGCTAGTTTCACTGATATTCAAAATATTTTTCTTTGTTCTATTTAATTAAAAATTGTGAGCTTCTAAAAACAACACCCTTTATAAACGAAAATGTTGATAATTGTAATGACATTATGCAGCAAGGCTTCGAACTTTATGTACCTATGTGTTGTAAACCACAAAATACTCATCCTCAGTGGTTCGTGTAACGATATCATGTAAACGTAATTTATGCAACTCATGTAAACCCAACAAACCATACCATCCGAATGGATGCGTTGTGTTAACCTTATGTGGTGTCAGAAGTGGGATAGTGGTAGTAGATAGCTATTCAGGCTATATAGTCTTTCAAAAACTAGATTTTACCATATCCAAAGAAGTAATAACAATTTTTCTGGAGTCACCAAATCAAAGGTTGCTAAGCAGAGTCACACGAACAAATTTACCGATCAAAAAAGATTTGCTGGAGCTTAGGTCAATTGGAAATGTAACAGAAAACTTAAGACGTTTAAGAGAGAAGCAAAAATCGTACAGAGCTGACAGAGGGACTTGGAGGGATTTGGAGACGGTTGTGGTCTTGGCAATATACCCTTTTCTATTCTGACGAGTACGCTGACATTTTAGCAATTCCATTATGTTACATATTCAATCACTCCTTAAACAAATAGCGTGTTTCCCGAAAAATGGAAAATTCCAAAAATTACACCAATATTTAAATTGGTTTACTAGATGACGACAATTGATTCCATCTGTCATCAAAAAGCACTCCGGAGTTTATTCGCATTTGGGTTTTCACTCGAATACATAAATTGGCTCCGGCGACAATTTGTAATAATGGGAAATGAGAAATCAATCGTTATTAAAGTTACATCTTGTGTTCCCCAAGGATCACAGATCGCGCCTTAGATATTTATTGTCTTCCTAGATTGAATAACCGAGATAATCAAAAACTTAAACGTGCTCATATTTGCTGATGACGTGAACATTTTTCGAACTGTTAACGCAATGCTAGATACGAAGAAACTTTAAGAAGACATCGACAGATTAAGTGAGTGGTGTGATCGAAACTCGCTTTACTTAAATATTAAGAAATGCAAAATTATGTCCTTCCATCGTAAAAGAAATCCATTAATTACTTCATTCAAACTCAACAGCGAAGTATTGCAAAGAGTCAATGAGATTATAGATTTAGGTATTTCAATAATTTTAATAGGCATATTGAAAATAATATTGCGAAAGTGAATGCCGTGTTTGTGCGATGTTGTCTTATGTTCACTCTATTTTGCCTACGTTCGATCACAAGTGGAATACGCTGTATCGGTCTGGAATCCATACTATGCTGTGCTCATTAAAAGAATGTTACTATTCCATGAAAAAGTGGTTCAATTACCTCCGAACTCAACAAAATCCATGCTACAAAATATGCACAATTGAAAATAAAGGACTTCTCTTATTCGTGGCTTTTATTGGTAATGTTTTGCTTGGTCACATTGTTTTTTCGTAATTGCAATATACTTTTCAAAATATCTGCAAAAACCTAAAAAGCTACTATAAGGAGTCTGCCAATTTCGGCGGACCAATTTTAACCAAAACTTACTGGAATCTCCGAATTTATGAAAAAAGCATGAAGTATGAAGTTTCACTGCGATCAGACAAACCGTCTGAACTGTAGAGAGGACACAGACATTTAGTCTACACTTACCGTTACACCGACACACAGAGATGTTTTTATAAAGCAATTTGTTTTACTTCGGCGATATAGCGCAATGGTGAACATGCAACGTAGATAATATTTTTTGTGGAATAGGGCCCGCACATTGCCAACACTTTAAAAATAATAAATGGTAGAGTTCACAATAAACTAAGTGGTTTACATTTACAGTATCGGATCATTTTATTGTGCCCATAGTTGCGATACGCATTTGCATAAAGCACGATGTCTACGTGGTTTAACCGCGAAATATACACACGCGTATACAATGCGTTTTATAGATTACAGATATGTAAATTTTGTATCCACATAAATAAATGTGGATTAAATGTTGTGTCGATTAACGAATTTTGTCTGTTACAATTTCATCATAAACCATTTGTGTGTTACTTGCATTGGACCAACATTTCGTTGTTTTCACTTTTATTTATTTATCATTGAAATGTTATAGTTTAAAACTAAATAAATTTGGTGATAATTTCATACTCGCGTATACAGATGCTAACACAATAATTGTCTATAGCTGCAGAGGCATCTAATAAATTTATATTGATGATATTTGACGGCGAGCGATATATCATTATTCTGTTATAGGTTTTGCAAAGTGAGGCGCTCCCTATCACTTTTCAACATTAATATGATCGTCCCTGGAACGAGTCGATCTGTATACGACACAGTTCAAGCACTAAATAAACCGTATTTGGTGGCCCTCCAAGGTAAATTAATTTGCTTTTATTACTTGGAATTTGGGCGTTGTAGGCGTCCACATGGCTAACGCTATAAGTTACGATTACAATAATGACAGAGATTCACATTAAGATTTATGTGCATGAATAAATATACGACAGCGTCTAGAAACACGTATAAAAAATGTATACAAGCAAATCTACACATCTTGAATACTTGTAAAACGACAAATTGAATTTTAAAAGTTTTAAAAAATTTATTCGATAATAATTTAAATGATTTTGTAATCTCGCGTTTTATGTCTCCGCATGGCCTTACATAAGATTTTAATTTTAAGTTTCTATACGAATGTATTTAAAGATGATTGCAGTTTCATGCGTCGTTGTGGTTGTTATGCGCGCGATTTTTAAATTTTGCCCGTTGCGAGTGTGTGTGCGGAACTTGATATCTGCATTAATTTAAATTTTTATGAGTTTTTACAATCAAACTAAAAATTGTTATACATATTTTGATAGTTTATATTTATAGTATTAGCCAGCCATTATGAATGAATCATCCTACAACGAGAGCTGATTTGATGTTGATCGACCTTGCCGGCTTAACATACGTTTGTATATCATTAATATGTCTATAAATATAATTTAATTTGTGACATTTTGTTTAGTTGAATTTAGAATGTTAAATCGATTGTAAATTATACCTAGGACAGGGTATCGCATACGATAATCCGCGATCGTTTGGCGGAAAGAGTTTTATACCATTAAAATATCAGAAAATGTCATTCTGCTAATGAGTTAGGTATTACACTGCTTCAAATATTGTTCAAATGTTTTGGACCCTTGCAAGCGGGTCTGCTATAAATTAAATTATATGAAATCGTATGATGAAAGCGCTCTGAATTGATAAATACAGACCACTACTATTGTCTCGAAAACGAACTCACATTTGAAGCTTATATTGAAACTAGCGGACTCGACGTTGTCCTGCCCGAACGTTGGCTTGCCTGCTATTAACGTTTTTTCGATATTCGAATTTTTGATAAACTATTGGCTTATTTGACGCCATCTTGAATAAGCCGGTCAAGCCATTCTAATTCATTGTACCGACTAATTTGTGACGTAAAAACAAGCAACAATTTCTATTAAATGGAAGCAAAAATTTCTTGACATATTGTTCGTTGTCACTAGATTTGAAAATAAAAAGTGCATGTATTAAATCATGGAGGAATAAATATATAAGAGGAATCATGTGAGCAAATTTTATAATTTCTCTTCCGAGGTTAATCTAATTTTATAGTTTTGATATATTTATATACACACATATAATTTTTTTCCTATATTTAACCCATATATACTCGTACGTATCTTATAAACATATCGGATAATTTATTTTATAGTTCATTGTTCTTGTTAGGCTTATACAGATTTCCAATAGTAAAATATATTAATCTCGGAACACAAAAAATGTACACTACATGAGTTCTCTTATGTATATTTTGCTCTATGATTAAATTTAGCCAGGCAGGGCACATTTATCCAAAAACGCGTCTTGGCTAAATTTAATCATAGAACAAAATATACATAAGAGGACTCACGTAGTGTAAATTTTCTGTGTAGATCAACTTATTCAAATACGTCTCCTCCGAGGTGACTTACCATATTTGAATAAGTCGGTGTCCACAAATAAGTCAGCGTTTGGAAAACAGCCTAAGTCACATTAGACATTGAGTTTGACATTTCAATCTTTTCGTTTCGTGATTGTTGTGATTTGCTGTTGTCCAAAGCAAAATCAAAAAGTGAGTGTAATTTCTCGTCTGCGCCGTTCAATCCTCGTGTCATGGCCGGACGATATTTGATGTTTGCCATTGGCACATTTGCCGAAAGAGACGGTACTTTTCGTAAGATTGGTGGTAAGTATAATAACGTAATTACTTGTGTCTGTGTGGAGAAAATGCGTGGAACTCAGTTGGTCCGTGAGCTCATAATGAATCTATAGGCGACTGGTGGGTGGTGGATCCACTGAACCATATGTATACCGAAAATGGACTGCGAGTAGCAGAGGAATGTGACCAATAACATATGATGCGAAAGTGGACAATTTTCGTTAACCCAAAATATCTATTTTTGGGTTCTTCAGCCCATCAAACTTAGTAACCTCTAGATATTCCGATTACGGATCTGATAAAATTTTGAGTATGTCATACAAAACACGGATGCTGATTTGAATATGATAAAACATGTGTGTGCGATAAATCTAAAAATCATTTTGGGTGTAAACTAGTTTTCAATAAACTGGGTTATAAAAACTAGTTTAGAAAAATTGTATCAAACGGATCGGTCGGTGATAGTGAAAACCGGGTTGATGGCGGACATACTTTACTATATAGCCTGATTGAGAGGTCTATACGAATATTAGTTCGAATGGCTGATACATTTAAACATACAACAACCTTACGGTGTCAATTTTTGAAAATGTCTAGCTGTTTTATAACATTAACAACAACATCCATATAGAAAATGTCAAACATGATCAATGATTTGAATTTTATGCAAATATGCCAAAAAAGCAAAAAATATAAATTGATCGAAGAAAAAAAGAAATTAAAATCGGATATGCATATATGCGAGGGTCCATTAGATAAAAAAATGGAATTTTAAATTAGATACGACAAAAATATTTAGGTCTTGGCTAAAGTGTATACCCATTAATTAACAAGGCACAAATTTCCTCAATCGATTATGGATCGTTTAATCAAAAGACATTTCAATTCAATGTTAAATTTATTGTACCGGGAATTTCTTCAAACCCGCATGAGGGGGAGTGCACTTAACTGTTGAAATACGTGTTGTAGAATATGAAATTTATCGCCTTTGCAAATTTTATAGTGTGCGTCTTTCTGCGTAGTTCAGGGTGACTAACTAAATAACTTTCTGCCTCTCTCTGTGTCGTCATTACCAACCAGACGGTGTAACTTGGTGGCCCTCATTATAGGTGGGGCCCACCCGCATACTTACCAAAACTCGTTCAATTGGTGGGGCCCACCCGCATACTTACCAAATCTCGTTCAAAAAATCATGGAACATTAATAAAATAATATCCCCGAGCCACAACTACTTTTAACGTTAAGGTAGAACACCTAGTCCGTTTCAAATACTAATAATTTAGTCAATATAATATTTTTACCCTATTTGGTTTCAAATCTGCTTTGAATCCACCCCCAAAGCGTAGCCTTGCCATATGCGATAATTCGGAATACGCATTTTTACTAAAAATTCTTCTAAAAATTTAAAGAAGGGGCTATGTATTTGTTTGAAGCAAAGCATGACAAGATCTTTTGACGTGTTAAAAATAGTTATTTAACTTTACTATATCAATTTCGTTCGTAAACAATTATAAACGGCCATTAAACTTTACATTGAGCAAATTATATAAAGAGCAAAATGATATTGGCCCAACGATCTATTCTTGGGAAAATATATTTCTCCTTGACGGACATATTATCGCTAATATCTAAAAAACTCCCACAGGTAGCCAATACGTATGGTAGTTTTTCTGATAGCTTAAATCCTGTTGAGATTATATGGAAAATTGAGGGAAAATTTATCGGTTACAATTTTCTCTATAATTGTTTGATTTTCTGCGGACTAATAAGTTCTCAGTTTATAGCCAATATCTAAAAACTCATACTCACAAGTGTTGATGGTAAACATTAAAGTGTAAAAATTATAGTGAAAATCCTAACCAATAAATTTTCCTCAAATTTAATATTTATGCTCTGCATGACCTAAGCTACCAGAAAAACTACCGTACATATTGGTTAGAATTGACTGTCTTTTGATTTTCAAGAGCCACAGTAGCCACATGACCGGTTTTCGTGAAGAAAAACGCTACCATTTTTTTCCCTACGCTCCGAGCTCTCACAAATTTTGTTAGTTTTTCTTTGAAATGGAGGACACAAACAGTCGTTTTTGGGAGTACCTCCAACGAATTTTTCAAGCATTTGGCGGCACCAATCGACACGAACCTTTTTTTATGCGTCTGCCAACAGATTTCGAATCCAACGTGAACATTGCTTCCGCATCTCTAAATGTTCATGTAAGATCGTATGTACGCTGGTGTTACTAATGCCTAGACATGCACCGATTTCTCGATAAGTCACATGACGATCACTTCAATCAGTTTTCTCACTGCATCGATGTTTTCTGGCACAACAGCTGTTTTTGGATGACCTTCACGAGGCTCGTCTTTGAGTGAACGTCATTCGCGATTAAATTCATTGTCCCAATTATATAAACATTAGCCAAGAATAGTGCTTCCTCGCCAAAAGTTGAATGAAGTGATTCGAAGCTCTGTTGTTGAGTTAGCCCCTTTCGAAAATTTTCACGAGATAATTCCATTTTTTCACTGAATTCAATTTTTCAAGTAAATAAAAAACAATGTTGCGATGCGAATTGAGAATTGACTTCTGAGAAACATAACCTCTAAAAATGTTACACTTTTGACCGACATAGAGATTTACATAGAAATAAACACTAGTATTACAATTTTCTAAAGCCTTTTACAGCAGCCTATGTACTAACCACTTTTCATCATAATTCTTAAGAAATGGCGGAGAAAGTAGGACATTTTAAAATTTCAAAATTTCATTTACCGTGTTTCTTTACTTCAGAGGTCAACCAATTCAACCACCAAATCAAAGAATTTTCTTATTTCAAATTAACTTTATTAAACCAAATATGTGCCATTTTGAACGATGACGATCGAACCTTTAGCCATTTTTCTGGTAGAGTCATGATCCCACTGTAGAACAACTCATTTTCGCAAGCCTCTTTTGAATTTAATATAAAACCATTAAGATGGTTCTGCATGAACCGAAACAAATGATAGTCCGATGGTGCATGTCAGGACTATCTGATGGGTGTATAAAACCTTCCCAGCCAAGCTCTCTCAGTTTCTGCCGGGTCATCAACTATATGTGTGGTCTAGCGTTATCATGATGGAACACAATGCCCTTTCTGCTGATCAATTCTGGACGTTTTAACTGAATTGCTTGCCTTAAACGCGTTAGTTGCTGACAGTAAAGATTAGAATCAATCGTTTGGCCCGGTGGCAGCACCTCATAATGCACGAATCCTTTCCAATCGGCTTTGATACCGTTTGGGAAGCCTCGTTTCGTCCATGATCTTTTCGCACAATGTTGTTGTGTCTTATCCACTTTTCATCACCAGTAATCAATCGCTTTAAAAATGGCTCGATTTCGTTCCGTTTCAGCAGCGTTTCGTTGACAGAAATCCGGTCCATTAAATTTTTAACTGTTAATTCATGTGGTACCCAAACGTCAAGTTTTTTTAGTATCCAGCCATTTTCAAATGGTTTAAAACTGCTTTGTGATAATATTTAGTTCTTTACCAATTGCGTGGCTGCTTATATGCCGGTCTTCTTCAATTTTCTGCATGATTTCATCGACGTTTCCTGCGGTTGGTCGACCAGAGCGAGGTGCATCTTTGACATCCATATATTCCAGAACGAAAGCGCTTGAACCATTTCTTTGCTGCTGATTTTGATAAAGCACCTTCTCCATAAACAGCACAAATTTTTTCGCAAGCTTGAGCCGCGTTTTTACCTTTGTATATCGAATTTTTTCATTATGTATCTTGTATTTGTACTTCATCGATTTTAATGTTTTGTATGTCAAAGTACAAGTTAAAATGTCACCTTTCAAACACACATAAGAATTGCTCGATACGATCAATGGTTACTGAGATATATGAATGTAAAGCCATCTACCGGGAAAAAGGCCACGAACTTTTTCTCCTACCTCTTACTTTATTTTGTGGAAGAGGTACAAAATGAATAAAATAATATCCGCAACAACCCAAATTCTCGTGTGTGATAGTGCTGTTACTTGTGGGGAGTAGCGTAACCTCTTATTTTAAGCTGTCTTATACAGCATGGTTCGAAGTTGCTTTAAAACTATAAGTTCTTGTTGAGTTAATCGATGGTTGGTAAATACAGGTTGGCTCAAAATTCACAACCCTATTTAAACTCAAATAACTTTCTACAATTAATTATTTTATTTTATCTAATTTCAGATTATTAAAGCGTCATCCTTGGAAATTAATTATGGAGAAATTCACGACTGAGCAACGTGATAAAATAATCGAATTCTATATAGAAAACAAACGATCAATTGTGTCTGTGAGTGATTTACCACGTGCTGAGAGGCCACGCTCAGGTATTTCACAGGATAACATTCAGCATGTGTGCCGAAGCATTGAAGAAGAGCCTTCAATGGCAACTCGAAGGCGGTCCCAGTAGTTGGAGATTTCTCGAACCTCGTTCCAGAGGATTCAAGGGATGCTGTATCGGTGTCACTGTACGGTGTCACTGCAGGAAGGGTTCTTGGACCTTACTTCTTTCAAGATGAGGCAGAAAACGCGCTAACCATGACTTGGACACACCAGAGGTATGGTGGCGTGACAGCAAGATGGTGCTACTGACCATATAGTTGGCCTGACAACTGAACTCTTAAGGCAAAGTTTTAGGAGAAGGATAAGTTCGCGAAATTCTGAAATTATTTGGCCGCCACGCTCACCTGACTTAACTGCTCCAGACTTCTTCCTGTGGGGGGTATTTGAAATATAAAGTATACCGTGACAATCCAAATTACCAACCATTCAGCAATTGCAAACCAACATCCCAGAAGAAATTGAAGGAATAAGCCAAGAAACATTACAACAGGTGATGACTCACACTTTGGAAAGAGTGCGTTAGAGTGAAGAGCAAAATTTTGGTTATTTAAACGAGGTAAATTTCAAAACTAAATAAAATTTGTTTCCAAGAAAAGTGTTTTCTGTTTAGGAAAGAATAAAGGTGAATTATTAAAAAATAAAAAGTTATTCCAATGGTGTTGTGATTTTTGGGCCACTCTGTATTTCCCATAGTTTGCTTTTTCACCATGAAGTCATTTTTCATAGTCAGTTTCTGCCTCCAATTGTTGCTCCCAAAATGATAGATGGCATAAAATTTCTGTCAAAAATATTTTCGTTAATTTTTTGGTCACCATTAGCCAAAATACTTTTACTTCGATCGATTTATTGTTTATTTTCTATTAATGCACGAGTGGTTTTGCATTTCACCTAATCCACACTAGGACTTTTGAATCGGTTCTCATTCTACATTTTTTCTCCTTTATTTCATAGGTAAAGGGGGGGAAAACGAAGAATGCGGCCCGACTCAAAAGTGCTGGTGTGGATTAGGTGATTAACATTTAGAAAAAAATAAAACTAAGTATTTAATAATTTTTGATTAAAGGGTGTTGTAGAAAGAAGAAGATTTTTGCAAAGGTTTCTCTCTAGGCTAATGTTATCAAGTTTAAAGCACAGATTGCAAATATCAATTATTAAACGTTATTTCACTATAACACCATACAAATTTAATTTTTTCTATGTTTTACTCTTTTCAATGTGTTCTACCGACAAAACGAATCCCGATAGAGGCAGGATGCGAAAGGGAATTTTCAACAACAGATTACGATCTGTGATGAAATGGAACACAACTATGACCCCCTGACAGAGTGCAAAACTCTCATGAGCAGTATAGGCTGGCATGGAGCTATGCAATGACAGATGGTGATAAAATCGGACCTGTAGCCGTACCTCCTCAAATTGGCAGGCGCCTGCGTAAACTAAGGACGTGAAATGCGAAAACTGTGTTGGGAGTGCTTTGGCTCCAGAAAAGATTGCAAAGACTAAATAATAAAAACAAAAAAGCTATAATCTGGGACCGAAACCTTACACATTGCCTGCCAAATCGTGGTCGTACGGATTAAAATACGATTTACGTGGAACCATCTGCTCTACACATTGCATAGCTCCTTGTCAGCTTATATAGCACTGGTCTGGAAGATGGGTCGGCCCATGAGTCATGCACGCAGACAGGGGGGCATAGTTGTATTCATTCCCAGCACCGATCATAACCAGATGATGAAAAATCATTTTTGCATCCTGCCCCTTCTGGATTCGAACCCGGTACCTCCCGGTCTGGTTGATTTTAAATTTTTTTGACTTAATCTAAATTGGTGTTTAAATATGAAATTAAATTGTGAGTCACTCCGAAACTATCCCAATCAGCCAATAAATCAGTTGGCCTTATTTTTGAGTATGCTAGTGATTTTGGTCGAAAATTTAAGATCTAACCTGAAATGGGAAAGTGTTTAAGTAAGAAAACGCCCGAAAATAACTCGATTAAGTACGGTTCTATTGCGATATACGTATAGTTGTGACACAGTCATCCATGAATGACACCACAGCACATTAATAGATTAACGGGTCATAATCCTTTACAGAGCCGGACACCCAAAAGTTTAATAACAAATGATTCTTTCTCAAATAACAAGACGACAACCACACTAGTTTTCTGGAATACCCTTACAAAACCAGTTAAATCTTCAGTAATTATAGGATTTATGCAAGTAGTTGTCAGTCAGTTAGCACCCAAACACAATTAATAACAAACGTTGTTTGTTATGAAGAAAAATAGTAAACAGGTCAATTCGACTTCCGTGTTAGTGTATAGGTTAACCTAGATCTTGCAACATGATGATGCAATATATTTGAGTGGTGAGTAAGTGAAGTAAATAAATGTGAGTGAATAAAAACGGGGTTTTAATTGATTTGTCTTAACATACAAGTCAAATGTACGGAAGAATTTTGTACCTGGTGCATGTTCATTCTTATTATGGGTCGGAATATTTACAGTTGGTTTTTGTTATTTCGATAATCAAATGAGCAATAAATCGGCGCTGTTTTTGTTTATAGTTCCAATGTTCATCACTCCAAAAAATTTTTAAACACCCACTTGATTTGGTTACGATAGAAACGTCATACAATATAAGTGTATACTAAATGTAATAGTGTAAGAAAGTTATATATATATATCGCTTCCGGGATTACGATAGAGACAGAGTTCAATTGATAAATAAAATATTCAAACTAACAACTTCTAATCATCAACAATTTTTATTGTTTTTTGAAGCACAAGGAACATAATAGATTGTTCTATCTTTCCACTAACACATTAATAAAGTAAATATAATTGTAATAAAATCGCAATTAATTAATTGTCGATGTTAAATTAAGGCTTTTAACTCTAATCATAAATTTAACGTTTAACCATTTTTATTGCCTCTGTTCTCTTAATCTAAATTTTAGTAATAGTTTTTAAGTGTTATAAAATAAAAATAGTTATTTAATTAAATAAATGAAATTAAATCTAATACATAATAAAAGTTCTATTTATATTGCTCCTCATATTTCGGATAAGTAATGGAAAGAATTATCTGTTACCTGTTTGTTATTGTAAAGTGATTGATTTATGACACTTTATAGGTTACAGATCGTTGTTTTACTTTCCTTTTACATAGTAAAATTATATCGCTCGTCGAAGTCATAAAAAGTCTCTGTATGTGTGCGTTCAGACTAAATGTATGTGTCCCCAGCCCTGACGGTTTGTCTCATCAGGATGAAACTTCATACCCAAGTTTTTTTTCATAAACTGGGATATCTCAGTGATTTTTGGTCGAAATCGGTCCAGTGAAATTAGCAGCTTCCATTGGAGCTTTTACGAATTTGCAAATATTTTGAATATACACTTCAGCATTTCCGAAAAAATGATTAAAATAAAAAGATTATAAATTAAATTTAAAACAAATTTAGTTCAGATCAAATTTTAAATTTTACCGGAACTGACGAGTTTTGGTTAGTAAAAACTTTATCTCTTTAACTCTACAGAATTCGGAATAAAATTTCATTCCGAAATTTCACAGAATTACCAGCTTCCGTAGGAGTTTTTTCATTTTTTGCAATAGTGATTAAAGTGTTTTACAAAGGTTGACCTTGTTGGTTTTCTGAAATTTAAGCAGGAATAATGATTTTTGATTATGCAAGACAATTTTTATCACAAATCAGGTAGGTTCAATTTTCCGTTTTAGAAATAAAGTTTGATGTATTCAAGATCTATGTACCAGGTGTGTAAATATGAAACCCAAATTTTTTTTAGTAAAAAGTAGTCGTTCATCGTATGATAATGATTAAGAGTATTTTATTCAAAGTATTGCCCATTATTAGTTTTACATTTTTCCCATCTTTCAGGAAATGCGTGGATGCCACTCCAAAAAAACTGTTCTTCTTTTAAGGCTGTTACGATTACATGATCGTAACAAGCGCTGTTTGATTTTATTCCCCTCGGTTTGTGTCTTTGCTTTCGGAGTTGTGTAATGTTTGTACACGTCGTGGTGATGGCGCGAGGGTGAGTAAGATGATGGGAGAGAGAGCGATGTACATCGAGTGGTGTGTAAAGCAAAACATTCCATAAGAATGTTTTTCTTATATGCCTCTCGTTTACATCAATGCGAATTGATGTAAACGAGAGACAGAGAAGAAAGACAATTCTTCTGGAATGTTCTGCGCGTCGTTTGTGTGGCGTACGAGTTTTTTTTTTGTCAGTCGAGTTTTTTGATAAGTACAGTAGAGTTTTAATTTTTTGGATTAGAGTTTTTGATTTTGAAAAAGACAGTCGAGTTTATTTTTTTTCGAATAACTCGTGATTTTTTTTTTTTTGAGTGTATCATAATTTGTTGAAAACCCAAGTTTTTTGTTTTTTGATTATATACATAAAGTGAAGAAGCGTAGATAAAATAAAATTTAATAATAAAAAAAAAACGTGTACAAACTTTATTGTGTGTTTAAAATAAAAATTAAAATAAAAAGATAATTTTTTTTTATTGTTGTCTTGTGTGTTCATCGGGTGCCGTATATTTTCAACGGGTGCCACGTTGTTAAACGGGTGCCGTATATTTTCACGGGTACCACGTATATTTCGTCGGGTGCCGTACATTTTCATCGGGTACCGCATATTTAAACGGGTGCCGTATATTTCATTGGGTGCCGTATATTTCAACGGGTGCCACATATTTCATCGGGTGCCGTACATTGTTTAACGGGTGCCACATTGTTCAACGGGTGCCACATATTTCAACGGGTACCGCATCTTTTTAACGGGTGCCGTATATTTCATCGGGTACCGCATATTTAAACGGGTGCCGTATATTTCATCGGGTGCCGTACATTTCAACGGGTGCCACATATTTCATCGGGTGCCGTACATTGTTTAACGTGTGCCACATTGTTCAACGGGTGCCACATATTTCATCGGGTGCCGTACATTGTTCAACGGGTACCGCATTTTTTTTAACGGGTGCCGCATATTTCATCGGGTGCCGTATATTTCAACGGGTGCCGCATATTTTCAACGGGTGCCGTACAAGGCCAACCGGCTGTTTTGGTTTTGGTATCGGGGAGAGGCCCCGCAACGGTATTAGTTTTTTTTTTAAGGTACAATTTTTATTTATATTTTTTTAATTTTATTTTTTTTGATTTTATTTTTTTTGATTTTTTTAATTTTATTAATTCTGTTATATTTTTGTAATCGAGCGCCGCATAACGGTCGCGCGCTCGATGTGCATTGTTGCTCTCTCTCTCTTTCTCGTTACTCTCTCTCGTTTTCCCTTTCTGGTGTTTTTTTTCTTCCTTTCTTTAAAATAAAAATGAATTATTAAATTTTTCGGTGTGGTATGATGGGAGCGGAGACTCCCTCTGTGTCGGCGTAGTGTTGGCGGTCCCTTGATGCCCGCATCCGATTCCGTAACCAGGGCTTGTCCCTGTTTGAATTCGGATGGATGCGCGCACCAAGGCACCTCTATCGTTATTATTATTATTTTATTATTTATTTATGTAAATTCGGTTCGTTCCTCAGGTTCCGGCCGACGAATTTTGGCGGAACTCGGTTTTTATTATTTGCGTTCCCCCTACAATTCTGTATGATCACGGTGTAAGCCAGGAGCCCTGTATGCCTCAAACCCCACGACCCTTAGCACTTCTCCCTGAGAACGTAGCCGGCAAAAAATCACCGTGGAGGCCTCTGCAGGTGCTTAGTGATATCTGCAGGTTGGCAGTAGCCAGCCTGCAACAGTGGCGCCCAAACAAATTTTCGCGAATTTTTAAATTTTTTGATTTTTTAGATTTGTACCTTCACTCTCTTTGGCGTGCGCGTCCAGTGTCGAAACCAGTGCTTCGCACTGTTTGAATTCGCATGGACACGCACACCAAAGCCAGTCGATGTGCGAATTTTTAAATTTTTTTTAGATTTGTAGCTTCACTCCCTTTGGCGTGCGCGTCCAGTGTCGAAACCAGTGCTTCGCACTGTTTGAATTCGCATGGACACGCACACCAAAGCCAGTCTCCCGGTTGGCATTCCCCATCTGCGATCGCAACCAGCACGGGCTGTTTGATTGCGCGTAGATGGGGGTGTCATACCCCTATTCTTTGGACATCCGACTTACGAGCTCTTTCCCATTTCCACTATGTTGTGTCAGATTGTGGTGGAGCTCGGATGTCATTTGTCCAGGGTTTAGCTTAGCTTCATTTCTTCTTTTCCCCGAGATTTCTCGACCGAAATTTGAGGAACGGAACACCTTATTATTATATTATTATTATTTTTTCTATTTTTTTTATTATTTAGCCGACACGGAGTGGGATTTCCACTCTCATCATACCATCCTTTTCGTATTTTTGATTTACATTTATATTTGATATGTTTATTTGATTTTTTTTTGATATTTGGATATTTTTGGTTGATTTTTATTAAATTTTGTATTATTTTTGGGTTATATTGGAACCCCGCGTACGGTTAGTACTTCATTTTATATATTTTTTTTTTTTTGCATTTTTATTATTATTCTGCCTGCATACCGCTGGGTGTGCTGGTAGTTTTGGTTTTTTCTTTTTCTTTTTGTGTATCGTTTTGTAAATTTTAACGAGCCCCTCCAAATTAGGTTCTCCTTGAAAAGCGCCACTTTGGAGGGTATCTCGTCTTCTCCGTCGTTAAACCATCGTGGGAGTACGGGCCCCACGGTACTAGTGGACCACGGCTTCACCGTCCCTAGTATCAAATCTACAAGGTAACCATTCCTTCTTTTCTTTTCTTATTATTTGATTTTCTTTGCGCTTTGCTTTACTATTTAGTTGTACAATTTCACTATCGGCGTACCATTGGGTGTGTTGGTAGTTTACTTTTCGGGATTATTATTAATATTTTTCATTATTTTTCGCGTATTAAAATGGTTTTCAACGAGACCCTCCAAAATAGGTCCTCGTCGAAACATGCCATTTTCGATGGTATCTCAATTACAAGGTAACCATCCCTTTATTATTATTGCAATTATTTTTATCATTTGTATTTTTTTATTTTTTTTTTTTTTGTTGTTATTTAATTATAGTGTGTGTGGAATTATTCCAATTTACTTTATTTGGGACCTTCAGTCTCCTCTAAAGTCATTTTAAATTCAAATTTTTGTATATTTAATAACTTAATAAAGACTACGTCATTGTTTCTTGCCGAATAAATCGAGCGAGTTTATCCCTCTATCCTTTCATCCTTAAAAATGTACTTAACATCATTCGAGCAAGACGATTTGGAGCGAGGCTCTATAGACGGACCATCATTAGCTGAAAGTGGACTAAACTACACTGGATCTCCCTCGGACAACTCCATCGACATGTTCCTGTTTCAGGTAGACACCATCGCTTCGTCTCGCGGATTGTCCGACCAAACCTTGTTATTCGAGCTACATACCATCCTGGAAGATATCGCCTTGCAGTGGTATTGGACATTCCGCAAACATAATCCGAACGCTACCTGGACAGATCTACGAAGCGGTATCATCGAGCGTTTTAAAGACCGTCGCACCAATTACGAAATCCGGCGAACCGTCGAGGCACGCAAACAACGACCCAACGAAAGTTTCCTAGATTTTGTCGATCAAGTGTGGAGTCTAACGCTACAATGTCGTACACCGTATTCGGACGAGGAGCTCATCGAAGTTTTAATGACGAACATGAAGCCAGAATTACAGTTTCATCTCACCGATCGTCGGTTTAGCACCATAAATGAGCTGATCAAAAGTTGCTCTGCTTGGGAGGAGTCTTTCAGGCGGATCAAAGCTACGGCGGACCCTGCAATCCATCCACGACGCGTGATCAATGAGTCATCAGGCAGTCCGTATGATGATGTTGGAGCATATGACTCTCATGAGAATTATCTCTTGACTGATGTTCTGCCCGATAACTCAGTATCCGCAATTCACAAGGGGAGCAGGTTTCCATCGGCAGCGGCGAGACGTCCTGGCGGACAAGTCCCAGCAGACAGCTCGGGATCAGTTGGTAAGCAACAATCAAATTACGGTAAAAATGTCGTCATCACAACGGACACTCAGACGGAGTGTACAGAGCACAAATCAACCTCAACCCAGACTGCAGATAGTAGAGAGGATAGAGCCACTCAAACCGATTCAGGAGAATGCAGCGGGCAATACAAATGCGGAACGCCGCTCCCCGTCGAATCCGATGAAGAAGTAAACTCGTCTGGCAGTAATGATTCCTTTCCCGATCCTTCTTCCCTACCAAATTCCCCTTCCCTTCCTGTCGCTCTAAAGTTTTTCTATAATTCTCCGTCGTTAACCAAATTAGATCGTTTAAAACGTTCCAAGAAATACTGGAACCACCGCGTTGCAATGAGAAACGACGTGATTTCCTCCGTTTTGTTCTCCGAGGGTAGTGACATTCGGCCTTACGCCCAGGTCTTTATCAATAAGACCCCGTTTAAGGGTCTTCTCGACAGCGGGGCGAGTGTCAGTGTTCTCGGGAGTGGAGCGGAGAAAATCTTGTCGAATCCATTCGTAGAGTTTCATAATTTCCCATCCACGATAACTACCGCGAGTGGTCAAGTCCAACGAGTATTTGGTTACATACGAGCTAACGTCGAGTTTAATGGAATTACTCAAACCATGAATTTTTATGTTGTTCCTTCCTTAGAACAACCGCTTTATTTGGGTATCGATTTTTGGAATCGTTTTGGAATTTCCCCAAAAATCTCCGCGTTAAATAATTCGGACGAATTAGGTGAAACTACCAACACACCCAAATTTCATATTTTAACCTCTAATGATCGTCGTAAATTGGATCTTATCCGCGAATATTTCCCGAGCAGCGATATATTAGGTTTGGGCCGCACATCCCTCATCACTCATATGATCGATGTCGGTTCCGCAAAACCAGTCAAACAACGTTTTTATTCCGTGTCCCCAGCTATCCAGAAACTCATGTATGCCGAGTTGGATAGGATGTTGTCTTTGGGGGTCATCGAGGAGTCACAAAGTTCCTGGTGTTCACCGGTCACGTTGGTGCGTAAGGCCAATGGCAAAGTCCGTTTGTATTTAGATGCTAGAGAACTGAACAAGGCCACCGTCAAGGATGCGTATCCGCTGCCAATAATCAACGGATTGTTGGGTCGTTTGGGACACACCCGATTCATTTCGGCGATTGATTTGAAGGATGCCTTTTGGCAGATCCCACTCGACCCAGCATCCCGCGATAAAACAGCGTTTACGGTTCCTGGACGGCCCTTGTATCAGTTCAAGGTGATGCCGTTTGGCTTGTGCAACGCACCGCAGACGCTTTGTCGCTTGATGCACCGCGTGATCCCGTACCAATTGCACGATAAGGTCTTTGTGTACCTCGATGACCTTCTGGTCACATCCTCCACTCTGGCCGAACACTTCGAGTTGCTACAGCAGGTTGCTGGATATCTGACGGATGCCGGTCTAACAATCAATTTGACCAAAAGTAAGTTTGTGTTGAAAGAAGTCGACTATTTAGGTTATATTGTGGGTGATGGTTGCCTCCGTACAAACCCAGATAAATGTAAAGCTATTCTGGAGTACCCTATTCCGAAAACGACGAAACAGATTAGACGTTTTCTGGGGATGTTCGGATGGTACCGTCGCTTCATTCCAAATTTTGCCTCTTTAGCTTCTTCTCTCACCGATCTTACTGGTAAAAATACTAAAGTATGTTGGTCTGCAGCTGCTGATTCTTCTTTTAACGCGCTCAAAACCGCCTTGTCAACTGCCCCAGTTTTGACGCATCCTGATTATACAAAACCCTTTTTTATTCAGTGTGATGCCAGTGTCGTTGGGGTCGGTAGTGTCTTATTTCAGGTGGACGCCGAGGGGGTGGAGCGGCCCATTGAGTTTTATTCACATAAGCTCAATGCGGCGCAGCGAAACTACTCGGTGACCGAGCTGGAATGCTACGCTGCCGTCCTCAGCGTGCGAAAATTTCGTCCCTACGTGGAAGGCTATCCGTTCGTCATTTACACTGACCATTCCAGTTTACGCTGGCTAATGAGTCAAAAGGACCTCTCCGGACGTTTGGCGAGATGGAGTCTTAAACTCCAAGCGCTGGATTTTCAGATTGGATACCGAAAAGGTTCAGTTAACATTGTACCAGATGCGTTGTCTCGAGCTTTTCCGGATGAATCCGCTCCTTGTGCGGATGATTCTGAAAGTAAGAGCACGCCTGATCCTGGTGCCCAATTTGAAGATCCAGCCCTGCCGAGTAAAAACATCGACCCTTCCGTGGATGCGTTAATACCTTCTTTCGTCCCCATTTTGCACGTTGATCAAAACTCGGTTGCGTTCCAAGATCCAGATTACGTCGATCAAATCGCGAAAATTCGTACGTTAAAAGATTGTTCGCACAATTATAAAATCCAGGATGATAAACTGTTAATATCCCCTTCGTTTGGTTTTAAATATATGGATACCGATTTGTCGAATTGGAAACTTGTTATTCCGAATTCATTAACTCAATCGCTTATCGAACAGGCACATGTACCTCCCACCTCAGCACATTTAGGCGGCAGCAAAACCCTCGAGCGCCTTCAGCGTCAATTTTTCTGGCCTCAGATGGCAAAACAAGTTAAACAATACGTTGCTAGCTGCACTAAATGTAAAATGAACAAAGCTGTTAATTTCTCCACACAACCAGCCATGGGATCTCAGGTCACGTCCACTCGCCCGTTTCAAAAATTGTATGTAGATTTTTTGGGTCCGTATCCACGTTCAAAACTCGGTAATACCTGCATCGTTATCGTCTTGGATCATTACTCGAAATTTGTAGTTGTAAAACCATTACGCGAAGCATCTGCTCTATTGCTATGTCGATTTCTAGAGGAAATATTCTTGTTGTTCTCGGTACCAGAAAGCATTACATCGGACAATGGCAAACAATTCATCTCGAATTTATTTAAAGAGTTGTTATTTAAATACGGTGTAACACATACTCGCACGCCTTTGTATTCGCCTCAAAGTAACGCTTCCGAGCGTGTTAACCGAACTCTGATTGCCAGCATACGATCATATTTGAGCGATCACGACCATAATCAGTGGGACAAAAATTTGCAAGCAATTGCGGCCGCGCTACGAAATGCTGTACATGATTCGATACATTACTCCCCTCACTATGTCGTGTTCGGTCAACATATGTCGCTACACGGTTCGGATTACGCGTTAAGAAGATTACTCGACGAACATGATCCCAGCGAAGTCCAGATATGGGCTAAGCCAGATCGAGTCAATCTTCTCAAAGATCGTATACTTCACTATTTACGCGTAGCACACGAAAAGGGAGCTCAACATTACAATTTACGTAGTAATAAGCGTTCTTTTCGAATTGGACAACCCGTTTTCATACGATCTTTTGCTTTGAGCGATGCAACGAACAAATTTGCCGCTAAATTGGCTAGCAAATTCAAACCCGCGGTAATTACCAGCAAAATCGGACAAGTGGCGTACACCGTCGAAGATTTGAACGGAAAAGTATTAGGTACTTATCATGTCAAAGACATCCGTGTTTAATCGTTTCTCCCTCTATCTTTGTTTTCGTGTTGTTTGCTTTAGGCCCGGCTCTTGAGACATCTCAGGGTGTGGGACGTTCCCACGTTTGTTACGATTACATGATCGTAACAAGCGCTGTTTGATTTTATTCCCCTCGGTTTGTGTCTTTGCTTTCGGAGTTGTGTAATGTTTGTACACGTCGTGGTGATGGCGCGAGGGTGAGTAAGATGATGGGAGAGAGAGCGATGTACATCGAGTGGTGTGTAAAGCAAAACATTCCATAAGAATGTTTTTCTTATATGCCTCTCGTTTACATCAATGCGAATTGATGTAAACGAGAGACAGAGAAGAAAGACAATTCTTCTGGAATGTTCTGCGCGTCGTTTGTGTGGCGTACGAGTTTTTTTTTTGTCAGTCGAGTTTTTTGATAAGTACAGTAGAGTTTTAATTTTTTGGATTAGAGTTTTTGATTTTGAAAAAGACAGTCGAGTTTATTTTTTTTCGAATAACTCGTGATTTTTTTTTTTTGAGTGTATCATAATTTGTTGAAAACCCAAGTTTTTTGTTTTTTGATTATATACATAAAGTGAAGAAGCGTAGATAAAATAAAATTTAATAATAAAAAAAAAACGTGTACAAACTTTATTGTGTGTTTAAAATAAAAATTAAAATAAAAAGATAATTTTTTTTTATTGTTGTCTTGTGTGTTCATCGGGTGCCGTATATTTTCAACGGGTGCCACGTTGTTAAACGGGTGCCGTATATTTTCACGGGTACCACGTATATTTCGTCGGGTGCCGTACATTTTCATCGGGTACCGCATATTTAAACGGGTGCCGTATATTTCATTGGGTGCCGTATATTTCAACGGGTGCCACATATTTCATCGGGTGCCGTACATTGTTTAACGGGTGCCACATTGTTCAACGGGTGCCACATATTTCAACGGGTACCGCATCTTTTTAACGGGTGCCGTATATTTCATCGGGTACCGCATATTTAAACGGGTGCCGTATATTTCATCGGGTGCCGTACATTTCAACGGGTGCCACATATTTCATCGGGTGCCGTACATTGTTTAACGTGTGCCACATTGTTCAACGGGTGCCACATATTTCATCGGGTGCCGTACATTGTTCAACGGGTACCGCATTTTTTTTAACGGGTGCCGCATATTTCATCGGGTGCCGTATATTTCAACGGGTGCCGCATATTTTCAACGGGTGCCGTACAAGGCCAACCGGCTGTTTTGGTTTTGGTATCGGGGAGAGGCCCCGCAACGGTATTAGTTTTTTTTTTAAGGTACAATTTTTATTTATATTTTTTTAATTTTATTTTTTTTGATTTTATTTTTTTTGATTTTTTTAATTTTATTAATTCTGTTATATTTTTGTAATCGAGCGCCGCATAACGGTCGCGCGCTCGATGTGCATTGTTGCTCTCTCTCTCTTTCTCGTTACTCTCTCTCGTTTTCCCTTTCTGGTGTTTTTTTTCTTCCTTTCTTTAAAATAAAAATGAATTATTAAATTTTTCGGTGTGGTATGATGGGAGCGGAGACTCCCTCTGTGTCGGCGTAGTGTTGGCGGTCCCTTGATGCCCGCATCCGATTCCGTAACCAGGGCTTGTCCCTGTTTGAATTCGGATGGATGCGCGCACCAAGGCACCTCTATCGTTATTATTATTATTTTATTATTTATTTATGTAAATTCGGTTCGTTCCTCAGGTTCCGGCCGACGAATTTTGGCGGAACTCGGTTTTTATTATTTGCGTTCCCCCTACAATTCTGTATGATCACGGTGTAAGCCAGGAGCCCTGTATGCCTCAAACCCCACGACCCTTAGCACTTCTCCCTGAGAACGTAGCCGGCAAAAAATCACCGTGGAGGCCTCTGCAGGTGCTTAGTGATATCTGCAGGTTGGCAGTAGCCAGCCTGCAACAAGGCAAACCATAGTTTTCGAGCCATTTTCGTACATTTTCGTAGACAGTGAAGTGCTCCTCAGCAAGCCCGAGCCCAATCGATGCAAATAAGTGATAATCGGTCGGAGCCAAGTCTGACGAGTAAACGACATGTGAAAGTATTTCCCAATTAAGTGTTTCCAACGTTTCCATTACCGATTTTGCTTTGTGTGATGGTGAATTATCATGCAGCAAAATAACTTTTTGTTGCCTTTTATCATAGTCTGGCCGTTTTTCACGCAAAGCTCGATTCAAACCGATCATTTGTTGTTAGTAGCGTTCAGTATTTACCGTTTCACCAGGTTTTCCATACTCTTCTGATCCCACCAAATACAGAGCATTGCCTTCCGTCCAAAGTGATTTGGCCTTGTAGTCGATGTCGATGGTTGTCCTAGATTAACCCAAGACTCTCAATATAGATCCATTTTTCATCGTCAGTCGCAATTCGATGGAGAAATGATTTTCTTTTGTATCTGGCGGGGATCATTTTGCAAGCAGTTTTATATTTTCCTGTTTCCTTTAATTCAGTTTATGCGGAACCCATTTTCCCAGCTTTTGGATCTTTCTTTTGGCTTTTAAACGTATGGAGACGGATCGAGTTGTTTTTGCGCTTGAGCATCATCCTCTAACAATTCTTGCAATTCACTGTCTTCAACCTTTTTTGGTGGTTTTCCACGTTCTTCGTTTCTCACGTCAAAATCACCACTTTTGAATTTTTTAAACCACTCATAGCATTGCGATTTACCAAGAGCATGCTCACTGTAAGCTTTGACAACCTTTCGATGTGATTCTGCAGCACTTTTCTTCAAATGATAACATAAAATCAATGATGTCCGCAGGCACAGAACTCGATATTTTTACCACGTAAAAAACATGCGTTATTGTAGGACACTTGTATGGTTATGGTTGTTGTTGACAGATGTCAAAAGAAAACAATAGCACCGATGACGTGGTTTGTCGAAAGGTACATTGATAGATGGCACCATTTATTGGTAAATTCCGGTTTCAAACTTACACACGTGGTACAATTGTCTTAAAAGAAAGTCGGGTGGCCAACCCCCCATTTTTTTTATTTTAAAAAAATGCCAAACGAATCGTTCATTGGTATTTCAAGCAGAAACATAAGTTTGGTGATAATTTAAAAATTAATTAACTCAACTAATTTTTATGTCAGGCATAATTGGCATAGCACCAAATCCACCCCAATTCATATGTGTGCAGAAAGAGCTTCCACTTAGTGGTTAACATGCAAGGAACACTAAAAATTCACCCACACTTATGCCGGAGAATGCAGATCAATTCTTGATGCGCGAGTTCTTTCAAAATTCAACATGCCAAATAGAATTGCATTCGAAATAAATTACTAATCTTAACTTATATTTTCAGTTCATGCTTCCATTACTCCGATTGAACATTTACTTGGGGACTCCGCTTGTCCACTTAGAACTTGGTTGATGCCACCGTTTAAAAATAATGGTCAATTGACTGATGGTCAATCACTTACAACATCCTACATTCTAAATGTCAAATAAAGATTGAAAGAGTCTTTGGGCTATAAAGGGCGGTATAATGTTTATCGAATCAATTATATTTTATTGATTCGATAAACATTACGCTCCTCATATATTTTGTAAATTTTGTACAACGCTCCAGCAGAGTATTTATTATTTCTTTGTCATAACATTGAAAATTGGTAGGATAATTTTGGTTTCTGAGTTAATTAAATTGTTAATTGACTCTCTTACTGCACCTTCAACTGGTCTCCTAGCTTGTTTGATCAATTCGTCTTGCATCGTACCTGGTTCACTTTCGTTGGTTTGCTTTAAACTAGCATCTTTCAAGATGCGGTATTACAGATGCGACAATCTCGTTGTGCTGTTTTTTAATCTCGATATTCTCATGTAATTTGCCGTGAGACAAAGCCGACCGTATTTATTAAAAATATGATACTTTTTTGAGAATCAGATATTTTAAGGTTAGGTCCGCAATCTTGCTTGCGTTGAGTGGAAATAATTCCAACACCTTATGTTATCTACTAGTATCTCATACTAGCTGTTTCATTAGTATCAAGGCCCGTCCTGCGAGGCGTTTAGCAGTTACAACTGGCAATTTATTTTTCGAATCAAAAAGACTCACCAATAGTTTCTGGTCCATAATTGAAATGAATTTCCGCCCGTAGAGGTATTGATAGAACTTCCACACTTCAAATATAGTATAGCTAATTCATCTTTTGGAATTTGCGAATATTTTTTTGTGTTATTTTTGTCTTGCAATTCTTGAATTTAGCTAACAATTCTTGAATTTAGTGGATTAAAGGCTTCTTGTTGAGGTCTGTATGAATTTTAGTAGTGATGCTTGCTTGGCGCGAGTTGTCATTGTACCACCGAATTATGTTGGTTTTATCACTTGAATGTCACTGTTTCACTAGTCATGCGCACTGCACCGAAAAGTTAAATTTTCCTACCCACGAGAGTTGTTGTGACCCGACACGAACTATCCGATAAATTCGGCTCGAAGAACCAAAAATGTTGAAGCCAAAATGCGAAGTATGAATAAAATGCGAAAAAATGAAAGACAATTTTAATGGCGATTAAAACTGTGCCGTGTTTCTCGATCTAAAGTTAGAATAAGAAGGTGTTTTCCACAAGGATGGATAATTTTGACAGCTGCGAAAAGAGTTGTTCGATATTGATGTTTTATATTTAAAACCGTGTTGTTCGTAGCGTTTGATTGTGAGTGTCGACCGATAGGTGTCACCTCCGACTGCTGTGGAGACGATATTATGCAAACCGAATATGGTTTACTTATCATGAAGTTCACATAAAATGAATTTAAGCTGTGCAACGTAAACCTCTCCATTTGGTTTTAAGGGGATTACGATAGGCGATTATTTAATATTTGGTTACTTACCGGAACCGGTTGTAGTGGACCAACTGTAGCTAACTCAATAAACGCGTAACGTTTTACAGCACCTCGATATTACGGAATTCAGTACACGAATGTGGTCGAAACCAAAACACTTGAAAAAATTATTGGTCACGACGTATCAGAAATTTCCCGTTTATGTTAAGGTCGTTAGATATTTAGCATGCTAATATCCTAATTCTCTCTTTGGGATGCACCAGTAGAGAGGGACATTCAAACAATCAATAATGCTTAATATTTAGATTTTATCAAACTTAATTGCATTTTAAATATTTATTGCTATAATCGTATAAAGTGAAACGAAACTTTTTAATTTCCCATAAAAAAGCCATTTAAAGGCTGATCTCATCGTAATCATAAAATTAATGCCTAAGGTATCTCTAATTCATAAGTACTAAATCCCACCTACGACATAGTTATACGCAGTTCAGTTGAACGGTCAATTTTCGCGAGACATTTTGTGGTATATAACAAACTCATGACCTTTTCAACAAAAAATTAATGAAACAGTATGATCGGGGGCAATTTACGAAATTGCGATCATTCAAATTCGTTATTAACAAATAAACATGATCATTTTATTCAACCAAAATTGTAATGATCATTTAAATTGATAAATGCATTAAAGTTGATCGACTCATTCAAAACCAAATATGATTGTATAATATCGATCGATTGATCGTATATCCCCCATATTATTATGATCTTCAAAAATTAGATGTGCGATCGTCATTTTTATAAGTGTGTGATATTGTCACTTTGTTAGTGTTTTTTTATTTAGTTGAATTTTTCGTCTCTATAAATATTAAAGTTTTAGCAGATTTTGTTAACAGTCCAGTTTTCAATTTCAAATCACGGTGATCTTCTAGTAATCGTTTAAAAAATATTTAAATAAAAATGTACAAATTTTTGGTTAGTATCTAATCCGGAATATAAAGTGCTCATATTATAACACAGTGCGAGAATTTAAAAATTATTTAACGATTTTAATGTGTGTCGCAAAGTGGTTTAATTATTAGTAGTAAATTATTTATGTGAATTTTTAATTTAAGTTAAATAAAAAATACAAATTAAATTTAATTTCAGTTGATTGCATGTCTTGTTGCCGTTGTTTACTCAGCCAACATTGATCGTGATGCTCGAGTACTAAAAGAACACAGTGTAATAAATATTGTAAAATGCTTGAAATGTGACCGTAAATATTAATTGTACTTTTTATTGTACAGGAACATTCACCAGACGGTAAATATAGCTGGGAATTCCAATCGTCAAATGGAATCCAACAAAGTGAATATGGCCAAGGAGGACTATATTCATCGGGATATTCGCAATGGTATGCCCCAGACGGCACTCCATTCCAACTTTCATTCGTAGCCGATGAAAATGGTTACCGACCAGAGGGCGCACATTTACCAACCCCACCACCAACACCTGTCGCTATTTTGCGAGCACTCGAATGGATTCGAACCCATCCACAACCACAACGTTTTTAGTGTGGCTAGTGCGCATGCTATTTAGATTAAGGCATACATTTTTATATTAAATTTTGCACTTTTGTAAAATAGAATTGTAAATAAACGATAACTAGTAAAGTATTAAAAGTTGTGTAATATTCCTATATTTTAATTTTTATGATTCGAAACGGTGATCGCTGTTAAAATGGTTAAAGAAGTTTAAATCACGTTTGGAGCATTATAACATGTTGACTCTTAAAATAAAATTGACTAAGTCAAAGAATTTTTACCGTCGGTTCGCTAGTCAAAAGAAGTCCACTGGTAAAGACGATGCTAGCTACAAGGGCGGTCCGACACTACATATTTTTTAGATAGGTGTGAAATATTGTGTTGTGGATATGGAATTGTCTTTTAGAACAGAACAAAAATAATAATATTTCATACTCCCGAGCTTCATTACAGTATATTGCTGGTTTATTCGGAGTTAGTTTCCACTGGTCTTTGCAGTGGATATCACTACCAGAACCAGACAACTCCAGTTCTATCAGATGAGATAGTTCATAGTATAATGATGAACATGACGCAATCCATCAGTAGGCACGTAGCCATTTTTCGTTTCTTTTGCTGTCTCTATCGCCAATACCGTCTCTAAACTAATCTAATAACCTTAATCGGATAAGAATAAGAAAAAAATAGACCCATTTTTCAGAGGCATGGTCAAAATTTATGTTAGACCCCAATTTTTATAATATAATGTACCATTGACTGCGAAATGATTTAGTTCCAATCACGATCCATTTGCAGTCGCTGAGAACGAATATATTATGGAAACAATGGGGTTTGGGACACCAAATTTACAAAATGCACCCAGGTTTCACCGGAGGACCTCGTAATTAAATTTAATCGACGTTAGAGTTGATTTCAATTGATTCCTGACACTCGAAAAGAGAATTTCACAAGCCTTTTGCACTAAAATACAATTTTATGGCGATCAACTCATTCAACGTAACGTGACAAAACGCCACCATGACGCTACATAACACTAGATATCTAATTAATGTAACATACATGAGCAATAAAATTAAATGTTTTTACAACTTCATGCAACATATAGCACATCACGAAACATGGTAGAACATCCAGCAAAGTTGTATCACAAGGACCTGAAAAACGAATTTTTTCGAAATACGGACTCACCGCTTGACTCCTGGCACTCAAAACCCCTCACCAATTTTCTCCAAAAATCGTGTGGCTCGATTTAAAAAAACTTAACCCAAGATACATCGTAGATTCGTAGGACGCAACGTAAACGCACGTAAACGTATCTTCCTGAAATCAGTACTCATCACAAGTGATTCTTTGGAGCTCGAAAACTTTTTTTTCAGCAAATTACATGCACGTACTTTGAGCTGAGAAAAAACAATTTAAAAATGTAAGACCGGATCGAAGGACCCCTTAAATGAATTTTCCTGAAAGAAAGACCTATCGCAATTGCTTACTTATACTCGAAACCCCGTTTCAGTAAATTTTATCAAAATCGTTAGCGCTGAGAAAAATTAAAAAAGGATCCCAAGCTACACCTAAACACTCCCTAAACGACTTTCTAGAAATCGGAACGTATTGCAATCGATTCCTGGTACCCGAAAAACCACTTTTAGCAAATTTTATCAAGTCGTCTGAACTGTGAAAAACAAATTAAAAAGGGGTCTGAGTCGCACCACCTACATGGCTTTCTTGAAATCAGGACCCATCGCAATCGTTCTGTGGTACTCGAAAACCTCCTTTTAGTCAGTTTTATCAACGTGTTTGAGCTGAGAAAATTAATAAAAAACAGGCCAAGGTGAGTTAAAATTGCTGATCCACGGTGACTGCTAGGGCGGCAAGAGGAATCGGAAGCGGTGATTGGCGATTGGCAATTCACAGGAAGGTTATCGAGCGAGGGCAGTGTGTGTATTGCACCGGCCCGTAGTCGGAAGGGATATTTGTACAGAATTTACAAACATCGGAAAAGAATCCTGCACAGTCACCACGAAGGATGAACATAGTTTTTGAATAAACGAAAGTACCGTAGTTGGACAATATTTGGAACATCTCCCTCAAGTTGGTAGGATAAACTGGCGTAGAGTATAGTGACTAACAAAAGCCGTGTGGAGAACTATCGGCATGAAAGACGGCCTATGGAAGGGATGCATAAACGACCGGGAATTTTGAGGAACGAAAGCGATATTAGACGAATGCGGAAAAGATCACTTATGAAATACTAGTTAAATAGAACGTTGGCAATTTGGGTGTTTTATGGTGAGTATGCGGTGAGTACGCGTCGAGGGGCGATGACAAAGTGGATGTTGAATTGGAGTTTGGATTCTGTTTGGGACGAACTGGATTAGGTTGGGGTAATGTTACGATCTTGCCTATTGCTTTGATGGGCAATCAATTCAGGTCTGGTTAAGAATTGAAGTTTAGCAAATTAATGAAGTTTTTGAAATTAGTGACATCTACGTTTAAGTATTAGCATTAAAACGAGTTTTATGTTTAGTTGTGATTATACCAGTTTAAGCCTGGAACAGAACCAAAAATCTGCGAGATATCTTGAATGTGTAGCTTTTTACCTCTAGTGGAATTAAGCCTTGATCCCCAATGAGTATGTTTTGCATTGAAGTTTGCCCCAACAATGAACTTTTCTCCTAAACTTTTTAGAAACTTTATAAAGTCATCTATCTTCATGTTATATCGTGGTGAAAACTGGAGAAGCTTTTAGTGAATGATTTGTTGTCTTGACGTATCCCAATAGCTCTAATGCCTTTGGGTAATTCATACAATAGCTTTGTATTGTTTCTGCTCTTGTTCAACGATTCTGAATACAATTTTGTGCAAGATTTGACTATTACGGTTAGAGCCGTTATTCATTTGTGTTCCAGTTTTAGCAACTTCGGAATATTGTAAGCCCGTACTTTGATGTCTTTGGTATGTAGGTTTGATTTCCGTTTCCTTTGGGTTTCTTGGCTCTATACATTTATCTTTTACTATTTTCGTCTCATTTCGCGTCTTCTAAAGTTCTTTGGCAACTATATAGCCTTGGTAGCTTGCGAGATGTGATTCGCCACAGTTCACCCACTTTGCTGAACCCAGAGAAAGGTTTTTTACGTTTCTTTGTAAGATGTTCGCTGCCCACTTGACGCATCTTGGGTCTCTATTGCAATAGTTATGAGTGTGTCCATATAACTGACATCTTTTGCATTGTGGAATCAACTTTGATTTTCTTACTGCTTGAATCTCTATCTTCATATTTAAGATATATTTAATTTCATAAATATTTTGTATATCTTCTTCTTTTTCGGATGTTAGCATAACCAAGAACGAAGGGGTTTTAATTACTCTCTTCACAATTTGAGTAATTTTACAAAAGTAAGTCTTCTTTTATTTCCTCCGGTTTATAGATGCAGCTGTTTGGCTATAACTTTTATTGGACGAGCAAGTTTGTCATCGTACGAGTACTATGTATCTCCCCTTGAACTTTATTTACAATTACTGGTGGCGGTTTTGTATGTGGCGTCTTTCTACTTACATCGGTATTTTCGTAAGTTTTATCAGATTGTTGAGATTCCTCTTTTTGTTGGCTGTGTTCAGGAGACACAATTGGCCATTTGTTGATTTTGCCTAATTTCTATCAGGGTTGGGCGAGAAGATCTAATCTACGCTATAATCTACGCAATTGTCGACACGTAATCTACTATGTAAATTACAAAGCAATTTTTTTCGTCTCTGACGTCGATAATGTAGAAAACGTCGATAACCTAGGAAATGGTGTTAGAAACTAAATGTTTTAAATTTAATCAAGCATCCATTTCCATCATCGAATACGGTCTCATCGCTAATTTACCTCTTTTACATTTAAATAGCAATATGTTCAGTGAACAAAACATTTATATTGTAGTTCAATTCAAATCCACATTTTATTAGTTTGGCCAAACGTTAGTAGATGTGAGCAAATGAGTACGGTTAGAATTATTTTTTTCATTTTAATAGAGATGGTCCTGTGAATTCTTAATTATGGTTTCCAAACTAACATTCATCTTTTTTGTTGTACAGATATGTCTGACAAATTGATGGTTGGTTCATAGCAGTTTATTATAGATGGCGCAAAACAAACCACATCTCTCATCGTCCAATCTCTAAAATGTTTTTAATTTGAGATTGATAAATCTGAACTAATTTTACAGTTTACAACAGAATATCAAGCATATTTTGAATTATGAATATGACATCTCTCAGTGACTAGTATGAACAAATCTCGAATTTGTTAGTCGGAAATTCAAACAAAGAAAAATCTACGCCAGGTACACAGCATTAAAAACTCTAACACTTTGTGCCTGATACCAATTCTTTCGAATATATTACAGACTAAACTAATTTTATGTTAATTCGTATAGTAGTTATCAATAGATGGCATAAAATATATTGAACTGAATTTTTATTCTAATTCTCGTATTTAATTGCAATTTTATCAATTGTCGAAGTATTTATTATCGATGGCGGATAATTAACAATTTACGTAATTTAGACTGTTTACTCCAAGCCGATTTTTTATCTAATTTTCCGAGTAACAAAATGAATGGTTAGTTCATACTAGTCGTTAACAGATGGTGCTTTATCAATTTCGATAATATTTTTAATCGGTTGTTGACAAATCTGAACTAAAACGGCCTTCTTTGAGAATGGTTGAATTTTTAGGTTTATCGATTAATAGTTAAAGTAGCTTGGAGAGTCTGGGGCAGTCATAACACCTAGACTATACCTAGTAAAATCACATTAAGGGCTAAAAAAGTTTTAGATTACACACCAAGCGAATGGGGTACATTATCATTGTCTAATTTATGAATGCCGATCGTTTATTAATTTATTATTTTTATAGACAAGGTTGGTCGTTACTTATTAAGTATTAGCAGTGGGTACTTAAACTGTAGTGCAAGAGTGGTCCACTTTAGAGGTTTTTCTCACAGATTTCTTAATTAACAATAACGATTAAATTCTCCTGCAACGATTACAGCCAATCAAAACATTTCCTTATCTTATCGTGCTAATTAATAATGACCTAATCTAAGATCATCAACACCAGCTAGATCAAATCAAGATTTAGTTGATATACATTTCACTTTTTATAAAATTTTTGAAGGTCTTTCATAAACAGGTGTGGTCATTTCTATATGCGTATTTCAATTTAGCCTAATTTTTCTAAATTATAACACCACAGTTTTATAATGTGGTATGATGATGTGAGATGATCAACGAATCGATCGTTAAAAAAAATCATTGATTTTCAATGCGAGTTTTCGATCATTTATACCTACCTAATTAAATATAAAACCACTCGAGGTGTGTAGAGTATCAAATTATTAAAAATATAAAAATGTAATTAAATGTCGATATCGAGGTGTTATAAGATTAAGTTGTACGATCGATCGCGATTAGAACACTGGGTGTGTATATACGTCACAAAATATGAATGTGAACTAGTTTACTTGCCGTGGTCTCTATATAACAAGACGATCCGTATATAATTTAGGCTTAGCTCAGCGACAGTTCAATGTTTTAAAATTTGGTGATGGTCTATTGATTGGACACAAATATTATTGCGGATATAAATTATAGTCTTAGCATATTTTGATCATAATCGCGCGAAAATTTATATTAAAACGAAATTTATGCGACAGTGAACTATTATATTATCCAGCTTACCAAACATCATGAAAATATTTTAAACGACATCGAACAATGGCCAGATTAGCATACCATTTCCAACGTATTTATTAAATTATAAAATGAAGGGGATCAAGACGTGTTTTGGAGGTATGAGGAGAACCATCAACAACAGTCTTTCGGAATCGATATTGAAAAGTAAAATTATCTACGGCTAAAACTTTCAATTGCAAGGCTATTAAACGTTAGCAAATTAAAATGAGAAAGCAATAAGAACACGTATGACTAATCAGTAGCTACTATAAAGGTTTCCATACATTTGGTAAACAATCTGTATCGCTTCATGTCGTATACTCATAAAATCTCATCAATTTGCACGCAGCTGGATTCAATTTGCGTAACGGATTTTAAAATCTCCTTACTAATTATAAGTTATGACTTTGTTGCTAATATTTACAACAATTTAAATGAATTGCAGTATTGAATAGAACCAAAGTGAAACTAAATAAGGTATAACTGATGTACAATGTGAGAGTAGAAAATTCTTTCAAATCGGATCGATTGACACTCAAATTCTATAAAGTATCCTATACCAAAGCTGCATTCCAAAATGTGTAAATTATTAATTAAAGATGTTGGGAACTGAAATCGTACTTAATCTTAATTCGAGGAATACATGGTCTTTGATGTGAATGGGTACATTATACCGCATTCGTAATTTCACGATGGTAGACTGGTCATTCGCGTTTAAATCTGTGGAATATTATTGGACCGCCGAAGCTGATCACCAACCACCACATTGTTATGAAATCAGTTCTATCGACATTCTAATCGGCACAGGCATATTCGGCTGAGTCCATCCTTGTAATGGTACTCAAAATAAAATCGAATATGCTACAAGCATTGGCCAATTTTCCAAGGTTGTGAAAAGAATATCGAGAAGACCCATCACGGGAATTTCATAGATAATTTTCCGTTCAAATCAATTATTGTCAATTGGGTGGTTTAATAAATTCAGCGATATGACGTTTCTTCGCTATGCAACGTAAGTTGCTAGATCATCATACTTTGCGGGATACGTGACGTTCATGAATGAGTATTAATACATCACTGTTGTATATCAAGTACATCGGCCGAAATGAAATAAATCTTAAGATGACTTAGGCTTAGTATTAAAAAAGTATTCTACCAAAGCGAGTAAATACATTTTTCTCAGTGATTCTACTTCTTCAGAGGAGTTTCGAAAGTACTGTGCTGGGAATACGGATAGAAACTTTGGAAAGAACTTTGGAAAATTGGAAGGTGGTGGAAATTGGGTAACATTGATATTATAGATGTGCCAAATTCTAGAGGCCAGTGAATTGTTCACCGTATTGGATGACACAGATTATATGATGAATATTAAGACATGGAATCAGAATGGTTCCAAAGCAAGACAGTCATATTCTTCCATTTGATGGTGATTCATGGATTCGTAGGCGCATGGTGCGGTTATATTGTATGTAACGAAAATTCATATGAACTTCGCCGGAAAAGTTCCTGGATCGTGTCTCTCGATTGCAATCAAATAGCAAGCGCTATGAATTCCTCAAGGATCTTCGGAGGTCGGTGAGGCTATCACAAATGTGGGGATCAAAAAAATTTCACTAATGAAATCTATTTTGTGAACGAGGATGTTGCGTGTGAAGCGTGCATTTATGCGAGTAGTTTTCGATCAGACAACTAGACAGCGTTTGACAATGTGGAGTTAGAAAAGTTTTTCAATGAGATTTCATTGAGCATCAGCGAAGTGTACTGAATGTGCCGGAGTAGAATGGTTGCGTGAAACGTTACAATCGCACAATCTGTACGGACAGTGATTTATGCGGAAGCAGATGGACTACAAATTCTATTGCAGTGCATGTAATGAATTGAACGGCGACGAGTACAGTGACTGAGAAATCACCGTAAGAATTATGGTACGATAATAAAGCGAAAATCAACCATTCGGATCGAATTTTCGGATCAGATATTCTGATATATTCGAAATCGTGTCGAGTGTGGAATCCGACCGAACAAAATTGAGATAGCTAAGGTGAGCGATGCTGTAACAGCGCCAGCGCAACCAATCGAATGTGGTACAAATTGCGATCTGGATAAAAGCCATGTTGGCAGTAAGCGAAGGATTAAGCGCATACGAGCAGGTCAGTCCAACTAAAGATCAAAAGGTGATTGTAAAATCGTTAGCTCTACAAACTAAAGCAAAATACCGATAGAAGATTTGATCGATACAAAGCTCGATTGGTAGTGCCGGGGGTACACGCAAGAGTATGGTATCGATTACACCGAAATGTTCAGCTTTGTGGTTAAGTTTACATCGATTCGAGCAATTCAAGCGCTGCTGGCATCAAAACGTTTATATTAACCAACCGATCGGATATAACGAAAGCAGCGGACGAGTGTGCAAGCTATCCAAGAGCTTGTGCGGATTGAAATAAGTGTCGCGCTCTGGAACAAAAAGTTTACGTCATTAAAAAATTCGGCTTGAGATCATTTCTCAACCGTTTTGACATGGTGGAATGCAATGCAGTGGCAGTTCCACCGGACAACGATACTGTACATTAGCGTACCGATTTTGAAGTGAGTGCAGAAATCAATTATCCGTATCGTGTGGTGATCGGTAGCTTAATTCATTTGGCCTTGACAAGGCTATTGGATTTGTTGTTGATGTTTGGCATTGGTATTTAAGTTGGGCTCCGAATACGATGATGTAAAATTTTTATTTTGTTATCGAAGTTTTTTTAGCATTTCTAAAGATTAACGTGTAAAGTAAAACTGGGAGTATTGAAATTACTGAACTCTCTGGTGCACTCTCTGATGTAATTTAATTAATGTTGTGACAGATTTGACACATTGTGTTTATGGAAGTGTGCACGGCGGTTTTAGACTCGAGTCTTGTTGTATTTTTGACAGCGAACAAGAAACACGCTGAAATAGTTTTGTAGTAAAGCTGCAATCAATTCATTAAAAAATCAGCTCATGTATGACGTTAAATTGCAATCACCTTAGAGTTATGCGTTAAATTATCACCGGTCACGGCCACTTCAATGAGCATCTACATCATATGAGGTTAGTACCTTATGTAAGGAATTCACTTCATATCCAGTTTTCCAGCTTTCAATGAGTTGAGGTCGAAGTGCTCAACTCTAAATCTCTAAGTGTAAGTCAATTGCCTTCTTCAAATTCGTTCAAGTTCATTTTGTTTGGTAAGGCCAGATTGAGTTGAACTCCAAATAAATTTCGTTCCGCATATTTTTTTGCCGAACTCCACATCCGCAATATTTCAGTTTTCGATCCTGTGCCGAATTTTTGCCTCTGGTTTTGTGTTATTTTTATTTTGTCCGTGGTTTTTTGTACTTCCAGTTTCCATGCCTGGCTTCATGTTGGATTCCTCGGGAATCCGATTTAAATGAAACAGAAGCTGTAAGGCTCGCCAAGATGTTGTCCTCAGCGCCCGGTGATATGTATACATACAGTTCTTTACCCTATTCTAACATTGCATGAATGTGGTTTGTGAAGAGCTCGCTACTTCACGTTTCACTCCACACTTAACTACATATAGTAGCTTCGCTGTTATGATAGTATGAGTACAAAGAAATGATAAAGTTTATTTCTCTTGATAAGTTTGTTTACATAGTAGTCCAACTTAAAGAGAGACGGTCCTTCTCTGAAGGCCTACTTTTTTGCGGATAAATCATACTAAAGAAAATTTCATAGTATAGCGGTCTATCGTGTGAGTGAGGGATTGCGATGCTATATCTAAAGACTTCTCATTGCTGCATGCATGTTAGAACCACTCTCAACTACGTTCTAATTTATTTCGAAAGAATGATAGAATGAGAGATGTTAGGAACTTTTTTTAGTCCATTGAGCTCTTTTGCGCTTTAAAAATATTAAACCTCCTTGAATTCCATCCCGAGTCCCAGAATATGCATCATCCCCAAACACCTATAAGCTTGCTCCCAGCAAAAGAAGATTAAACTGCGTAAACCGTAATCATCAAGAGTAATATAAATCAACTAGCGATGCCCAGATTATACTGGACCTCCAACCGTTAGTATACTTTGGGCAAGACTGTTTGATTTATGCCGTTTAGCATTCACCGAACCTGTTTTCCCTTATTAAACTATAACGGTTGAACTAATCGACTGGGTTTCTCAATAGAAATTGAACACAACAAAAATGTTTCGTGCAAAATGTGTTTTCATGAAAAGCTCCTAGGATTCTCTACATGAATTTTTCCATGAACCGTCCGTTTTAATCAAGTAACAAATAACGATTAGATTTTGTTGCCACCTACTTCCAGGCCACCCGCGATTATGCCACTGAGTGGATAGAAAATTATTAAAATCATTTATTTAGAAATAAAGGATCGGAGTACCGATTTGGTAGAAAACTGGTTCGAATAATGAACAATAATTCAGGTGAAGAATCCGATAATAATTTGATTGCAGGTTTGTTACAGAGCCGCAAGAAAGATGGTGTAGTCTCGGACATTTCATGTGTCTCAAAATCTGATTGTTCGGTGCACAATCGTTATACGTTACACATCGAACATATTCAAAATTTATCTAATCTAAATGATCTCAGAACGAACCGCTGAAGTTGCATCAAGAGGCGCGAACTCTTGGGTCTACAAAGTCCGCCAAAATCATCGAAGTTAATGACAAATGACTGGAAATACTTAGAATACCTTTGCAATTATCTGTAGGGCCCATTAAAAACCTTATATTATAATTTCAAGGAACATTCTGCCAGGCCCATCAGAAATCATGAAAGGCAGTCCCTATTACAACAAATTTGTTGAATGGTTTATTTTATGGATAAGTTTGGATACATTTTGTTAGCAGCAGATACCTCTACAATTCACAATATCACATCGGGGCTGGTTTCATATTTATTATATTCATAGGAATATTTCCCAAACACTGATATATATTATGTTAAAACAGGACCGTTGCATTGCTGGTTAATTTTAGAAACACGGACGGAACCAATCGTTAAAATCTGTCAACCCCAGGTGGTGAGGTTGTCGGCTCCTACATAGTCGATATTTTATGGGATCCGCTCCTATGGTTTCACGATTGAAATTTCACGAGAGGGAAGCGGAAAAGACGGAATATTTATAGCAATCTCTCGCAACGCCATTTGAGCTATTTACGCCGAAAAATTGTGACCCACAAAATGAAACATCGAACATTTAGATTGTTCCATGACGTTGTTTTATTTGCAGAAATTAGGATTTGAATTTGAATAATAAACAATGCCAAGGAAATCAGCAAACAAGTTACACGTGTAATACCATTCCTAACGATCGTTTCAGTACTAACGATGTAAAATTAAGATATGAAATTATCCACACTTCGACTAAAGAAGTGGTGCAATATCAAATTTATTTCTGCATGCATTATGAGTGCCCAGTTCTAAATTGAATGAAGAAGATAAAAATTGTGCTAAGTTTATTATAGATGTGTTTATAAGAACTTATACAGTATGCGGCCTCAAAGTTAACCACATCCTAGCCCGGATACATTATCGGAATATATAATGGTTGAGATACTTTTCGTCCCGCAATAACATTTTGACTAACCATGACTTCGACAGTAATTACATCGTTTCTTATTCTTAAATTCAAGATCTGAAATTTATGCCAGTTTATCTAACATAAGCAGGAGTGCGACATAATAAACAGTAATTTATAAGCAAATTTTGCTAGAGTTTTAAAATATTTGCATACGGATTATCTACGTGTTAGATTTTTAGCCTAGAACAGGATTTAAAATAGTCTTTCATTATACCGAATTTATTACACTCATAAGCAATAGTTTAAAATTCCATTAAAATATAAATTTTTATATGCGGTGCAATTACAATAACAAATTCACTATCATATTGATATACGAGTAGAATGACATGTATAGAAGAAAATCCGGCTTTTGACCACAGTCATTATTATCCATCATGAATATAGGTATAATCATTAACATAAGTGAATCTTATCCAATTAACCTAGATATCATTGGATACGCGATCGATTCAAAAAGAAAATAGAAAACAAACATCTGATTGATTGGAAAAGCAAAATAAAAATCAAAGTCACTCACTTTCAAACAACAGTATTTATGTAGGTACCGAAAACCACATCAGAATATATAATTACACAATAAACAGACCATTTGGCATCGTAGCACACGTACTCGGTGATAACAATCCGATTGAAAACAAATCAACAAAATTTCAAATCATTTTCTTTTCAAATTAACAATTCAACATAATAACGACATATCAAGAAGACAACGCAAAGATCAAGCAACGAAGTTTGTTAAGACCAAAACGTGATTAGATTTATATTTATCGAGCGAAAGAGTTAAGTTAATTAAGTCAAGTGTGTACTATTACGTAATTAATGCTGTATTGATATTCATCTAATTAACGTTATTATGTCAAGAACAGCGAGGTTGATGACTGGTGAGGGCAGATTCAACTCCATCTACACTCACAAATTTGGCGAATTAGTTCATATAAATTTAAATTTCGCGTAGACTAATCGTCGCCAAATTAATAAAAATTTGTGTTATGTAAAAATAATTATATCTCTCACAAATATCAGAGTTTAAAATAAAAATTATATTATTTAACTAATTTGCATAACATATTGGTCACCAGTCGATGTCAATAAAATGTATATAACATCGTTAATTTTGATTCGTTTAAGAGAGAGTTAAGGCGTTTACCACACAGTGCTAATGTTGGTTGTGCTATTGATACACAGATGGTACTAAAAGTATTAATTTAAGGGAATAATAAATACTATTACACTTAAATTTGCATTATAACATAACACTGTGTGGCTGAACTGATGTTTTTAATTACATTACTGACCAAACTAAATTGATGTTAATTGCTACAAGTGATTAACCCTTTCGCGGACGCCCAATTATTTAAGGATGTTTCTTACAAGACAAATACTATAATTTAGATTTTTCACCATTTTAGGCTAACCGGTTATAGTACAAACTATATCACAAAAATATAACAATTTGGGCACCATGAAAACAGAAACGCTTCCACTGGGATGGGACTCACAAAACCACATCCAATAATAATAATATGAAAGCAACGTCAGTTATTACAAAAACAACGTCATGTTTGTATTTATTATTTTGTTTGTGTCCGTATATGCCGACGTGTCCTCGAAAGGGTTAACGGAATGCACAAGAGATACTAAATTGCAAATTATATTGTTATTTAACCTGCGTGAAATTTTTCCGGACAGGTAAATAGACTTCCCCTTTATATTTTGTTTGTTCGCCTTTTAATTAAAATATGTTTATTTTGAGTCGAGTTTTAATGCGGAATGTCAATTCACAAATCAAAAATTGTAAATGTTTTCTGATTGTTAGGATAAACTTCAGCTAACTTCATTTCAAAGTTCGGTAAACTTTTCCGGAAAATTTTGACGCACGTAACATAAATCCGGCATTACTTGGCGAATGTCAATAACAAATAATTTTATTTAAATTTTAAATTAAATATGACGCTTAAAATGATTTATGAAAACTACTGACATCTATCAATGAGGGGTAAGAACTAACACTAATTTAGTCATCATACAAATTGTTGCCAGGTATACAAAAAGGGTGGTAATTTCATACGATACATTTTTCAAATGGATTGGCGATGCATAGTTGAAAAGTAATATGTCTTCTAATTTCATTAGCAAAATTATAATTAATTACTCTAATCATAAAAACAGCATCCATTTTTAGGTTACTCTGTTTTATTCTATCATAACATAAGAAAACTTGACATACTACATGGGACTAAGTAATGTAAATAGAGAATCAGCCATCTACTAAGTTCTCACAAGTTTTGCCAAGAAATTTTCCTTCAGAAAAAATGTAGTTCTCTTTTGTACTGCACAAGACAGCCGAATTTGCTAGCATTAAAAGAGGTTACGCTACTCGCCACAAGTGGCAGCACTATTACAAAAGAAAATTCTTGTTATTATTTTATAACCAGCGAAATTTTTTATTCATTTTGTACCTCTTTTTCACAAAATTAAACTCTCGAATGAATAAAATCTTAAAAGTGCTCCTTAAAATGGTAAATTGATTGACCTCCGAAATAAAGAAACTCGGCTATTGAATTTTGAAATGTTATAATGTTCCAAATGTCTCTGCCATTTCTTAACGAATTATGATGAATTTTGGTTAGTAGTGTTGGTTAAGGATATTAGAGGGAGTTTTGGACAAAGTTCTAGGATCTGTTGATGCTAGACTAAACTTGGTTTCTGGAAATATTTTTAACAAATAAATAATTAAATTTTACTTACCTATTTTCAATTTACTTGCTCTTTACAATAAAACGTTCGTAAATATTTTGATTTTTGACATCGAACGCCTCGTCAAATTTAGGGAAATTATTAGAGCTGCCCGCTTGAAGTATGCAATACGAATTTTTGTGTGACGTAACGTAGCGCTAGTTACTTCTCTTGAAGTGGTACGACTACGGCAAATGGGATGTTAATCTCAAACAAGTATTAAGGAGAAAATAAAAATAATTGCGTGTTGATAGCCGTAACTAAATATAAGGTTTTGTTGTGACAAAATTATTTGAGTGAACACCGAGTATTAGAATAGTAGGTTCCAAAATTCTAATCGCTAGAAAAAAAAATTCTATTCACTCAGTGAAGAAAATGGCTTTATTTAATCGTTTGATTGATTGGTTAAGATGCTGAAAGATATCCGTTCTTTAAGATGTTTAATCTTTCGGTAGTGATTGTTGTGCTTGTTGATATTAGGCTGTAGTTCGTATTCAGTGTGGGACTGAAAGATGAATGAGCTCAGTGAATTGCTTCAAATTGTATGTCTCGACAGTAGTTCGTATTCGACATGAACTTAAGAGGTGCATAAGCTCAGTGAATAGCTTGAACTTGTGTCTAGCCGGTCGTTATGTCAAACGATACTCCAAATCTAAAAATGTAGTTTTCGGTAGTGTAAGTACGAGTTTGCTGATTGCAAGTGATTGTTTACCAGTTTATTTGTTAAGAGCTCGATCGTAGCTAGTTGTTGAGATATCCGTTGCATCGGACATCTAATCTCTAGGTATTAGTTATGTAACCAGTCGGTCGAAAATCGCCGCAATGCAAAGGTGGGTATGCGCAGGAGAAATACGCAGAAGAAAGACGATTGTGAACAAGGTGGTGTAGTTCAGGGTTTTTGCCGCTGTTCGGCTCTCTCGTGGAGCTCTATCTTCATTGGAATGGGGTGAGGATGGGGGAGACAAGAAGGCAATATTGGTCCTTAAATTTTGTTGCGTCGGTATTTAGGCATATATTTAGGCGTGCATTTTATATTATCACCCACGTTTTTATATATTTTGTGATGACGCGACGGCTTTACTGTTCCGCCTTAATTTATTATTTATTTAAACCGACAAGAACCGGCGTTAAGGTCACCGATATAACGTTTAGAAATTTTGTTAGTTTATAAAACTGTTTATTTTATATTAGTATTATAAATTATTGTAATTAAATTTTTAAGTTTATTTTTATTTGTTAACCGCGATATATAATGGCGGAGTGGTGTGCGGCAGTGTGGTGATGGTGATTGAGTATATTCCCTACTTGTGTAGCGTGCGGCTGGTATGAACGAACTGAACTAATGTAATTTTTTTTTGTTAAAATAATTTGTTCGTTTTACTTTGTGTATGTGTATTCGTCGTGTCGCTCTTTTGCTTTCGTTTTGAAATATTCGTCGTATTGTTCCTCCTGTCTTCTTGTTACACGTGGTAAAATAATCGGGTGGCTATTTAGAGTTGTGTCACTAATTGCGTTGAGATTGCGAGATGTAACATTTGCGAAATGTAGGATTAGGATATTAGTTGCATAACAGAACCTCTTACAAAAATTCCATCAATTAGAGCAACGTTTAAAATCTCGAAATTGAACCAATTTATAAATTAATATGGTTGCCCATCATTTTATGTAGGACAAAATGGTAGGCCATTTTAAATTCTGTGTAGAGAACATATTCGGGAAATGGGCAAAATTAATTGTACTTCAAATTTTGACATGTATTGTACAAACAGCAGTGCATAGTTATCAAGATATCAGTCAAAATTGGATCATTTTAAATAAAATGAAAGAAAGCAATAATTTAAATCGAAAGGAGGAATTCGAGATTCATAAAAACAGGAACAATCCAAATCCAAACAACAAAATTAGCATTCCCACTAATTCGGATTGCGGCAATTTTATTTTATTATTAAGTAAATTTGCTGGAGATGATGCCTTCAGCATCGAAACCGATATAAATCGAAAATGTTGAATATTCATTGTATGGTTTGATTTGTGGTTGGACTTTCTTCATAGCAATCCAAAGGTTCATGCGCATCGACAGAGGTCATGTCTACATTATATCGCCATGGCTGCTTCAATAACTTTAAAGCAATAACTCTATAAAATACCCCGTTCACATAAAATTTAGAAAGCCCAAGCTGATGCAATATATGAATATTATGTTGATGTACTTGCAGCAGCGACATGCGTCATGTCCTTCAACTCTTTACCTATAGAAATGCAAATTAGTTATGTAGATTTCATTTCAAACCAAAAAGGTGAATTCATTTGACATTTTCATTTCTTCTTAAGTATCGCTTTCATCATTATTATTATGGTTTGATATACATATTCACAAGAGAGTACGTTAGAAATGAATATTTGTAATCCGCAATCACTCTAATATTTTAAAGACATAAAATCTATGTGGTTTTTTGCTGTAAAATTTCTACATGCGCTATAAATCTCTTAATAAGCCATCAAATTTCAAGAATATCTTAACGATCTGTGGTGTTAAGGTAAACACATTTAAAACCATAAAACATTAAAATAAATAAAAATGTACGATTTTTATTTATTCTTAAAAATAAATGAAAGAAAATGTTAAGACACGAAGAGACAAAATAAAAAAAATCTTGGTTGGAAAAAAGACTTTGGGTGACCCACTTCCTCAATTATTGTTGTAATGTATCTCGCTATATCTACCCAACAAGTAGGCTAACTAGAACTTGTTTATCTGAATTCAACATTTTCGTTTTAGTACTTGGTGTTGTTGTAATGCTGTGTATATAACGTATACATATTGTAGCATAAATTTTGGTGTGTCAATGTAAACATGCAACATTCAAGGTGTAAGTTGTAACAATTAACGAAATCGCTAGAATTTTGGCTTAAATATAAACGGAACTGCTGGAAGTTTAGTAGTTTCGCCGGATACACGTTTATCCCAGATTATTTGGTACCGGCTTAATTTAGAGCTGGTTCATATGTCCTCACCTAATCTGTATAATCTAGGTTACAATTGCAACATTTACATCTATCGTACCAAGAACATTTTCATTTTGTTTTCTATAATTTATTCCAATTTCCTTATCACATTCTTGTAACGTTTAGATTGTACATAAAAAACGAAAATACAAAAATTGCATTTCTTCTGTGTACGTATCCAATTGAAGAAAATTGTGAGTTAGTTATAAGAATAGAATTCATAGCAAAATCGAATGTAATTTAATAAGATCAAAATACATTAAAGGTGTATAATCATAAAGTACAGTATCGATCGACAAAATCGGAAATTTTAAGATTTAAGAATGTTGCTTGCCCGTAGACAAGGCACTAGATCATAGACCAGTACTCTTAAATAAAAATTGTCAACATATGGACGGCACTCGACATGAAAATCATGATCAACATCAAGAAAATTACAATATTCGGATAAAATTGCATTTATTTGTGCACGAGGCTTAGAATAGAGCAGGGTATATTAACCCTAGACTAGTTACAAAACGGTGTAGGGCCACTGGTAACTGATCATAGGTAACTGACAATACATAATAGAATACTAAATAGAATTCTTGCTAGCAAATAAACGGAAGCAGTTTTTTACTTTTATGTGTCAAATACACGAGATAATGACACAAATGTGAAAGAGGGTGGCAGTTCAATTTTAGTTACTAAACTTTAAATTTAGATTTTGATTAATTTTGTTAAAATTTTTTTTTAAGTTTGCTTCTTTTAAGTTATTGTGAAAAGTATTGACGAAAGTCATTTACGGAGCTCTCCCTTAACAATATTTTTATATTTGTAAAAAATTATATGGGTAGGAAACAAACAGATTTGTTAGATTTCTTGTTCCAATTGTTCCAGTTCCGTATAAAATAAATATTTGCTTGGGCATTTGACCCAAAATAATTGAAACAATATTTTTTCCTTCTAATACACAAAATGTTTGTTCCATACGCTAAAAAATTGGGTATGGCCCAAATGAAAACCGAAAAATTGTTAAAATTGTGGATATGGAACAAATAAGTACTTAATATAGCAGTTAACTGTTAACAGTTTAAAAAAACAAAAGAAACACGAACGCAGTTTTTCCTTGTGCTATGGCCCAATCTAATATTCAGGTGACAATCTATATTGTTACGAATTCTACTCTTCACAAGCATATCACTTGGTGGTCGAGTGATTAATATATGCACCACCACTGTTGTCAATCCAAAGTTCGAGAATTCGAACTCAGTTGCATGCTATAATTTTTTAAGCGATTATTATTGTTCACATCAGCGATGTTGTCGGATCAAGTGTGTTCCTCCAATACCGATTGGGAATTGGATTTTAGAATGGCATTCCAAGTGGAGGGAAATATGGAGCTAAAGAAAACAATTGTAAAAGGCGGGCGTTAATCTTCAAGATAGGGGAAACGATAATGTGGAATATCCGCGAACATATGAAAGTGATTTACAATTTCAATACACATACCAGCGAAAAGTGCTAGTCAAAATGTAACAGTGCAAATGTAGTGAACAGTAAAAGTGAATTAGTGAGCACTAAACGTGTGAGATTAGTGAATTGTTGCAGAAAATAAAAGTGTTAGAAAATAAAGTTTGTAACTTGAAAATCGCTGAGTTTTTATTTGCAAAATCGAGTATGAATCTATATCGAACGCCTGAAATTCGCAACAACATTATTAATATTCAGTCCATTGTACTGAATGTCAATATTAGTGATGCATATTATACACAGCATCAAACACAAACGGTTAGGTAATAAATTTCTGATTTCGTCGAGTATATATTGGGAGTACAAATGAATTTATTTTAAAATAAAATGAATGAACAGTAATTAAAATATTGTCACCTCTCAGAAAAACGTTTCGTCTTTGAGGCGGTCCAAATTTGAAGCCAATTTTCAATTTCTTCAAAAAAAATGAACCGGTGACCTGCCAAATCGTGTTACATCCGTTGGTACAATAAGTAGAAGGAGCAATGTCCGGATAATACGACGACTGCGGTAAAATACCCCACATGAGCGTTTCCAAAATTTTTTTACGACTTTTGCAACGTGAGGCCGAGCGTTGTCATGCAGACGAACAACTTTATCATGCCTTTTCTCATATTCCGATCGTATTTCTCATATTGCCCGGCTCAAACGAATTAATCGTTGTCTGTACCGCTTGTCCGTAATGGAATCGCCTGGTTGTAGCAGCTCGTAGTAAACATAAAGCCTTTTTGGTCCCACCAGTTACACAGCATAACCTTCGAACCATGAATGTTCGTTTTTGGAGTTGTTGTTGAGGTCGATGGCAACGATTGGCCGGGCAAAGAAGATCCACTTCTCATCACCAGTCACTATCAGATATAAAAAAAAACCTTTCTTGTTTACCTACTAGCTATACTCGCAAGAAATAAATCGCCTTTCCACATCTCCTGGTTTCTATTCATAAGGGACCCAATTACCTTGTATTGTTTGTTTGGTCACCCCTAATGTGCCGGCAAGCTCCTCTTGCGTTTGAGTCGGATCTTCATCGAGCAATGCCTCTAATTTATCGTCTACGAATTTTTTTGGTTGTCGGCTTATCTTCAACACTGAAATCATCATTTTTGAAGCGTCGAAACCATCCTCTACATGATTTATCCGTTGGAGCATTGTCAATTTAAATTTCCACAAGCATTCGATGTGCTTCAGCTGCACTTTTTTCCAATTAAAACAAAAAATTAACACTTCGCGCAAATGCTGTTTAGATATCACAAAATCCGACATATTCAACAACGTAAAAAATACATTTTGTATGAAACTCAAAGCAATACAAACTGAATGTTAACGGCACGTGTCTAATCTGTCTGAAACAAGGGAAATCAGCTGTCACACAAAAAATTTATTATAGTCAGAGTATCATCGTCACTCAATAAGTCTCGAAGCTAACTATGTTAAAACAACATTTTTTTTGCAAAATTCTACTATATATATTCATCAACCATCAACATAGTTTCTTTCGAGAGTGATACATTCTTTCGAACTCTTCTCTAACATTTTGATGCCATTTTTGTAGAACGATTTATCTTTGGGCTCAAAATAGGCGGTTATTTCGGCTATGACTTCAACATCTGACGCAAATCTTCTTCCCTAGTGCATAGCCACTGAGAAAATACGGTGGATGAGGAAGCAATTCAAACTTCCGAAAATTCGTTCAATTTTACCATCGTAACCAACGACTTGTGTCGACACAGTGCATTCATTCTCTTGGTGAAAAAGCACTTTTTCTTTCACATTTGAAGCCGTTTTTTCTCAATTTCTTCCTTCAAACGGAACTTCTTCCTTCAAATAATCTGAAATCATACATGTAAATCACAGAATAGATTTCTTTAAATAAATAAATAAACGCACCAATAGCGCCGTGTAACATTCGCTGTTGTTGGCCTTCCCTACTCAAGATCGTCGACAAATAAAATAATTTGCACATCCAATAATACGGAGGCCGAAACCTTATTGGCCGACAATTACACTTTTATCGCTTGGGATGGCTTTCAGCGGCTGCTGTCGATCCAGCTGATTGACGTTTTGATACCGAAGTGTAGTGGTGGATCTATGCTTCATCCATTGTGTTGAAGCACAAAATCCAGTTTATTAGGTCATATTACATCATCAGCGCTTCTAATATCTCTAAGTCAGATATCTCACGTAACTCCACTTTTCGATCCTCCAAAACGATTTTGTAATGAACTGCCGAGTTCGGGTGACCAGAGCATCATCGGTGTGTGTATATGGCCACGTTTAAACTCAGCACACCATCGTTCGACGATTGCTTTCGATGGGGCAGAGAAGCTGTAATACTATCAAGCCATCGATTTGATTGAACGATATTTTTCCACATCAAAAACAATGTTTAATCAACACCGGAATTAACTCTTCTCATTGTTTCGAAAATAACTAATGTGGCGTTACGGAAAAACTGTTACTTGTGAACGCCGTGGTCGGATTGCGATATTATTTTGTTTGCTCTTGTCCAATTTATGATGGAAATCTTGTGAACAGAATAACATTTTCAAGTCTGACTCAGAATCTAGGCTCATCAATATCAGCTCATTTCACGGCAAAATCTGGCGAGCCCCAAGGCAACCATCTGGTACCATTTTTTTATTCTGTCTAACGACTATGAATATTTAATTAAAAATTCATCCATATCTATATACGAGTACGTATGTATCACATGAAAATTTACTAACGGATTTCAAACACCAAATGTCAAACAATCACCTACTCTCGAAAACGTGCACAGTCCATTTCTGGTGACTATTATATTAACAACGATGCCGTTACCAGAGCAAGTTGTGCTCTTGATTTGGGTGCATTTGTGACCGAATAGAATTTCCGACATCACATCGTTCATATTTTGAATCAAGTAAACTCCGCGCTCGGTTTTATCAAGCGTTGGCCGAAAGAATTCGACGATCCTTTGGTTCCGAAACCTGAATAATAAAGATTGTTTAATATTCGTTCGTCTTCTGCTCGAGTATGCTAGCCAGGTGTGGTTGCCTTATCATGATGTTCACATAAAGAGGATTGAAACAACTCAATGTAGATATCTCCGCGCCGAGTTGTTGCAGACGTGGTTTTCGCTCATCAATTAATAGCCGGTGATATCGATTCTCCTGTTCTACTTTGAAAGATTAATCTAAATGTAAATTCGTGAGACTTCAGAACGGTACATCTTTCGAATCGACCATCATAGAACTGATTACGGTAAGAATGAGCCTGTCAATGTATAATGTATGCTGTACGAAGCTAATCAACACGAAGCTAATCAAACTTTTTTATTTATCTTAACTGGTTTGATATTTTATTTAACTCATTTGTTTTTTGTTTTATTTTATTTTGTTTTATCTATTTTTATTTTATTTAAATCTGTTTGTACTAAGCAGACTTAACTGCCGTTTTCCTTCCGTCGGCCACGGGTACCGTTCTGCTTAGCTATCCACTTAGTTTGCCTTTTCATAATCAATATTTGAATTTTATTCTAATACATATTTTGCCGCTTGTTTGAATTCCAAATTTTGTTGAATTTCACTGGTTAAGCAGTTCGATATGCTTGTTTTTAATTCACCTGAATAGTAACTCTCACGGGCTCACGGAAATCAACGGTACCCGTCATGTAATTTAGGACTCTGGTGGAGAATATAGGGGAAAAGCTTAAGAAACATTTCATTAACACCAGGCATCTTTACAACCGATTTTTACCGATTTCGATAAATTGCAATGGTAAGGTGGGAGAATGTACCTATTAATTCATCCAAGTGATAAGTACACCCCGAGCAACGTACAAACGTTTCAACACTCTCATTTTTATTCGAATAGAGTTGATAAAATCGCGACAAGATATGAGAAGCGTGTAGTGAAATTGATCGAACGGATGACACATACAAAGAATTTATAATGAATGGCCAATATAAGGTTTTAAAGTTCCGTTTATTAAAACCTTCGAAAATATTGGTAAAGTAATGATGATTCTGATGAGAACAATAATAAACCTTTGGGGCTTGGTGAACCAGAATCGTTAACCATAACAAATTGGTTTATCTCCTGACAGAAATTAACTAATAATTTTGTTTTACGAGTTTGTTGATAAGATCAATTTTATTATAAGTTTTCGAAAAATCTGTATTAATTACAACCAACCAAGATCAAGAGAAAGTGAATACTGGGACTTCTGTAAGAAATGCCTCAGAGTATACAAAAGGGTAACAATTAAGGCGCAGCGTAATTCGTGGAGGCTCGTTTGTGATAGAATGGAAGGGGTTTCGGATACCTCGCGCTTAACAAAGATTCTCTCTACTAGTTCAGCTGTTCTAGGCTATCTGATAAAACCGGATGGCGAACGGACGGTTTCTAGTGAAGAGACTTTTGTTCTTTAGATAGAAACTCACTTTCCGGGTAGTGAGCATGCGTTGATTACGGGGCCTTTGGTTGACTGCGAGTCTAGGAGGATATTATGAATACACGGAGGATAAAATGGGCTATTAAAAGTTTTAAGCCCTTTAAGTCAGCTGGTCCGGATGGGATTGTACCAGCAGAAATTCAGAAGAACTCGGATGTCTTACTTCCCTGGCTGGAAGTTATCTTCAAAGGTTGTCTGAAGCTGGGCTACATCCCGAAAAAATTAAGGGAGGCTAGGGTGATCTTCACCCAGAAGCTGGTAGAAGCTCGCACAGCAACCTTAAGGACTTAAGACTAATATATCTGTCATCTATTTTGCTGAAAATCATGGAAAGGTTGCTGGATGTCCATATTCGTTCGAGAATTGAACCCAAAAACTGGGCACAGGCTCAACATGCGAACCATAAGGGTAAGTCCGTGAACACGGCATTACATACCATGGTTCGGGAGATGAGAAGTCACTGGATTTTCAAGAATACTAGTTGGTAGCGTTTCTCGATATCGAGCGCGCTTTCAACAACGTGATGGTGGTTGGCATTAGGGAAGGAATCTTGCCATTTGAGATTGAATACCCTGTAACTGGTCTAATTAATCACCTGCTAGATAGCAGAAGGGTTGTAGTGGAGATGGGGGAAGTCTTCGTTAGAAAACGGGTTGTTCGGGGAACACCTCAGGGAAGTGTTCTCTCTCCCTTCTTTGGAATGTAGTAATCAATAGACTCTTATTGGAACTGGCGGGGGAAGGAATATGTGTGGTTGCTTTTGCCAATGACATAGCGATAGCTGTCTTGGAGAAGCACATATGTACAATCAGAGATGTGATGCAGAATGCGTCCACCAAGTTCTGTGGGGAATTAAATGTGTGTCTATCTTTTCGTCTACGTGATTATTGCAGGATGCACTTATAGTGATTGAAGAGTGGCGTCAAGGGTGGCGTCTCTTAACGAGATGAGTGAATACTTCAATATTCAGTTGGTTCTGTGTTCCGGGCCTCTCTGACGTTGAGGAAAATTGCAGGGCAGCTGAATTAGAAAGGTACGGCACGCCCCTCCAACTGGAACCAGGGAGAGAATATGTAGAAAAGCTTAAGTCTGTGCTGAAAGCAGCGAGTCATAGAACTTCTGCAGAAACTGCCAGGACCAAGAGAAGGAGGAGGAGACCCTAGTTCACTTCCTGTGCTCATGTCCTGCGCTAGCTGGCGGGAGACATGATCATGTGGGCAAATACACTATGGACAGTCTCTTTTTTTCGACAAATGTACTGTGCGAGATCTTTTACGTTATGTGAATAGCACTAGATGGGTTTAAACGGAGTTTAATGATGTCGGATCCTGTGGTATCACAATGGGCCAAAACTGGCTTAAGTGTGTGATAGCAACCACTGAAACTAAACCTAACCTACAACCACTTGTTGTCTATTTTCTAATTTACTAAACACATATCCATAAAATCAAACTAAATTAGATAAAATAGGCTAAAATACGCTAAAATTGTGTCGATCATATTTTCTCTGCGATTTAGAAAGCTCTAATAAAATTTTGATTGTTTGGGATGTATGCCAAGCCTAAACTTGTGTTTCGGATGGCGCCGGCTCCATTTATACACCCACTTTCCACATAACTCCAAATCGAGCCGATTACAGACACCTGTACCTGTTTTAGGTAAAAAAATATAGTAAGTCGGTTAGCACAGGACAATCACAATTTATAATCCCGATGTTGAAATTAAGAATTTGCTTCTATGTTCCATTAATACCTGTGGATGTTACCCCCTAAATAAAATTAAATATAAACAACTTACGTATATACTAACTTCCTTCACCAAACACTGTTATACACTGCCGCAATATCGCGAATTACTTTCAAATGCCAAAAAATAGTGTCGATAATATTTTCTTAGCGTTCTAGAAAGCTTCAATAAAAATGGATGAGAAATTCGTTTAGAGAATGTAATCCATTTTTTTAAATAAAAGAAATCATTAGAAGAAAATGCAATAATGCATTTTTCATGTCACATTTCTCAAGAATGCATTTGCTTCGGTTTCGCGCAAACAATTACGCGATTTATATACTGGTGTGAAGTATTTAACGTTAATAAAAAGCGTAGCTACCCATTTTAACGAAAAGTGTAGACTAAAAAAGTGTAGCTGCACAAGCAAAAAGTTTGGAATTCGAAACACGTGGTTTAATTAAAATTATTAAAAATAAACAATATTGAGAATTGCAGAAGGTACTAGTACTCTGTGCGGATACGTTTTTTCGTATCCACATCCGCACTCGCGAAACATTTTAAAATTCGCATCCGCACTCATCTGCATCCGCAAAATAGTTTTTTATCTATTTGCTTTATGTTAAGTCTTAACCAGTGAACATGCAAGAGTTTAAGTTGTATTCTGTTTGAAGCATTTGCATGATTGGTACGAGCACCCGTATTTTAGCAACCGATTGTGTAATTTTGACGAGAAGTCTATACAATTTTGGGGGAGAGAGATCATCCCACTGTGTTCGCTGTTTGAACATTAATTAAACAATTTGTTTTAGAAAGTAAAACCTCAATCATGTTTGTCTTTTTTCATCATCAGTCATTTTTATTTCAAATTTTAAAATAATTTAATAAAAAGAGCAAGAACCAAGAGCAACCGTCCTGATTATCCGCATAATGCGGATGAGATTTCTAAATCAGCATCCGTCACTCATCCGCCAGAACGCTTTAATCCGCGGATAGCGGATAGTTGCGGATACCCGCGGATATTACTATCCGATGCAGGGCTAGTACTACCAAAAATAAGTTTGTACTTCTTTAGAAATTTGATTTTAACGTGGTTTTAAATCAGAAAATCATCGGAAATATAAATGCTGAGTGTGGAATTTAGTGTTCTCGACTTGTGATGGTGACTGAAATTTGTAAAAAAAATTCAAGACAATTTGCGTGTTGTGATTGGCGAAATGGCCCTACACGTGTAAGCTTCTTGGCCAAATTCCTTAATTCTTTGAAAATTCAAAAAATCATCGGAACAATAAAATTGTCTTGAATTTTATTTTACAGATTTCAGACACGATCACAAGTCGAGAACACTAATTCCACATTGAACACTTAGGTTCCGAAGATTTTTTGAATTATTAAAGAATTATATGAATCTCGCCAAAGACGCTTCCACGTGTAGGGCCATATCGCCAATCACAACAAGCAAAAATGCCAATTGTCTTGACAATTTTTGTACAAATTTCAGACACCATGCCAAGTTGAGAACACTAAATTCCACACTCGGCACTTATGGTTCCGAAGATTTTCTGAATTAAAAAGACTTTAAAATTTTTTTTTATAAAGAAAGTGTATAAACTTATGTATGTACCTAATACCTGCTGTGATTCATTTAGTTTTAATAAGTTTAATTAAACCACGTGTTTCGAATTACAAACTTTTTTTTCTTGCGCAGCAACACCTTTTGATAATTTATGTATCTACACTTTTTGAGTCTATACTTTTCGTTAAAATGTGTAGCTACACTTTTTATTAACTTCACATTGGTATTTATAGAGCGATTTCAAACTGTTGATATAAAAGGATTAAACTTTTATCCATTTCGATAAACGTATCTCGAACAATTATTTAGGGATAAGTAAAATCAATCTCAGTCTAGCAGTCTTAGAAATCGTAGAATAGAAATAGAGCAATGCCCTGCTCGGGCAAGGTGACAACACGAGTTGACAACAGTCGAAAGTGAAAAATAAGGGTGGTATACAACACCCCAGCACTGAAGAGGAATCAAATTGTAGTTCTGGTCTCGATTATCACTAGTCGAAGAGGATGATGCTTGCGTTCACTTAGTAACCGGCTGTGAAACCTTCAATGATGTAAGGTTGCACATGGAAACTCTAGATTTCTAACTGTAGGTCAAATGCCGTCACATTGGTTCAAACTCATTTAACTCGTGATCTTCTTTAGAACATAAATGCAGGTTAAAATAATTCACTTTTCTAGTTGTTTACATTAACACTTTGCAGCATGAGGTCATATAACTCAAAACACACTGTACATTTATTATGTAACTTTTCTGGGTCATCATGAAAAACCCCCAATCAAGTAACAGACACTCCGGCCCAATTTCCACCATTAAGTTTTCTTTGTCTTTGGATCTGAACATTGAAAGATGTGTTCCTTGAAGAATGGTATCAAAGAATACATCTATGGCTAAAGGTGAGATTGATAAATCTTCGGTTCCAAAATTGTAAACGGTATTCTTTATGTCTTCCATTCTCCTTTGAGTAAGGTCATGATTCGTTTTTATTCGTTTTAAATGCAAAACTAAGATGCAAATCTTTAAGTGTTCAAATAAGAATACCAGACCCAGGTGTATAATATAGGCACGGACCATAACTAGACAATATAATTGTTGATCTTACGGCACAATCGAATACATTTTCTTCGAATATTTTTTCATTTTAATTCAAACGTCTATAATTTAGATATTCTTTGATTTTTGTTTTTATAGATAATGATAAATGTATTGAGACGTACGTACGTAAGTACATAGCAGATAATAAGACGACGGAAAGAAGAAAATAAATATAAATCCATTTTTCTTATTGAATTCATCTGAATGTGCCACATTCAATAACGATTGAATATTTTTTTGTGCTTGTTGTTTTCATTTCTTATTTTCCAAAGATTGATCGACCTGAAAAATCAAAACATACAATTTTATGTTTGTGTGTGCAGCATAAGTCAAATACAAAACATGTTATATGCAGCATATATACAGTTAACACATATGATTGGATATCGTTCTATTCAATTAATTTGTTACCGAAATGTACAAATAATTCAAGGTGTTATATTACCTGGTAAATGATAGCGCTGCTGTACTGCGCGAGGGGTCCCTCGTATCAAAATTAATGTCACACATGTTTAATTTTAAAATTCATGTCATTATGGCCCACACACCTTTCTTTTGTTGCACACCCATCTTGTATAACGGAGTCTTGCGAGTTACTTACACCACTAACGATTAACTCCCCAATTAAAATACCAATTCGACTACCTGTCTATAAACAAGTTGTTAGATTACAAAAAATATAATCGATCGCGACTGTCAATAATTTGCTCTCAACTATTTAACCGCATATGCCCATAAATGCACGTTAAGAAGTTACACATAAACGAAATCAATTATAAACTGTCGACAAGACAAATAAACTTACAGATAAATTTCTCTGACAAGTGTTTTTTGATTGATCGCTCGCACACACACACGCACAAACATAACATCACGATTTAAGATCGAATTGTGTAAATTTGTTGTTTAACTGAATTTGGACTTATGATAAGGCGATAATGATCTTGGTCGAACACATAATATTTATTTTTATATAATTGAAGCAATTTGTTGAGTTGTCTAGAATACCAGTTTCTTTACGTGATCGTGATCGTGATCGCGATTTAATAATAAGCCGAGAGGAATGATTAGTTTAGTGCTCCCAATTGATTTGATCTCGCATTTTCAATATGAATCAAGTGCATTCATTAATCGCATAGTAAATAAGATTACATTCGGATTTCAGCAGCTTAATATTCGTTCATAAATCACAAATAATTCATTAAACCGTCGATCACATTTTATCTAAATAACCAATCGCTATATAATTAAATATCAGCTAGAGCATTATCATAAATTATTATAGATTTATCGCATTCGCGCGCGCGCAGCTTCTATACGGTAAGCGCTAACCAGTTTTTACTTTATAGTAGTCGCTTGTATTTTTGTTTTTGGAACTTTCTAACGTTTAATCATTGAGTTGTTCGACTTGCCATTTATCTCGTATACTTTACTTTCATTTCATTGTGTTGCTGGAGTTGTGAGCGCCGCGTAAATTTACGAGGCCATAAATTTTAACGACCGCGCTTTAAGTCAAAGTGTTAGACTTTATATTAAAAAATCAAATCATCGATGAAAGAAAGTCTTGTTAATTAGAGTCGTGATTTAATTATTAAAAGAAAGTTTATTTTTATTATGTTGTATGATCATAACCTTGTACCATTTATGATATTTCATATAAAAAAAGCCGCGCGAATCTATTAATCGGCCGAAATAAACGATAAACCTTCACTGTGCGGGTTCACCATGCCTTGCGCACTACTTTACACATAACCATAACAAAATATACAATGAATGACATTTCATAATATCCATTTTATGGCTAATTAATTCAAACATTTAAATTAACATTTTAAATTAACTTAAATATTAAATATTTCAATTTGCCATATTGATTGTCATATAAATTATACGGATCGCGGACAGCTCTTTGACCTTTAAATGAAAATTCAAAAATTCCAACAAAGACCAATATTTTGATTTTTGATTGAATTATATGTGGGGTTTCCTGCTGTGGTCATTAAGATCGGTTAGTTAATTTAATTAGCTATTAATTTTGATCATAAATCATCAAGAATGTGTCTTTCGTATCATACGATTTCCCGCATTTCCATGAGGTTTTTTGGGGTTGGTGTAGAAGGTAATTAATATTAGAATACCTAAACAATGCGCACTTGTTTATATCAGGTATGGGCGAAGTAGATTACGCAATGTAATCATCGCCACTAATTCTACTATACGTCGATTACATAGGGTTTGTTTACACCTGGCGTCGACAATAGTGATTGAAATCCCGAGATCTCGCATATTAATGATGTTTTAACATACTGCCGGCCTTAACAGAATGGCAAAGTGTTGTTCAACTGATTTAGCAATTTCTACTCACGCCTTGTGATGTATATGGCAGCTAATCTAGTCACAATACTGCCATTAGATAAAATGTATTGATGTAATTCATGTTGAGTGGCTTGAGTGGATGTCAATATCTTCATTAACCCTATAGTTGGTTGATTGCTGCCAGCATGTCATCCCACTCCTTGCTATCATCTCTTTTTGATCCAATAATCCAACAATTTATCGTAAAACCGTATCGTATTTACCGTAGAACAATTTTTAGTGGAATCAATTTATCGTAGAACAGTTTACACGTTTAGTGTCTCGGCCATTTTTAACTGATCATGATGATATTTTTTATGTTGGATGTAAATTGTATTCTACAATGATTTTCAGAAGAAGTCTTGGAATATGGTCGCCTGGGTCGGAACTCTGCCATTTATTATCCGATTTTGATAGGATTGGGTTTGTTAGATTCTAAAATGATTTTTGAAAGAAATTCTGGAATATGGCCACCTGTGACGGAACTTGGCCTTTTCTAACCAGATTATGAAGTAATTGGGTATGTTGAACGGAGATGAGATTCTAAAACTATTTTTGGAAGAAGTTCTATAATCAGGCCACCTGAGATGAAACTCGGTCAATTCTTAACCACATATTGGTTGGACTAAAGTCGACGATAAATTGCGTTTAATTTTCCTCTTTTCTGATAACCTCTATAGTGGAGAGTATAACAAAAAGTATGTCAAGCATGTCAACCAAGTATGTCCAAGTGTAATTTTCTGTTTGGATCGCAAAGTTCTGGAGAGAAGTACATTATCAGAGGTCGTTGTGAGAGTATAGGTAGTTGGCCTGCCGTTCAACCCACTTATTACGTGTGTGGGTCACACACAGTTGATAGATGTTAAAGCATCCAGTTTTACCTGAATGCTTTAACATCTATCAACTGTGCGTGACCCACACACGTAATAAGTACCTGCCTTACCTCTTATTTTCATCCAACATATAACTTCCCATCATAATCGATTATGAATGGCCGAATTAAATAAAATTTTGTAAAACCAAGGCACTTAAATTTTTTATTTATAAATAATTCATACGGTCAATTTTACCCACGCGATAAATAGTGTCCACGGTCTACACTATGTCAACGTCAGCCGATATTGGCAACGGATTGGAATGTTGAACTTCTAATTGTTGCTCAGAGATGTTTAACGCTGGTGAGACAGAATTATTTAAGGTACTAATTGAAGTGAGGAATCCTACTCGAATGATTCCCTGATATGTCTGATTACAATCCCCTTAATTTGGGCCATTATTAATGGTAGTCAACATTACTGGTAAAACTTTTATAAATTCCTTTGTCTAGGTAAAATCTTTAACTAGGATAATTATTTTGCATAGCCAATTATTTATAGTTTATATCAATTAGCATAGTTAACCAATATCAGTTCCTTGTACATTTGCCATCCACAGTTAAAATATTTGACGTTTCCATCCCAAGCCACGTGAAGACATGTACGGTCCGGATTTTCGATCTATTCTTTCGCACTATTTTGTTCACTTAAGAAATAAATGAAATAACAAATCAGTTCAGCACGGACGGTCGCCATGTTACTTGGCTCATCGAGCTCGTTAGTGGTAATTTCATTTTGAGTCTTTCATTGATGTCAGGAATGACGTCGAGTGTTTCCCTACCATTGACCGCTTCATTCTATCTTCACAGCCATAGGTCAATTGCCATTGCCTCTATTTTCATTTCGTTTGTTTAATCATAGCCACTATCTGTAACATGTACAGAGTTATCTAGTTCCTCACTTCCTTTTAGCTATGGTACAAGTGCGCTTTCTTTATGATTAGAATATTCACTGGAAGTACGCCGACTATCACAACAGCATCTTGAGAAACTGCTCGGAAAGCCTGTTTTACTGATAGTAGGACTTTCCTCTGAGCATTTCAAATGATCTGTTTTAGTGACATTTGGTCTATCATAATACCATCCCGCCGCGGCATGCTTGGATAGCTTATTCGCTACACCTTTCTCCTCACGCCATCCCTTTCTTGACACTCTCACCATCTGTTTTCACAGATTCTTAGAACGTGAGAAGTTACTCCCATAAGTTCAAATAAGTTCCCATCAAAGTCAACTCAACATTTTCAATGTAATCGAAAATGTCGAATTTTGCCAAAAAAAACAGCATTTGCGGGAAGTTTTACTTCATTATTTTTTGTTGAAGAAAAGTGCAACGGAAACAAATCGTTTGCTTGTGGAAGTTTACGGTGAACATGCTCCATCGAATAAAACATGCAAAGAGTGGTCTCAACGATTCAAAGTTGGTGATTTTGACGTAAGAGACAAAGAACGTGAAGGCGGAGCAAGAAAATTTGAAGATACAGAATTGGAAGAATTGCTTGATGTGGACCCTTGACACACCAAAAAACAATTGGCAGAAGAGATGAATATTGCCCAACAATGTGTTTCGCAACGAATACCTGCAATGGGATTGGTTCAGAAGCTGAGAAATTGGGTGCCACTCAAATTGAAAGAACGGGACATGGAACGTCGGAAAACCATGTGCGAATTGTCGCTTCAACGACAACAAAGGAATGGGTTTTTGCATCGAACCGTCACTGGGGATGAAAAGTGGATCCATTATGACAATTTAAAGCGCAAACCAGCGTGGATCAAGCCAAGTGAACCAGGGCCGTCGACGCCAAAACTAAATATCCATTGGTCGAAGGTGATGCTTTGTATTTAGTGGGATACGAAGGGTGTCGTTTATTATGAGCTGAACGAGCGTGAAACCATTACGGAACAAGTTTATCGAAGACAACTGATGGCTTTAAAGCAAGCTCTAGCTGCAAAACGACCGGAATGGGACAAAAGGCACGATAAGATTATTTTGCAACATGACAACGCTAGGCCACATGTTGCTATACCTGTCAAAAACTAATCGTACATGATATGCAGATGAGAGATTCTACTCCACCCGCAGTGTTCATCAGACATTGCTCCCTCTGATTACCACTTGTTCCGGTTGATGCACTAAGCCCTAGCAAAGCAGCACTTCTTTTCGTATGAAAGCGTCAAAAAATGGGTCGATGACTGGACCGCCTCGAAACAACCAGACTTCTTCCTTCGGGGAATCCGTTTATTGCCTGAACGATGAGCGAAGGTTATTGCTTCCAAAGGAGCATACTTTGAATAAAACATTCTTTCACTTTCTACACAAACTAATGTCTTTTATTTCACTAAAAGAAAGGTCGGAAATACATTTGTACACCCAATAATTTTTTGTTTTCTCTCCTTCTCCCGCTTCGTGAATTATATAATAAAAACAGCACGGCGAATTATTTCCGGTATTCGGTTTATTATTCTCTTACCATCAGCCTTGGTCTATTTGCCTCTGCTATTTTTTTTTTGTTTGGTCTGTTTGTTATTGTACTCATTAAATTTTTTGGATCGGTATGTTGGGAAGGAAGTTCTCATTTCGTGTCGGGTGCACGTTTACAGACTGGGCTTGCCACTCCCCTTCATCCCCTTGACAAGAAATCCACATGGTCGGAGTAGTGAGTCCAATATATGTGTCCTCCATTCAGGGACGCCGTAAAATCTACACGGTCCCCCCGTGGCTCTCCGGCAGTCTCCAGCTGTTGGAGTGTGTAATGTGAGCTTTGTCTATTAGGGAGACGTCCCTACCCTCTTAAGCTGCTTCGTTGTGACTGGGCATCGGCCTCTAGGGCTGATGGGTCATTCGGAGGGGTCTCTTCAGCAGACATCGTACTTGTCTTTTGGCGATATCTGGTCGATCCTGAGTGGGCACACTCGGTTATAATTATTTTTATTTTGTGTTTCAATTTAATTTCAATATTTATTTTTATTTTTGTTCTGTTCCACGATCAGGAGTATGCAAGCCTCAACTTCCCCACGACCCAAAACCCTGAGATCTAGTCGGCAAAATCACAGTGAGAGAGGCTTCTGCATACTTAGGAGAATCTGCGGAGTAGTTTTTGAGCCATTATATTTTATGCTACGGAACACAGCTACGGAATAAACAAGAAACATCAATTTTTCCCAATCACTCCATTTTCTGAGCAGAATAACGAATATTGAGTAAATATGTTAAGGTTAAGTGCAAAATCGGTAAATGTGAGAATTCAAATCGGAAAAAATGTTTTAATAATCTGAAATTATTGAAACGAGGGGTCCTATATTTGCAAATTAGTTCACCTTTCATCCGATGGACTATTTGGTAAGATTTTAACATGTCGGTAGCATAAGCCCAGTTTACAATTATTTTTAATCGTCTAAAGGATTTTAAAAATTTTTAGTTTCGGACATTCACCGATTCAGTACTTTCAATGTAACAGGTACATAAATATGCTTCATTACCATATAAAAACGTGGGATCAAATATTTTATATGTGAGGAAAGTAAGAAGCTCTCCTGAAATGGCTCCATTAACTAAAGAAATCATAGAATTGTACTGATTGCTAACAGCAACAATAATTTTCGATGTTGTCTACATTCTCTACATTGTCAACGCCATTTTTTAAATTGTCTACATAGTAGTGTAGAATACTAATTAATTACGCGGCGTAGACAAAACGCCACAACACTGATATATTTGGAGATTTTTCACTCAAAATTTGAAATCAAATCCAAAAAGATTTACCTTACGATTTATATGTAAACCATACAGTTATAATTGTCGTTGAGTTTCGTTCCAATATTTTAAATTGTTACATGCACGTAAATATTTTACTCGTATAAAGAAAATTTGTGCTTACGAGTAAGACGAGAAAAAGAGTCTTGCGTGGGCAAAATAACAAAATTGTTGCTTAACTTCTTGCAATGTCATTTGTTTTACAAATGCGGCAATAAATTTTCCTGTTAAACAAATAAATATTGTTGTTGTTCCAAGTATTACGACAAGATGAGATTTCAAACCAATTGGATGGGTGTAGGTGGCGGTGGCATGATGTGAAGATCTTATGTTGATGATAAGACGTGCGCCATACAAATGTTTATTTGTTTGAATTTGGGAAATGTAAGGAATGTTGTGTTTTATTTTTTGCCTAATTGAGAGCAATTGAATCAATGTTATGTTAAGATTATAATGCCACGTGACCATATCTTGGGTTACGATATAAAATTGGTATTGCTGTGCGCGGTTGCAACGTATGTACTCTCCGATCTCACACAGCCAAATAGAACAATAACAATTCATTTTAAGTGCCAGATTATGTATAATTGCATTACTTTCATGATATGTGTCAAACATACATTGTTGCACCTTATGTATGTGTCTAGTATATGCTCGTACCAGTATGTTTAAACCAACGACGGCATACCTAATCGAACTCTAGATGGAATTTTTGTTGTTGGTCTTTTGTGGTTTTCGTATTATGTTACCACCTTTTATGTGTTTTTCTTATCTGATGATGATTTTTTGCTTTTTTACTTTTATTTCCATGTACCGAATTTTCCGAAAAAATGTTGCAATTGGATTTCGCAATTTTATCGTCGGGTTAAAAATTTTTTAGTTTGTTTTTTTTGTGTTAAACTGTCTTTTGGCTGGAGTATTTTTTTAATCTGTGCGACGAATTAAATTAAAGGCGATGGATTTATCAAGTGGAACCTAACACTTTCTAAATTAGGCACAAATCGCCTCTTAAACCGTGGATCACGATTATGCGCCGCTTTTCAGCAAAATTATACGTCTGCGAGGAGGAATCGCAACCAAGGTAATTCGTGCAGCAGTTAATTTTTTACAATAAAGATTAAAATATTATAGAAACATAATTAAATAAGAGAAAAGTGAGGAAATAAAAGTGAAATTCTATAACGGAAGAAAATCTAGGTCATGTACATTTGCATAAATTGAATTGAATATCACGTACACGGAGGGAACTGTATTTTTCATTTTATGATTACTATTTTGGGAAGGGAAAGTTTAGGCACGTCAACAGTACTTTAACAGCTTTAAATGTATTGTTCTTTTAAGTTATTTTAAACGTTAATTTCATTTGGAATTTAACCAACAACAAGTGTGAGGTTTCGTAAATATAGGGTTAGCATACCGGAACAATTCCCAAGCCGTAATAAATGTCTGACAGGTACCAGGTAAACCAGTCTCTCGAAACAGAATACATTTTACTAATTAATTCTGCAGTTTTAGAAGTTTTAGACCTAAGCCTAATACCCAGTACCAAGTACTAAAACCTAGTATTAAAGCCTAGAAGCTGTTAAGGTTCACACGGTGGTACCAGCTCGTAAATATGTACTTCAGAAACCGTTCTTATGAGTACTTCTAGCTGAAATATTTATTTCACAATAACTCAAAACCAACTGCTTTATTCTCGATTAATTTATAAATTTATAGAATTTACGAAATTAAATTATATTAAAACAAAAATATTATAAATAATGCAAAAAAAGGATTAAGTAGTTTAAAATTTACTTTATACAGTGAGATTTATGTACGAAAGCTACAGTTGGAGTCATTAATCTACAACACATTCCCCTAAGATTGAAATAATTCAAAATTATTTTATTCTTACTGTCGCCCACGACTCGAGGCTGACACATAGATGGTGCTCATCTATGTGTCAAAATCTCATTTGATTTTTAGGAAGTACCAGCCTTCAAACGATTTGTGTCAAAAGTTTATGAAAATCCATATTTAGTACGAGTACCTGGCATGCGTTGGAATCATTCACCCACAGCCGGTTCATAACTATTTGGATAAAAATCCCAAAATCCCACATCCGAAATTTTTTTCAATTTTTTGCAACTCTTTTGTATGAAAAGAGGACGTGTCTCCTGTATAATTTACGTGATTTAATTGGTTAAAACGATGGGATGAAAAATCAGGGGTTTCTGGCTGTCAAAGTAAAGAACTCTTTGTGTTTTAATTATGTTTATTGAAGTACTTTTGGATACATAATATTTTTTGTTTTTCCGTTTATGTATTGTACAAACACAAATCTGAAGTTTTCCCGACGTGTGAGCGGCCACATACTACTGCCCGTGCGAGAAGCATTTATTTTCCAAATTTAGTTCACACTCTTATAGCGATTGTCCCTGTGCTTTATTGATGGTAATTGGAAAAGTACACCTTCTCCTTCAAGTTGTCCACTTAAAATTGTAGCTTGGATGATATTGTTCATAATCTTTTTCGCTAAATGTTCGAAAACTTTGCAAATTCGTGGTGGATTGATGTTTTGGAGAATAATGATGGGCACGCCAATTTTCAATGTTAAAACGTGCGGTGCCATGCCTGGTAAATCAAGTCAATTCAAGATTTCAGTTGGATAATTGAGAACTTCTTATTGATTCATTACAGCATCGATGGACTTAAACGTTGTCGTTTCTCTTGGTATTTTTTTGAATGACGAATATTTTTTCATGTTAGTTGTCAAAGTAAGTGAAATGAGAAAAGTTTTGCGTGTGGCTCCGGTCGCATCCAGAAAATGAAACCCGCCAGTTTGGCTTGTAGTTGCATGCATAATTCTGTCATACGCTTAGCGTGTTTCTAGAACCAATTAGGGAAGATTAATTTGAACAAATGTACCCAAGTCTCCGACATCAAAATGTGGTTTTCGTTGCAAATCTTTTAGTATTTGTATTTTTCCCAAAGATCTTTTGGATTGGATGGAAAGCATTTTTTCAATATGACTGAAAATAACGTGCGTATTCGATATCTGCGAGTTAAATGTTTCATTGACAGGTTCAGTTCTCGAAATCAACTTATCGCCAACCATCGACGTAGCGCCATCCTGTTGAAACCACATCTCGTCCGGATCGCGTACAAAACCTATCCACAGTTCGACGGATGGCTTGCTCAGATGGATGGACAGTTATGTACGCCATAAAAATCACGAAGTCGTCTATAAGTTGCGCGAATCGACGACTGTTTTTTAAAGTAAATTTTAATGATTTCGTAGCGTTGTTCAAGCGCGAGTCTGTCTATTCATGTGAGAGTATACTGAGATCTGCCAGAGTATATTTTTCATAAAAATTTAATTTTTTGCCATATTTTTTACAATTTCAAGTTCTATCAGGCTTAAAAAACACCCGTTACATCTACCGAACACGAAAACGAAACTTTTGGGTCACAGAGAAACGTCTTGGGTTTGCACTGGAATACGAACAACGACTACTTCAGATTCAAGGTCAATTTACCCGTAGCATCTGGTGCTATTACAAAACGTTATCTGCTTTCAGGTGCTTCTAGTCTATTCGACCCATTGGGATGGTTGTCGCCAATGACGATAACTGCTAAGGTACTTTTTCAGCAACTTTGTTTGTTGCATTTGGGGTGGGATGACAATTTCAACGGATGTAACTAAAAATGAAAAAATACGCTGATGGCTATCGAAGAAATTTGGATACCGTGGTTGGCAAAGTGGCATATTCGGCAGTTGTATATAATCGCGACCAGATTGTAATGGTACTTTACATATTAGTCTCATTGCTGCAAAAACTCGAGTAGCTCCTTTTTCCAATTCAAGGTTGACAGTTTCCATAGGCTAAAAGTTTCTGAAGTTCATCTGCTGGCCAAACTAATCAAGCCGTAGTTGTAAGCTTTTATCCATAAATATTAAATGTGAACTTCACTGGTGAACCTATTCCCGTTTCTGCAAAAACGGTTTGATGCAGTGGACCAAGGACGATGTCCTTCAACTGTTTTAATAATAGGCAACTGTACACTACCTACGCGTATTGTGTGGATTCATATTAAAAATATTACTGGTCCTTATCAATTATGTCATATGCTTTTGAATGCAGGATCCTAGTCTTGTTTTATCAGTGGAACTTAACTTATGCTCGAATAGCAATCAAGAGTGTTAGTCAAGTTGAGATTTGGATATTGATATAGGGTTACTACTTACAACGGAGCTATGTCACCCCGGCTCGAGTTATAATTTAAACTGGTTGCTGAAGCTCTGGGGATAGCATTTCTCCCTTCAGTTCAATATAATAAAAGTTATTTGAAATCCCTATTAAAGTCAGTACCAATAGCTGATCATAATTTTAATCAACATGAGACATGAGTAGTCTTCTTGGGACAAATAAATTGGGACAGATAAACTGGGGCAACAACTAAAACGGTACATACTTTGTTGGCCTGAATATTGATAGTACATAGTACATTACCGCTTTTCAGCAAATCTAAGATGTTGTTAATGAATGATAAACCAGCATGTGATGATCCGATTGAACGATATTTTACGGAGACCAATCCTAGTCCAGTTCGTTTAGAATTTCGCCAATTATACGTAAAATGTAATGATGACGAAATGAAATGTTTCACACATCGTTTGATAGATCATGTCCTGATTTTGGTGCAATCTCTCGAATGCCTAGTTAATGGCTTAAATGAGATCCAGTCAAAAATCAGATGAAGAGTTGTTGAGAGTTTTGTTCTAAAAATTCGAACTGGGCAAGTCTATAATGAAACGATACAATCGGTATTCGATTGGCCAAACTCGTATGAGTTATTCCTATTCGGTGGCGTTGTGGTGCAATCACTGTGACGTCTTGCTATTGGCCATAATGACATTCTCTCGAAAATAACAAAGTACCGATGAAAGTCTTACTAAAAAAATCGTGCTGAACAAGTCCTTATTGAAATAATTCACACATGAGGTCAGGACCTATGGAATTACTTCTGTATATGATTGCATTTTGGAGCAATCTCCAGGATGTCTAGTTAACGGGTTAAATGAGATTCACTCAAAAATCGGATGGAGTGTTGTTGAGAGTTTTGTTCAAAAAAATCTGAGCAATTCTATAATGGAACGGTGCAATCGTTGTTGTCTGCTCTTCTTGTTGTAAAAATAAATGAGATTTACTCGAAAACAGAGTCGATGAGAGTTTTGGTCGTTTTCGTTTGGACTATTCAACAAACGAATCGTAGTACATATATGTTTAAAGACTTTCCATAATTATGGCATTTAAAGGGTTTCAATAGAACTTTTATTAGTATTGTTGTAAATATATTGTTGTTATATTTTTGTCAAAAACGACACGCTGTAGGAATTCAGTGTTTCCAACATGTGCTGGTGTCTAAAAACAGTAAAAAAAATTCAACACAAATTGTTTGTTGTGATTAGTGATATGGTCCTTCTCGGTTTGCCTGAAAATTATCTTAAAATTGTTTGGCAAATTTTAGACACCTTTCCATGTTGAAAACACTAAATTCCACACTCGGCGGACACTTGTAACTGTTGGGCCTTATCACCAATCACAACATGCAAATTGCCTTGAAACTGACACTCAATAATTTTAATTAAATCACGTGTTTGGAACTCCAAACTTTTTTTCTTGTGCAGATACACTTTTGGAGCCAACACTTTTATTTAAAGAAAAAGATTTAAATACAAATTTCACTCCGGTTTATATGAGGCATATTGGATTTACGGCTCACTGGAGGCGGAGGAGGAGGTATGTTGTTGCCAATAGTTAATATAAAAATTATAATACTGCTGCAAGGACTTTGGACACCTTATTTTGATTGCGACTGAGAGCTTGAGAACTCAAATGCTAGAACTCAAGTTTGTATAAAGCCGCGTGATGAAGTTGAGCCATTTGAATTGAAAAGTAAGGCGTTAAATTTGTCTTCGCTCACAAAAATATTTTTAACGTGCACTGTTAACACTCTACAAATATTAAATTAAATCTTGCCAATTTTGTGCATAAGCACGCAAACGTTGCCCACTTTCTCCAACTGTGTTGTTTCATATAATTTGTTCTCGTTGTTTCATATAATTTAATTGCGCACATGAAATATGTAATTACCCATTATTAATTAATGTTAATGTTATCATCATCATAAAATAAACAAAAGTGGTCCGCGTACTGTATAGGTACTCGTCGTATATAGCTGCTTGATAATTAGCAAGCGATAATAAACGTAATTTTATTGATCAATTTAATCGCGGGTATGCGATATAATATGCCACAAGGCATAAAGAAATTATCGTCATAGTGATAATCGTGTGGCTGTAATAACCACACGTAATTGGAGGTGTGCGCTAGCTATAATCACCGCCGTCTAGTATAGGTCGACCGCAATCATGTAATTATGGGCCTCCAATTTTTTACTTTATAATCCTTTTGTTATATTTTCCTATATGCTTGCGCTCATTTAGGCGGGAAATTATTATTGATCCATTCGATTAGTGTTACATGAGTTATTATATGGATTTTACTGTTTTGTTGTTGGTGTATTCTAATCAGATTTTCAATTTGATTAAATTTATTCGATAGAAAATTGTTTTTAAGTTCCTACGTGATAAGCTCTGTACGTGATTTTCACATAGATTTCACTTAAAATTTACGGACCAAACACTATAAAGTCTGCATGAATGAGAGAATGAGTATACGATTTAAAAACACTTTATGCTCTTAAAACAACAATATATTTAGAATAAAATAATTTACAATCATTTGGGTGGTGGCTGTATAAAATGTAGCTCAAATAAATTTTCGCTCGCCGTCGTTAACGTCACTAATTTGGATGGACCAGTAACGACAACATTAAGTTTCGGTTTCCGACATAACACAACATATTTAGCTACGTCTTTCAAATTCGGTAAAAATACGATCTCTATCGAATAATCAAAATTAGTTGCCAATTTGATCGATTCACCCAGACTAATCGTATTTATTTCTTCTTCGTTAACACTTTCAAACTTAAAACTCAGTTTATCGGTAATATTAGTTATACGATTCTTTGAAGATATATGTATTTCGTAGTTCATATTCAGCCCAAGTAATCCGTACTGAATACCCCGCAGAATTAAAAAGTCCGAAACTGTAAATTTTGTGACCCATTTGGTACATGTTGGAAATGTCCGATAGTCAACCGGACTTTGATATCCGAGACGAGGTTTTGAAATCCAGGTGTGAGTTTGGTCGGTTTTATCAATAAACGCATTTTGCCTCACAATATTCACAATGTCATCATTTGTAAATAAATTAGGCTGATTTTTCAAACAAAGACGAAAATCTTCTGGATCCATAGCTGGAAATCGAATTAACCGAATTAATTTATCAAAATGTAATCGTCGCTGATCAAGTGAGATTTGTTTACGACCACAAGTTCTGTACATCCAATGAACCAACCCTTCAAATAGGTCGACCTCTGTCATTCTATCTGGTGCATAATCACTTTTAAGGATTTTTTCTAATGCATTTAGATGGATATTTACAAACGGTGTAATCTTTGTATCCGCCGCAGTTATGCAACCCAGAATATTTTCCAATGCCGTATTAGCACTTAACTCATATTGATTTAAAACACTAAACTCTAATAACTTTAAATCAGTATCGTTACTGGTTTCTCCGGTCATATTCAACAGTTTTGTTTCCAATTTTACGATTTTATAGCGCACTGCCAATTTTAACATGTCACATATCAACGATTCCTCAATGTTACATTGATCGGTGTAAATAAATCGCAGAAACTGATAAAATGCCTCGTACGACGCATCTTTAATCGGTATTAATTTGTTGGCGCCCAAATTGGTTTGGAATTGCTGCCGAAATACAATGCTACGTTTCATAACCTCCCACGAGTGGGCGTGAATTACTTTTCCCCCAATAAGGAATTGGATGTCCGACATGAACTGGTTGTTGAAAAGTAACTTTGTTATTTCTTCCATCGTTAAATCTGGTGAATTATTTAATGGCACTTCATCCATTTTAACGTTGCACAATTGTTTTTCCATGTACGTTGTATTTTATCACCAGCTGATAACTAATTCACAACTCAAACTTTCTTTATCAATTGAAGTTTTGGTTTCCAACTTGGTTAATACATGCTCGTTCATATCTGTAAATAAAGTTTAATTTTTATTTTAAATTTTTAGATAACGATGATTGGCCGATAACAGAAATTATTTCTCTAATATGGCAGTATAATACACATGTACAAATATAAACCATTTCTTTTTCTGTAGTTATAAATAATCGAGTTGCTGATACTTTTCTTAGGCTGAGAAGTTTCTTTATCTAGAAGATATAAATTTTAGAAATTATTTCCATATTTTGGTGAAAACTAGCGAACATAGCTAAAATTAATTTAGAGCCGTTATCTATGACCAAGAAAAGTGTATTTTTCGGCTGATAATAATTTTTGAAAACAATTTCGTTCAACCGGCATCAAACTAAATATGACACAATTAGCACGATTGAAAGCGAACCATTGTGCACTATCTAAATTTTCAACGCAACCATGCCAGCCGCAATCAAACAAGCTGTAACACAATTCATTGTGCACTATTTGATATTACAGCTCGATCCAATACTATGCCAGCTGTGACCATGTAAAGCCAGCTGGAACCGGAGTTGCACCAGGCGGAACCATTACCAGCATAATATATAGCGGACAGTTGAGTATCACTGTGATTATTATAGATGGTTATGCAACATATAAGCGTTCAGCCAGAACAATAATAATGACATTATCACCGAGCCGAAATTACTACATGTTGCACAGCCGTCTAAAATAAGTTGGACTCATTGTGCAAGATTCAAATAGCTCCGAATGATACAATATTGGCGTGGGTTGATATTTTAGATAGTTCCAATGATCTAGAATGCACCGTGCTTCTTTTTCCAGCTTCGGCGGGCATTGCAGTAGTGGTGGTGACGATTGCACCGTCACCACACCATGCGGGCATTTATTTCATTAAATAATTTTAGCTAAGACAAAAATTTTGCGTGTCATCTACTTTTGGTGCAATTTGTTTTACGAAAAATATCCGTATTTAAGGCTGTATGGTACTCAAATTGTCTAAAACGATGTTAGTAAAAATCAGTTTTTGACCATCAAATATTACCAATTTCACCTAATTCTTTCTTTAGCATGAACTTAGATGTATAATTGAGGGATTAATACATGATTACCAAGATTTGTCTTGAAATGACGTAGAAAATGTAAAATTTAGTTTAAAAATATTAAAAATTTCGATTTTTATCGTTCGAAAAATTACGTCAAATGGTAAGTTTATTTGTGTTACGCCGCAATGACGATTATTTCTTAAAAATTTAAGGTCACTAGATGGCAAATTACGAATTTAGAAGTATGTCCAAGATAAGCGATTATTACTTTATTATAATATGCAATGTTAAGATCAGCAATAATGAAAATAAATAAATTTAATAATTAATTTTACGCATATAAACAATATAAGTAAAGTTTAGTAAGCAAATTATACGAAATTATGGTACTCAAACTTATTAAAGAAACAAACCAGTACTTACATTTAGGGGCATTTAAATATCGATACCAAAAAAGCAATTTGTTTTTCTCAGTACCATACAGCCTTAAGTGACGCTACACTTGCGGTTTGAAGCTGTGTTTTGTTTTATTTATTGTTACGAATTTGCCCGTCAAATCCGGTACGTATCATTGGATTGTGAATATCATTATAGAATTTGACGGCTTACAACAATACCGCTTTCGGAATATTCCTGAAAATAATCTTAGAATAATAATTCCAAATATGTATTTTCTTAACACTTAACAGCACAATAATAAATAATTTTCACTGTTATTTATTATTAACTCCGCAATTTATAATAAATCACATAATTTTATTACACTTAAAATACCACTTATTAATTTTTCACACTATTTATTCTCGCTTTTAATCTATCGTCTACTTTATCTCCTGAATGACGACTAGGATTGAGCAATTGTGGTAGTTGCACTCGTATTTATACACCGATTGAAAATTCTGATTCAAAAGCATTTATTCTAGACGGTTCTGTTCCAGACTATTATAATCTGATACACACGAAACTGTTATAAAACTACTTTTAGTGCTACTACTCAACTCCTCATGTCACCAATCGCTCAAAAGAATGTTGTAACGTTCTAAACCTTAAACGAGGAATTTTTGTTTAATAGATAATTAATTGTCCATCAAATATGTATTATGTATTATATGTAATATGTACTATGATTCGCCGATGGGTTTGTACAAACAATTAAGCATGGGCAAGATGTTTATTCAAATAAAATTGATCATCTAAATTAAGGTTTAGATCATTACATTTTTTGTGAAGTCAGCGATATCTGGGGTTTAGTAGTAGCACTAAAATTAGTATAAAAGTTTTTATTGTGTAGCAGACCAGGGAATTTTCATGAAGTTTCGCCTAAATGTTGACGCAATTTATAAATGTGCACTATCGGTTGAAAACAATACATCATGCTCGCGAGCAGTGGAATAATTGACAGTTAATAAGAAAATGTTTTTTGTGTATTTTTAGATAAAACTTAAATAAAATAAATTATATTGATGTTTTTCAATAAATTTAGTATTCCCCAGTATAATTATACATTTATCTATATTTTTATATGTTATTTAAGGAAATAATATTGAGAAAAACAAGTTTAATAACTTGGATTAACTGATGAAATATACATGTAATGAAATTACTTTTAGATTTATTTGATTAGATTAAACTATTTAGGAAATTAACACAATACTTTATTAATTTAAATGGTATGGTGAAATTGAATAAATTCTCAAATTATGTACCTAACATATTATGCTGTGTTTTTAAATGACGTCAAAATACAAAATAAAACAAAACACGTACACCAATACGTACACCCTACTATGACATTCCGGTAAATTCCCAGTGGAATGGAAAAAAGCATACAAAATCGATGTCCAAATTGTACTAGTCTGAGACAGAACCGTTGAGTTATTTAGTATAAATCCATGGGAGGTATCGTGAAATTCGAACGGAAAACCGATCGCTCATAAAATGTGACTGCTAGAAATGCCGACCGGTAAAAAACCGTATCATGAAATCCGATCAAAAAAATATTGAGCAAATTTCTGTGCCATTAGAATTCAACTCTATGCTAGCTGTGAATTTAACAATCCCTTCGCCAAGTTTGAGTGGCTTTCCATGAACTCAACCAACAACTGTTTTTGTGTTTGGTTGATTGTTTGTTTGCGTTTCCCGCCACTATTGAGGTTATGAAACAAGAAAAAATACCCTTAATAATAATAAATTTTCATTTTGTCATATTTGAATTGATCCCATCCAATACAAAAAATTATTTAGTGAGTAATTTTTTTACTTTTTTAAAGTTTTACTCAAATTTAATGTTTGCTCAACAACTAAATTGCTATCGAACAATTTTTGCCGGTAAATTACCGGTTAAACGGGGTTCATGATACCGTTTTGACTCGTTATTGACTTCCGCCAAAGTTTAACCGGTCACGGATTTCACGATATCGCTCCAGGCGAGCCTAGAATATTCGAACGGTATTTAAATACGAGTGCAAAGAATGAGATTGGTGAGAGGAGATTCAGGAAATACGGTACGCGACAGATTAAAAGCAATTTTTCTGAGATTAGTGACATCTAGATTAAAGTAGTAGCGTTAGTGATAGTTTTATTTTGTGGTATAGTAGATTATACTAGTCGAGAACAGAACCATCTAGAATAAATCCAGACGAGTTTATAACATTCGATCTGTGTATAAATACGAGTGCAATGAATACAATGAGTCAGTCTTAGTTAGTCATTTGTGAGATTCGGTAGGCGAAAGTGAGGAGTGTGTATTAAGTGAATTAATAAATAATTGTGGAAATTATTTATTGATGTGATTTAGTGTTGGTAAAATAAGAGTGGGGGGAAGTATATATTTGGAAATTATTTATGGATTATTTCAAGTATTTCCGAAAATATTCAGAAAGCGGTATAAATTACGAGAATTGGTCTTAAACCTTCAAAATCTATAAAGGTATTCACAATCCAATGATTCGAACTGGATTTGACAGGACGAATTCGTAAAAATTTGTGGCAGCGGTGTAATTATGAATGTTAGAAGATAGGTGATAAGGATTAACCTGTAACCGATATTGTTCAAATGAAGTTTTCTAAGCAACGAATGGTGTTGGAAATGAGATAAGATTTGACACAGCAAAATCAAAAGTTTGATCAACAAAACTAAAACTTTGGTCAGCAAAAACAAAAATTGAATCAAAAATTTGATCAACGAATTAAAGAGTTGCAACAAATGAGAGAACAAATGAGTCATAGGTTTGATCAACAAAACCAGAACCATGGAGAAATGAAACAAGGAATTTACAGGCATCGAATACTTCGAAAAGATAAAATTTGGTGAAAGAGACCGGGACCTAGATAATACGGAACAGAAAGTCGAGTATTCGGAAAACGATTGTGAACAGATGTTAGAAAAGGCTGTTGGTAATAAAATGGAGCTGGATGATCATGAATCATGGAGTGGGTGCCATTGGTCAATAGAAAATATTGCTCTTTGTAGAATCAACGATAGAGATAAGGAGAATCGGCTGAGCCAGCTCGAAAATGATGAACAGTTTAACCAGGATACAAACGAACTATTGTGAACTATTTGTTGGTCAGCCGGAAGTGGGAAGAGGATATGTCCATAGTGAATGGAGTTGACGACGGATCGTCTTGGTAGTGGTAGTTTCAACAATTTTGGTGCCAGGATATAGCGGAGAGCAAAAGTAGCCCAGGGTTGTGCATAAAACAGTGAAAATGATGATTCTGTCGGTAAGTTTGACTTACAGAAAAATCAGAAACCCATTGCAGGTGCTACTCTCGGATGATGTTGGAGAGCAATTGTTTCAGCTATGTTTAGACGGAATAGATAGACATAACATGTTTGAATACAAGCCAGATCGATATAAGATTATTGGAGCGGTATTTTTCGGATCGTATGAAGTTCCGTTGGATAGAATATTAAAATGTATCTGGAGGAGAAATCGGCTAAGGCGAGTTAAGATTGCCGATCCATCAATTGTGACTATGTGTTTTCGAAAGGCCCATGGATGAATGGAAGGTATTTGGAGCATATCTCCGAAAGTGGTTACAGGAACTGGTGGAAAGTAAGTGCGTGCAAGAGTCGTATGAAAGGCGATCGGCATTTCATGCCAACAGCGCAAAAATCTCGAGGTCAACATTTTTCATGATAACTTTACTTTATTTTACTACGTAAAAGAAAGTTACAAAGTTCTTTGAAGCACGGTCTTGTTCAAGAATATCACCTAAAATTTGTAGTAGAATTCAAGATCAAGTAAGAATCCACTTTGATCTTAATGGTTCGAGCTATGGTCAAGTTTTATTTAAAATATTAAAGCTTATGAAAACCGAATTTGTTCACCATGACCGTGATTTAAATAATCGACTAAAACTTTTCCGAGTTTCAATTAACCGTTATTTTCAGAAATCAGCTCAAATTGTTTTTTACATATGCTGCAGTTTTAATCTGAAAATTACAATACATCTACATAAGAATCTATATTCTACAAACAAAACTTATCGGAAAAAAACTAAGTTAAATAACAATGCAATGTTTACTACTTATATAACAAATAAATGCATTTCGAAAGTAAAATCACTGCACCTATATGACGTTATTTTATGTCGACGTTTCGAATTTTTGATTATAGATGGCAGTAATATCAAATAAATAATAACATTTTTTCAATATCAATTAATAGTTATATTACCGACTATTAGTGAGAATTAATTTATTATATCGGTGTTGAATTATGCATTCAATATTTCGTACATCTCAAGAACTTTTTACTGACATAACTGCCAGTAATGGCCATTCAGTTGAGAAAATTAACTGTCGATATAAATGTAATAACCTATGCAGTACCGCCTCTGTACTCTAGGTGAATTACCTATATACAGATATTATAAAAATGTAAAATTTTGTTCATGAAGAGTGGATGTCACGCAAAATTTTTGCCTTGTGTGGTTACTGTGCATTCGTGCGCTTTATTACAAGAAAATTTGACGAAAAGATTACGAATAAAGTTAAAACTAGATTTGAAAAGAACCTTAATGACCAAAATAGGAAAACCGTTTAAGACAATTGACAATTGGAGGAACAGTAATTCCACGTATTACGTATTTTACGAACTGAACTAGAACACAAAATTGAAATTTTAATCGAAGTTATAATTATTAATTAAACAACTTTCGTATCATAAAATATTAAAAATATTTCAATTTCACGGATTTTTTTGGTTATCGTCAACAAACGAAAGAAGCACCCAATTTTGGTGATTAATTGCGAAATAGAAAGGGGACATACCGCGATAAAGAATTTGTATACGTTCGCATTGTTACGATATTTTGACATCATCATTAAATTTAAAAATCAAAATCTTTTTTATTGAAAGTTCATTAAATATTTAAAATGGTACTTATGTAAATTTCTTACATTAAACAATTCTCTTACGCAATTAAAGTAAACTAATTAAAACTTGTAATTATAAATTATTGCTATGTACTTACCTTTGTTATCTTGTATTAAATTTGACATGTCAAACAAATTCCACAAATTCCAATCTACTTGGTTGCGAATATACGAATTTCCCAAGTGATGAATGTTGTCGCGAAAACTCGGACAATGATGAAAAAAAATTATGCTAGCAAAATGTAGATGGTGTTGCTAGGGTACAATATTTCCAGTACAATTTAGTTTGTATATAAATAAAAAACACAGAAATTATTAGTTTTAACTAATATATTTTTAATTTTATTATTTTTTAATTATAATTAATTGTTAAATTACTCCACAATCGCACAACACAAAACGTAATAAGCTATTGGACTTATCTCAAATAAATATAGACGAGCGCCATTGGTGCCCCGTAGTATAATGTAGCGCTCAATCAGCGTACAAACATCATATAAATGGGGCACTCAAATTTCTCATACACTTGATACACTTTATTTCATGCTATTCGTATTATTGCCGACCGAATAATCGGTTTTGTTTCACCTAAAACTAAATTTAGCCTCTCTCTCTCTCTCAATTCGAGTTGAGTGTATCATGTTAGCTTAATGGTTCAACCAGAAAATAATATTTTATTATTTATGTTTTGTTGTAAATACGAAGTGTGAATTACTATTCAGATACAACTACATATTATTATTTTATTAGCAAACCATTTGTACATATATAGGGTGGGGTAAATAATTTTTTTTTTAAATGCAATAAAACAAAAAGTTCTCAATATTTTGTCAAATTTATTTTTTCATTGTAAACAATAATCCTTCCGATTAATTATGGAAGTGCCGGGAACATAAAATCGTTTATCATGGCACGGTAGCGCTCACCATTGACAACGGCAGCTCCTTGCACATTTTCAAAGAAAAATGGCCCAATGATGGCACCGGACCAAACAGTCACTAGTTGAAGATGCATCGGCTCCTTTACGATCACGTGCGGGTTCTCCGTGCCCCAAATGCGACAATTCTGCTTGTTTACATAGCCGCCAAGATGGAAATGCTCCTCATCCGAAAAGATGATCTTTTTGCCAAAATTTTCGAATTAATGTTTCAATATTTCCCAGCGTTGTTCAAGTGAATGCATAACCATTTTCGTTCAGCGGCAGGATAAAACTAACTTGCTGTCAAATCAGAAGTGACATAACCCTTACCATACTCAAAAAAACCGGTAGTTCAAAAATTTGGTATTTGGCCCACCCTGTAATCAACATCATCATACAATGTGCATTAGTATTTTGTACAATAACTCAGCTGAAATCTGACGACTGATAGAAATGAAATAAAAAATTTCTAAATGGAACTGATAAACAAGAGATTAGGTGACGGTAGAAATGCAATGCATAAAAGATATCGAAGTAAATTTATTCGATTTCTCATTTCGACGTGTGCACACTTGAATCTATTTCATTATGCTTCTGAATTTCATCATTTTCCGAATTTTTGTATCAAAAATGGGGAAAAATTGCATTGCCGATTCAACTTTTCAGTTTTGTTATACTTGGTTTACGCAATGCATATAAAGTACCAGGCAGTTCTGCTTGATACGTCATCAAATGTAAGTCTACAGTTTATTTTCTGAACTATAGATGGCAGTAATGTTCGTAAAAGTTCTTGACATTTAGAGGTTTGACGAAATGTTAAATGCAAATTTAATAATAAAATATTAAATTATTGTAAAACTTTTTTACACCGCGATTAACCTTTGACTATGGTGCCATCTATCTGGTGTAATAATTTTTCGAAAGGTGGTTTTAAGTTCAGTTTTGAAGCTGAATGGAACCGACGACTGTAACCGTCATTGTACTTTCTGATTGGAGTTATCTAGTAGAAATTGTTAAGCTGTCCTAACCGAACCAATGAAATTTATTAACCGTGTCATCCGATACTACTTTATGTCACCGATACAAAGAAGAATAGGAAAAAAACCAACAAATCGATGTATCGACACAATAAAAACTAATATTAAAAATTGCGAAATAAATAATTGTACTTTATTTTTCCGTTTTATTTGTATCCGTGTTAATCCATTTTCTAATTTTCACGAATTAATTTTTTAAATTTATTTTAGTTGATTAATTTTAAAACTCGCCTCTGGCGCAAATCTGGGGTAAAGTGTAAATATCTTAACATTATTATGCTGCCCCTAGATGTAGACATAAAGAACGACATATGCTAAAAATGAGAGTAGTGTGAAGCCATTACACTCAGATCTTTGATGTAACGATTGTGATGTTAATTTTCTTAGTGCGGAGTCTGAAAGTAATATCCGCGCAAATTCTTTCCATTTATCTCCGTTTTGAGATCTCCTGGTTTAAAGGGTTGTCCGTGTACAATTTCCGAGGTTGTGTTTGTGATGAATCCGATATGGTAATCGGACGCCTTTGTGTAGGGTTTATAACTTAGTTGTTTTTATGAGTGAAGGTTGTTAGCCTGCCACTTAATCAGCTGTCATTGATTATATAGACCGACACAGCAGTAACACAACACTTTCACTTAACATTCAGGAGTAGTGGCTAGCTTTACAGTCAGCCGTAACTAACGCGGCAAAAAATACTATCGTAAGAAGACTACCGAGATCCCACACTGATTGGTTAGATGGTCAGTGCCGCAGCATCATGAAAAATGGTTCGCTCGTAACATTAGAAGCACTCTAGCGAATATGGCGGCAAAAGAAGCGCAAACATATGAAGATCGCATCAAAAACATCAGAAAATCCGAGAGACAGTTTTGCTAACTCCAGTAATCTCACTAAAGACTTTCTTTCAAGAAGTACACCTAGTTCGGCAAACTTACTTCCAAAATATACTAAATCGGAATGACGAAGTGACTTCCATTAGATGAATTGCTTCACCTTATGAATTAGGTAAAGAAATTTTTGTTTAATATCCCACATTTGAGGCGAATAATTTGCAAGACTTTTGATTTACTTCTTTAGTTTGAAGAAATCTGTAGCTCATGCGCATCGATTGTTTGCAAAAGCATATGGTGAGGTTGCCTTAAGTGAGAGAATTTTTCGAGAGTGGTTTCAAAAGTTTGAAGCGAAAATCGCGAAAGGCCAAAAGTGCACGAAGACGCGGAATTGGAAGCACTATTGGATGAATATTAGTGCCAAACGCAAGAAGAATTTACACTTACATTAGTAGTCACTGAACAAGCAATTTCACTTCGTTTAAAATGTTTGGGAATGATACAAAAGCAAGAAAATTGGGTTTCATAAGAACTGAAGCCGACAGATGTTGAACGCCGATTTTTTTTCATGTGAAAGGCATAAACGAAAGGATTTTTTGCATCGCATAGTCACTGGTGATGGAAATTGGATCCACTACGATAACCCAAAAAATGGGGGTCAACATCGACAACCGTATATTCATGGAAAAAAACTTATGTTGTATATTTCGTGGGATCAGCTTGGGGTCGTGTATTATGAGTTGCTAAATCCGAACGAAACCATTACTGGAGCTGTCTACCAAAAACAATTGATGAGATTGAAGCGGGCACTCACGGGATAACGCTCCCACTACTACTCCAGACACGAGAAAATTATTCTCCTGCATGATAAATTTTTCTCGCACATGTTGCGGCGCCGATCAAAACCTACTTGTAAACACTCAATTGGGAGGTGTTATCCCACCCGCCGCATTCGCCAGCCATTGCCCTATCTAATAACTACATATTTCGATCGATGACGCTTAGCCTGTCTGAGCAGCACCTCACATCATATGAAGGTACCAAAAATTGGATTTATTCATGGATAGCCTCAAAAGATGAAGCGTTCTTCTGACGTAGTATTCGTATGCTGTCAGAAAGATGGGAAAAGTAATGGCTAGCGATGGACAATACTTCGAATAAAACATAACCTACCGTTATTTCGCAATAAATGCCCAATCTTTGATAAAAACGGCTGAGACTTATATGTATACTCAATAATATGCAGGCAGAAATAAAGGCCCGAATTGTTGCTGAACCTAGATTTCTACAAATCTACAAACAAATCGATAAACCGAATAGAGTCGAGATACTCGAGTTATATACCGATGCTCCGGTATATATTAGGACCAGAACTAATGGAAAAACGTAATGTCATTGCGAGCCAATACTAAAACCATAAACTTACATAGAAGAATTAGATGAGTAATTAGAGCTTAAAAGGAAACGTATGGGCCATGAGAGCCTTGTTAGAATAGCTTGCCTGCAAAAAGTTACGGAGAACAAATTGGTGCATATATATTAATGTAAAACTGGGTGATATACTCGTATGGCCACGTTAGAATTGCGTGCCCGGACGCACTTCGATTCTCCTGCCCTGACACAATCGAAAAACATAATGTCATCGGGAATCAATAGCACAACCAAGAACTAACTGACAAATAATTAACGAGCATATGTTGAGCTAGAACTGGGGTATATATGGCCACTAGGATCAGAACTAACAGGAAATATAATGTCATTGTGACCAAAATCAACAAGTACAGAGAGAAAAGTTGACAAGTATTGATTGATCTAAAACTTGGCCATATTGGTCACGAGAGCCTTATGAGGATCGCATGTCCAGGTGCACTGGTATAGATTAGAACCAGAACTAAACGAAAAACACAATATCAATGCGAGCTAATACCAAACCCAAGAAATTACAGAGAAAATTTGATGAGTATTAACTGAGCTGTATAATTGAGACAAATATGACCACGAGAGCCTTGATAGAATCACTTAATCCGATGCACCGGCATAGAGTAGAACCAAAACTAATCGAAAAACATAATGGCATATCGGGTTAATGCCAAAACAAAGAAGTTACACCTATGGTTACATATGGCCCCCAGATCCTTGTTAGATTCGCATGCCCCACTGCATTGGTATAGATTAGAGCCAGAACTAATCGAAAAACGTAATGACAATTGTGAGCAAGTCCCAAAACCAAGAAGTTACAGGGACAAATTTGATGAGTGTTTAGTAGGCTAAAACTGGACCACATATGGCCACGTTAAGATCACATAGGCTTGTATTGTGGCCAAAATTGATAATATAGTTTGAACTAACTTCATTTAGTTTTCGAGTTAGGGCCTTATAAACAAAATATAGTGTCAAGTTTTCTTATTAGGTGCTTCCGTTCTATGAAACGACATAATTTTGTATTTTTGACATTTAGACATGATATGAGTATACTCATATATGATACGATCATATATGATCGCACCATACATTTTTTTAAATAAATGAGGGTATACTAGTGGAGAACCCTGTACTCTAAGAATACACCATTCACTTAGTCACAGATATTTATCTGTGTAACTTTAAAACACGAAATATACATGAACCAAGGTGGAACTTTGAGTATTTATTGCAACTCTTTTATCTGTGAAATACGCGAGCGAAACCGGTCATTTGCGAGGTTTGCTAAATTCTGATGCTGGTGACTTATTAGTCTATAAGTAAAAAATTTGCGGGTCTCTAACTTTATAGAGCAGTAGCCGAATCGCATTTTGGCTAAATACGTAATTCTTTTGTTGCACAAAGGGATTTGATTTTTTATCAATGTCTCATAAATTGTTTTCAGTTCTATTTACAAACTCCAGATAACATGGTGGAGACTAAAATCAACAAGCTTCAGAACAAAATTTGCATTGTTGCTATCACTATGTGACGTAGGTTTCAGTGGTTGCTTACTGCACACTTAGGCCAATTTTTAAGCCCATTGTGATACCACTCATTCACTCCACATCATTAACCCACCTAATTCACCTACTCACACAACTACAGTATACCACCTGCACATTGCAAGCTCCATGTCAACCTGTACATTGACATGGAAGGTGGGTCGGCGCGTGACACGGAATTCTGCACTCCATCAGAGGGTCTTAGTTGTATTTATTAGCATCACCGATCGTAATCGATGATGAAAATTCGATTTGCATCTAGCCTCTGATGGGATTCGAACCCAGCACCTCCGGTCCAAGTGCCGAAGCTTTAACCACTGCACCATTTGTCCGGTCACTATGTGACGTAAATATTACATGAACTTGATGCATGTATAAGTCTAATAGGCCAGGTACATATTGATTTTGACGGCGTTCACTTTTAAACACTTTCGTTTCAAAAGTGGTGCGCCTTTAGGAGAATTGAGAGTGTGAGATCTACAATAATTCGTGTGTTGATATTTTGTAACCATCAAGGTTCATTGCATTATCCAGCAAGTCTAATAAAACATGTCCCCATTAATATTTATGCTATTGTGGCTGATACTCTATGTTTAATTCAAGTTATTTCAAATTTTAAATTCATTTTATTTTTATATTCAATTTCACACATGCCTGATGACATTCTGGATTTATAAATAATAAATCGATACGTACGATGTACAGTGCTCGTGTAGTGTGAGAGTGTCCAAAATTAAATCATCGTATACAAATATCCAAAGCTGTATGTAAATTTCTTTTTCATTAGTGCTCATGTACTTGTTGTAAGTAAAAATATTTTAACCATATAGAGACTAGCATATTTTCATTCCAAACCGTAAGAAAACCGCAACAACAATCGTGCACGACCAAGAAAACAATAGAAACTGTGTATACATGGTAAAAGAAGATGATAATTTAAAAACGCGACATCCCTTAAGCCCTAAATGATTTTAAAGTTTTCATTTTCGTTGTGCGACGATTTATAAGACAAGCAAGGTACAGTTATCTTACAACATAGAAACTATTACTTTGTATCGATTAATTATTTAGTACTGGATTCACCCGCGTTATCATTGCGATACCAATAATTGTTTTGTATTTAAATTATGCGAGATAACATTGACAATATTTTGTTTTAAAGACTTCAACTATTGAGCAGTCTGACGAACCGTGTCGCTCTCAACATATAGAGACGAGGGCTGAAACTAATTTTAAATAGTGATTTTCATAACAGCGTCAACTTTGACAGGTTCTTTGCAGTGCACCGCTGGTATTGACAATCTTGATATGTTATGTGTGAAAATTAAAATTGAAGACAAAAGATAAAATATATTCGTTCTATGTGCCTACTTGCGTCCGAGTGTAGTCCAACCGAGACGTACCATGAGCTTTTGGTCATTGGAGATTTTAACCTTCCTTCAAACACAACTAGTGCTAAGGAAACCTTATTCATGGATAATATCTTAAATGCTGGTTTATGCCTAATTAGCAATATTAAAAACAACCGGACGGGCAGCTTGATCTAGTTTTTTCGTAGGATGCCAATATAGCTACAGAAGCAAACCTGATACATTCCACTATTGACCCCATCGAAACCTGTCACATTTTGTTGTGAGTTTCATTATGCTAATATAGAGTCAGAAATCCCCTACCATTTCAACATTCGCAAAGTCGACTTTATGAACGCCATTTTAAATGATAACGGCGACATTGATATTTTAACGGTTAACTTCTATGTTGCTATTTTTGTAACCAGCAAAACAAACATCAGCCCATCTAACGTGATTTATCATATGCAAGTCGATGTCATTGCTAACCCTAAACGCTTTAAGCTATTTGTCAATCTTTAAAAGGAGTCGGACGGATATCCAACAAGGTTAAAGTTCGTGCGCGTACTATGTACGCCCAGTTTTTTAATCTTTCTTTTAAAATTTCAACCCGGCCTAAACTAATTTAAATATTTGAATGGTTTTACTCAAACATTTCTTGTAGATATAGTCATCGATTATAATACGGTGGTTGGGAAAATAAACAACTTAAGAAACGATTTCTCGTTCGGCCAAAAAATCGTAGATACAGAGTACTTTTCAGATTCTCGACGATATGAAATTTTTTTAAAATTTATTAACCCCCCTGACTCTGATAAGTTTGCGACTTGGTGCGAGAAGAGCCCCTTAAGCGATTACATTCGCAACCTTCTGGATATTTTTTCAATGATGATGTCCAGTATTACGTACATAAGAAATATTGGTGTTACCTGCGATAGAGAATTGAAATTTAGGATACATATCGGAAGTACGATGAACAGAGCCAACCTTACACTACTAAAGCGCTTTACACGACCTTCGTTTGCCCACTACTCGAATATGGCTGTCAAGTATGATCTCCATATCATAGTAGTCATACAAATCAAATTGAAACAGTGCAACGACGATTAATTGGGTTCGCTTTGCGTGGTCTTCGCTGGATGGACAGCTTCAATTTACCTAAATTAATTATTTGAGGTAAATTAATTGCAATTTTTGTACGTTTTAAATTTTATTTTGTGTCTTAGTTCAGCTGCCTGATATTCTTGTTTATAATTCCTTTGGATTATACTCAAAAAAAAAAAATAATACTAATAATATTGATGGAGAACTCCTCGTTGGGAATTATTTGGGGTCGTTGAGGATTTTTGATTGAAATCGGTTTACCGGAAATGGCAGCTTCGATATGAGCTTTATCGTTTTTTACAAATATTTTGGAAAGTATATCACTAACAATAAACACGATTATGAACTAGGAGATTCTAAATAAATTTCGCAATAATATGGGTCCAGGTCAGTCTCCCAAAATTTAAACGGAAATAACGATTTTTGACAAAAATGAAATATTTTTGAACATAAATTTGGCACCTATAATCATCTATATCCGAACGAATTGATTGATCGGAATGAAATATCATACTTAAATTCTCTTCATAAATTGGCGGGCCCCAGTGATGTTTCACTCAATATGTCTCACATCACTCAATATGTCTCGAGGTAACAATACTTTTTTGCAAAATCCAGACATAGTTTCCTTCATGAGCAATACATTCATTTCAGTGTTCCTCTAACATTTCGATATCTTTTTCGTAAAACAATTTATTTAATTTCCAAATATAGGTATTTGTTTCGGCTATGACTTCAGCACTTGATGCGAACCTCTGTGCCTGGGATTGCTGGGAGCCAGATACGAAGAATACTGAATGTATTCAGATTGGTGAGCCTTTTTCTCATATTCAATGAGGCATCTGATAGTTCTACCTGCGTCTTCTGTTATCATCACAAGAATTATCGACGAAAATCACCAACCTCATCCCCATGCTGGTCCACAGTTGTTATTGGGAATATTATGGCAGAAGTCCTAGATCATCAATGGGAAACAAGCTATTCGTAAGATCATTAACAAGTACTCTCGTGGGAAATAGGTAACTTACCACAATACAGAGTCGAACACATAAGGGCGTTTCAGAAGGTAGGTACCGATTTTGCTCGGCCTTCCTTTGATTTGGCAATGGATTTAGCTACGAATTGTTTCCTATTAGCGTTGAAGAGATTTGTGGCTCGACGTATAGGTTCTGTACTGATATGTATAGCGATTGGCGTTCTAACTACAATGGAGCTGGAGGTCGATTACGAGAGGTGTTTCAGTGCATCAAAAATAACCACGACAACATTTACAAAGATTTCAAACGTGGCCGTCGTTTTTGCCGAGTTGTTGGAGAAACGGTTTTGTCGCTCGAGGAGTTTCAAACACTGCCGGTTAAGATAGAACCCATCCTGATTTCACGCCGGCTCACTTTTTAATGGTCATGAATTAATATTGTTAATGAAATAAAAATAGTGGATGAGAAAATATGCAATCTAAATAGATTCGAACTACTTCAACAAATGATCCAGCAGTTTCGGAGAATGTGGCATGTGGTTGCATTAGTTTTGCTTACAAAGATGGACAGATTAGTTCGAGTAGCCGTTATTAAAATAATCGCAGGTACACTTCGTATACTTTAAAATTATTTATAATAATTAGTGCAGATGATAGCATACTTCTAACTTGGTTCTAATCTAGTTTGTTGTAATTAAGTCAATCTAAAAGCATATTTTTATAGTTTAAATCAATAATTTGTAACTTAAAATAAATTTAAAGCCAAAATAGTTTACCTACCTTGTCTAGGTTTTTTTATTTACAATAATTTAATCACGTTTACTGTCAAAACTTTAGAAAAACGGGTGTATTGGCGCGAGAAAGGACTGGTGATTTATCGGAAAAGAAAAACACGCCAGGCAGGTGCGAAAAAGATTTTGGATCGTGAACACCAACAATATTTGCATAAAGAATACAATAATTATAAAGTCCTACACGGTTCACACAAGTTAAGAGTCAGAGATGGGCATTTACGCGTCACACATCTACTATTTTTCACGTACTACTTTTCACTACTATTTTTCACAACGTCAACTAATCATAGTAATCTAAAAGAAGTGCCATTAGAAAAAGCCATTTGACCAGTCCTACTCTGTAAATTTCTACATCATAATTCGCTAAAAAAATAGCAATGTAATCCGAACTACTGTATCCTACGGAATTAAATATTTGATTGTCTGTGCCGTAACAATGCTTTATTCTTATTTGGAGTGGAATCGTTTTATTTTTGGGAACATACTCATACACTAGTTATTTTATAACCGCGATATTTCAAATTACATTGGCAAAATTATTTAAACACTTTACAAAAATAAAAATAAAAAATAAAAATTGTGTACTGTGATGTGCGACAGCAATCTTCCATCCCGTTAAATAAATCTATTTGACAAGAGATGGCGCGCAAATCAAATAATAATCGACCTTGCCCATCCCTGTTTAGAATTAAGTCGAAGGTTCCGAATTTATACTAAGTCGAGCAAAGTGACACATACAGGGTTCCTCTTAAACATATCTAATGTCCCTGGACAATTTAGAAACAACTTCAGCGTTCGAAGTAAGTAGTAGTAGTAGTATTTAAACTATTTATTGTATGTTGATTGGTATTTTCAATATACCATATTAGATATTATCTCTGTAATAATTAAATCCAATTTGCGTCCGACCATTTCGTTCACTCTTATGTCTGGAACAGAAGTATTAGTGCGAGTCTTTCTCACTTTCAAGTGTCTTTATGCAAAGCCTAAGGTATTATATCTTGCGTACATATAAATATTTTTCACATTCTACGTGTGCGAAACGTTAAATTTGGAACATTTTGTGGCACGCTTTACTTCATGTATTGCAGTTTCTTTAATCTGTATTTAACTACAAATATAAACAACAACATAAATAGTAAAAAAAACTCGCGACTTGCAATCATCGTCTTGAGTATAGAAAATAAAATAAAGAAAATAAAAAATGTTAGATAGGGACCACTATATGCGAACGATAAAAATCTTCAATATTTTCTTCTGCTGCTGTGCTATCACATCGTCACACACACTTTGAATACACAAAATACATAATTTCTCTTTACAACTCTTTTCTGTTTCTGTTGTAAAATGTTTCATCTCCGCGTCTCAATTGCGCTCAAACACAAAGTCGGTTAACGATTGACGTGGTAAATTTTTATAATATGCTTCGTTTTATTTTGAACCGAAATCGGAATTTATTCCATATCAACATGCAGTTTACAATTTTTTTTTTTAATACAAATTTCTCTATAAATTCTGTAAGCCTTGACAATGAAAATTCATTCTTGGTTCAACTTCTTAATGGACCAATACGAATGCTAAACTCGTTTAAATATCGTATAAAATATTATCGTTAACCGTGAAAATATTCGTAAAAGAAAATTCGTCAATTTATTTGTATTTATTATATTTATGATATTTAGAAAAATTTAAATAAAAAAATCGTGAAATTTATAATTAATTGTTGTTTGTGGGAAATTAAGTGATTTGAGTGAGAAAAAAATTTGAGTGATTTTTCAAGTGAATTTATTGGTGGAAAATTTAAAATTTTCGTGTTTTATTTATTTTTTGCGTGATTTGGATTTGGATAATATTGTAAACAAAATGTGGAAAAAATTAATCGTATTGTTAATTTTTGTTATGGAATTATGTTTAGCACAACAGCAAGGTAAGATAATTCGCGATTTACATTTAATTGTGCCCTGAAGTGTTTATGTTATTAATATTTAGGTGAAGGTTAAACGAATTAACTGTCACTGTTGAGCGGGTCAGTTTTTTACTCAAGTAAAAAATTCTAAATATATATAAATATATATATCGAATATTACGCAGATTGAGTGAAATATTAAATTTAACATATTTTTAATTAGAGATATGTTTTACGGTTAAATAGGCATTTTGTTTTCTGAACACCTTAAAATATCGAATATTACGTAGTTTGAGTGAAACCCGGTTACTAAGTAGTTTGAGTGAAATATTAAATTTTTAAGTTGGAGTGTTTTTAACATTGATTATATAGTTAGTATGAGATGTTTATGCATGTTAGACATTCTGAACCGATACGAAAAACATTGTAACACAATTGAAAATAATAAATTTAATACAACTGTCAATTGGCTTTTACATCCTTTTCAATTCTCTCCATTCGTACGATGGTGACAAGCTTGTTGACATAATGATTCGTATAATATAGTGTATGGTTTTGAAAGATCGTTATTTGGGGTCGGGTCAAATGTATAATTGCCAATTATCGCGGTAATAATAAATTTGAGATATGTTGACGCTAGCAATATCTCTATTCCCAACATAATTTCGTCGTTCAACCATGCCACCCCGATTATTCGTTATGTTTTATTATCTATAGTTGTTAAGTGTTGTTGAGAGTTGGGCGATAATCCCCATTAAGCCACCTACAAAGTTCATTGATAAATATTTTGGTTTATTGATATGCAAATTAAGCTGATTAGAATTTTAGGTCAGTATTTTGTGACAATTGGAGAAATTTATAAATACGTAAATTTGTTCGACTGTACTGTACATCACATATTAATATGATGTGACTGTATACTGTCGAAATGAATTTTATAAACAACGAAGTAATTTTAGATCTGAAAGGATTTATCATTTGAGATAACTTTCCTTCTTCAGATCTTATCATTCTATGTACCGTCTCGTTTCATTGGAATTGAATTGAAAGTTTTCATTCTTTTTGTACTTTAAGTAGTTTTGTCGTTTATAAGTTGTTTAAAAACTTTAAAGTAAAAATGACAACGTAGATGATAATATATCCAGAACCCTGCATTGTACATATATCTCGGCATTACAAAATTTCATTTTCGTTGCAGTTCAATGAACAATGAGATAAATCGATTGTAAACTGATGTAATTGTTATCAATTATATATGCAATATAGATAGAGAAAATAGTTTTTAGGTGGCATGCGATGGTGGGTGATGCCGGTAGTCAATAATGTGTATAGTAAATTGATTTTAATCGGAATCGATGAAGAGAAAATTTATTATGATTGCATTTTATGTACAACATGATCGTACTCGTATATAATAATCATAATTGTCATTAATCACATCATAACCAATTCATCATTTTACTTTTATATAAACACAAATCATTAACGGTCAAGGCGCGGAGTAGATTAATGGATTCCATTCGACGACGTTAATTTCATTTCCGGGTGACAGAAAAATTTTCTACCGGAATTTGATGAATATTAGCACGATGTCAATCCAGAAGATGGATTAAATAATTTGCTGGTAATGAATGAAAGATGATTATGTACCTTCCTATTCTTAATTGCGAACCTTGAGTATATGGATCATAATATTGTGATGTTGCGATCACAATTAATTAGGGAGTGATTTATTAAAGAAACGTGATTCTGCTAGTTGGAAGCTAATTCAAGGTTTATTTTAATTTCAAGTCTTGTTTTGTATTATCGAATATTTTAGAGTTTCTTATCGTAAGAGATAATCTTTAACTTTTACTATCTGTTTACTTTCAGTTTCATTGTACTTTAGAGATTTTATTTTAGTTAAAGATTATTACAAAAATACAAACTAACTAGGTATCTTAATAAATACATTTTGGCCCACATTCTCAGCAGTGGAAAGATGGAGATTTTTAAATATATCATTACCAGATTGCATTTCTCAAATCGGTAGAGAGTAACTCTAAAAGTAAGAATCGTTTTCAAGTAGCGAAATTTTTGAAAAAGCAACCACCCTGCACTTACTCAATATTTGTAAATTAATCAGTTTTGCAATAGGCCTTCAGTTAAAAATAGCCAACCTATTTTCCTTCTTATGGATTGGGACTATTAGGAAGTCCTCCAAATAGATGAAAAAATTCGTACTCAAAGAGGCCTTTGGAAAACAGTCATAAGTAGCCTAGGTGTCAATGCATTTTTCACATTAGGCAAGAGATCGATTTGAGAAAAGCTTACGACATCAGAATAATAACCATCAGGCTTATTTTTTATAAATTGGTAAACTGCAGTGATGTTTGACCGCATGGTACGATATTTTTCCATATATTGCCATCCATAGCGTAGGCGGTCTTCCACAAAGATCCATTTTCGTTGGTGGCGACCGAAGGTCTACTTAGTGATCCGGTTTTGAATTCGCAGAACATGACCTAGCCAATCAGTCTAGATGATTTTATGAATCCTATTATATATATTTCTCAAGATTCCGCTTTCATTTATTGGCCCGAGCATCATTCGAATTATTTTACGTTCAAATAGAGTTTCTGCATATCTCTTGTCACTAGCAGCCATGACTCACAACCGAAGGTGATCACTGGTCTTATCAGCGCCTTGTAGATGTTAACTTTTGTTTGACGCGAAATGTTGCGGGACTTGAAGATTTTAATGTTTGCGTAAAATGCTCGATATCCAGCTACAAACACTTTCAATTTCTCGTCTTCTTCTTGCGGTAACCATTTATTTGGTTTTTGCTTCGTAGACTAGAAGGTCAATTAGATGAGCTGTTGATGCTAAAGGTAGAATGACTTCTTTTACGGAGACGATGTTGCGACTCATAATGCATATACCATCAGCCTATGTTAATAGCTGACTTGATTTAAAATACAAGCTATGTTGAGCCAACGGACGACGTATTCTAGAGATAATTGATATTATTTCGAAGACTTCCGAGAGTTTACCTTTCAGTTTAATTTTGCAATTTGAATCGCTTACCATTAATTTGCACATAAATGTCAGTTTCGGCGGGATACCTTGATAGGCCAGAACGTCACACATCGTATTCCTCTGTATGCTTTCATAAGCGTGTTGAAAGTCTACAAAGAGATTGTGAACAGGGATGCTCTTTCTGTAACATTTTTCCAATATAATCCTCAATGATCGGTGGTTGATCTGTTGGGGCGAAATCCACACGTGTAGTCGCCCAAGATGCACTCACTACATATCGATACTTTTTCTGCCACTACGTTGGCCAAAATTTTATAAAGAGATTTTAGCAAAGCTCTTCCGCTGACGTTATTGCAATTTAATCTATCTCCGTCTTCCTTTCTCTTTTATGTTGCTTTAGCTATCGCTTTTATGTTGCGATATCTATCTCTAAGACTGGAATTTTCAATGTTAAGCACACGTTGATTGTGCTATTCTCTTTTTTTCCGTTTGTAAGGAAGAGTGGAGAATTTCCTCGCGGTGCTGTATTCGATACGTGATTGTCTTGTATATAAGAATATTTCGCTGGTGTACACGATATTTTTTTCGAATCATTTTCAGTTCTCGGTGAAGTTTGTCCAATTGTTAACGAACATGCTTTCGTTACCGCAGATTTAATTATATACCACTGATTTTGCGCGAAATCGAGTACTGGCTGGATGTTAAGATGGTGCTTTTGGTAACGTGGTTGTTAAAAGTATCATTATTCTAACGTGGGCGGGGTTCGTTGGAATCAACTGTTCTAAGTTGTTGATAAACGAAAGTTATATTTTGCAACCACAAGGAAGTAATCGGAATCGATGTTAGCTCTGCATCTTGTTTTGATATCGTTGATACTGGATGTGATCAATTCCGTTAACCGTATTTCCGTCATTTGATTTCCATGTACCTTTATGAATGCGATACCATGAGAAGTATGGAGTGACGGTAACTAAATTATGTTGTAAAGCTTATTCGATGATGTGCGTTCTGTTGCTGTTTGACATATGAAGTAAGGAGTCCGTTTCAACACTGCCAATTTGGGCATTAAAATTACTCAAAATGATGTTGACGTCATGCTGAGTTATTTTGCTCAGACTACTTTCAGGTGATCGTAGAAAGTATCTTAGCGATGACTGTTCAAAAAGCTGAAGGAGGTTTTCACTGTTATTCAGGCTGAGTACATTCCATGTTCCGAGTTTAAAAGCGTAGTCCTTAATTTGTGTCTATGGGGTCGTTGTTGAAATTCCAACTTTAAACAAGGCCTTTATTGAGGTTTCGTAACAATTTGTTTTACACAGATTAGGGTAGTAGCCCAACTCAAACTGCTAAAGGTCCTGGCCCTCACAAGTTTAGTCTACCGCTTTTATGCGGGTAGTTACCGGTGGCCGCCACGAGAAAGCAGTGTGAATACTGGGATTATTAGATTTTTGTAGTTGCAGCAGATCCGACACAAGAAATGAGTCCTGTGTTTGTTACTAACAAAATTATTATAAAGTTCGAAACTTAGATTTGGGAAATTGTTGAAAATATTCTGATAATTGTCGTTGCCATAGTTTATTTCTAAGGTTTGAAAGTGAACGCAGTTTTCTATATTAACAAGTTGGGAAAGGCAGCACATTTTCTCGGAAGTACAAGTGTTCAAAACATTCATTACTTCAATACGCCTACGTCGGTCTGAGACTTCTTCTTTTGTATGAACCTGGAAGGTCCCAACCTGGCTGGGAGGATAACTGTAGCGACATTATCGGTAAGGAATAGCGAGCTCCGATCTGTCTAGGTTGACATGTACTGCAACATGAACCCTAGGTTCCAAACCCCGCACCAAATTCAAAGTAGTTATTGAAGTTTTGAGATAATTTTTCACTAACCATATTTATTCGTGGTATAGATGAATTAACTAAATTGTAAATTTCTTAATGCTCTGCAGAGTTAAGGTCTTCAGTTGGGGCAGAAACAAAATCATGCAGTCATGTGAGTCGAGGAAATAGCCCCAGTTAACAGGCCGGCAAGCCATACCCTATAGACTGTTAAATTTCGCTGTAATGGAACATTTACCATTTAACCACAGACCTAGAAAACAACCGGAGCGCCGAACGGCATAGGTAAAATCAAAAATTTGTAAATAAACCTCAGTATTATGAGAGTCAAACAATAGGATACTCCAATTGTTCTATACTGTCATACAACACACAAATGTGGCAGGGGCTTTTTGAAGTTTACTTCCAAGGTGAAATTGTCAGGAAAATTTACAGTGGTAACACCAAGATGATTGACTATGTCAGATCTAGCGATCGTTCCCCAAAAACAGAAGGGACAGACAGTTTACATCTAGTAATGACTAATAAACTTGTTTTAGATGGATTAACATTTCCGCAACTTGTAGAGCGTAATAATGTCTTAACAAGTAATTCATCGATAACCAATAACCAGAAAACATCTCCCTGTGGCCTCAGTGGTGGTAGAGAATGGTGGTACTATTGACGTCACCTACAATATCCAAGAAAGTTTTTACGAGAAATTCCTTATTATCAAGCAAACTTTTAATGCTTTTAATAAGCTCATGTAGAGCAGTGTCACATGATTTGCCAGCTCTGTAAGTTCAGTTAAAGTAAGTGAACTGGAATGAGAAGAAACCCGTGCTGTATAATTCAGAAGAAAACCCCCATCAGGATCACCTGCCATTTACGGTGAAAAGATGAATAATGATACAAGAATCGTTTCTAGTCAGAGACCTAATAATTCTGGCGATTCCAGATTGACTATTAATTTCTTTATACAGAAGATAAACCAAGAAGTTTTAGAAGCCGGACTCTTTAAACTTATTTTTATATTTTTGTGGTACTCCAAAAGTTCTCATAATCAACCTTAAGACTAAATTTTTTGGAATAACAAAGGCAAAACTACTAATTCAATGTCGTTAAAACCAGCTGGGATATAACCTCAAAAGGGAAAGCTTTCCTTAGCTCCTTAAGATAACTTGCCAATTGAAAATAAAAACGATAATAGACATTGAATACACAAAGTAATATCAATCACCTCTATAAGCTCAGCTTAAACACTTTAAATAGTCAAGTAGTTAACAACCTCTATTGTTTATATCGGAGCTAACCCAGAACTTGTGATGAGTGTTGTCATCGCAATACCTCTAAAGGTGATTGCGTTTTCCTGCTATACATGAAATGAAAACGATTAATAAACTCCTGCAAAGTCGGAGGTGAAATGGAGAATTAGGGAGATGCACCGGCACTAACACCAGTGATTTCCGTAAATTCAAAGATTCGAACTGCAGTTTGGGATAAGAATGGTACTAATTGTGTGGAAAATAAAAATGTAAGTTCTAACCTAACGTCGAAATCGCAAAAACCGCACCGCCAACAAAGTATGGTTCCTGAATTAGTCATATATACATCCTTGACCCTAAAGATAATCGTCCCATATTTCAACATCATAAAGGCTAGCTTGCAGAATCCCTGACAATACACTTGGGAAATTAATTTACACTTGGGGACATTAATAAGTGGAATACATTAAGCACTCCTATACTCTTGATAAGATTGTGTTCAGTAGAACATCGCCTGAGTTTCGAACCTCCCTAGTTTTTTTAGTGGTTGTTACGGGGTTCATAAGGTTATTACAAATATTCCTAAGGTGCAATAGCATTATTTTTCCCAGACAAAGGTTTATATCGGGTATCGTTGATTTTTGTGTGTGCCATTTTTGCGTGAAGGTGACACGTTAAAATTGTTTGGAACCTTTGTGTTATTTCTATTTGACTAATGAATAATAATGTTAAAATCTGTGAAGTGTTCGTATTGTACTCAGATGCAATTGAATCTAGTTTAGTATTGACTACCCCATTTACTATAACATCAAAATTATCAATAAACTATTTTAGTGAAATATTTTTCGTGGCCTAAATTACCGTGGTGCAGTTGTTTGCCTATGTACTCGTAAGAGCATAATAAACCATGTTTACACTACGTATTCAAAGTTCGGGTGCCATCAGAATCATAATCAATTGTTTCTTATCTCAGATAACATGAAACTACTTTCACTGTTTAAGTGAGTTGTAAAATATATTCGCTTCCGTTGTTGCTTTTACAACCGATGCAGATGAGAGCAAATTTCTGTCGACATTTATGATACGGCGTCTAAAAGGAATTTAAACAGAATTATGACATTATATTGAAAATCCATTGGTGTATTACAGTCTTCCTCAATCACATTGCTAAACTTTTGCGTAAATGGCATATTGTTAACGTTAGCCGAGAAATTAATGTCAATAAAGACGTCTCGTAACTACTAGCTGAAATTGTCGATAAACGAGAATTCTACCTTCCAATTTTAATAAGGATTTTTTTGTTAATCATTAACATAAAAACAATTTTAAGCTCTGCAAAGTATGGGTTAACCCATATCGTAAAAAATACTTGTACTAAAATATATTTTATGTCTTTAGTACCGTTTATGACTAACTTTAATCGGTGTAAAGTAAAACCTGGGTTGAATTGGAGTAAAAGCAGGTTGTACTGCTATATGTTAGAAGAAAGGGTATGGTTTGATTAAAAACATTTAAAGTTTACACGATGAGGTCAGTTCTGCTCTTTTAAATGCTGTTGTACACCACGGTAATTATTAGACTTTAATCAATCTTTATTATTATAACGAGGACAGGTATAAGCCACTCTTTACTTTTCTAAAATTTACTTTGTTGACAAAATTGTAAATATCAGTTCCAACAGACCACACACCGTCTTCTAAACGTTTCTAATAAGTTGTTCATCTGCAACATCACGGTGCGCATGTCACCATACGATTGAAAGCGTAGTATATCATCAACGTTGATGTTTGATGGTTGCAATGTAAAAGCAAGGAGAAATAGTTCTGCATCACTTCAAGGACGGATTGGTGTCCGTTTGTACTTCTTCGGCATAATTATGAAGCCCTATTATGTGGATTCTTCCCTATTAAGGAGCTTGTTTCTGATACACCAGTATTAAATATAACTTAAAAGAACCCCGTAAAAATATCGAATTGCTTTCCAGACACCGCGTTTGAATTTAACGTACCTAGTAATTGTAACTTTTAGGTTCATAAAGTTATTATTAAGCCCCACAACTAATTTCATCGGGTGTCAAATTATAAAGAAATCATGATGGGTCAGTAACTTTACTTAAAGTTAATATATTCTTTCCCATTTTTTTAAATTCTGAGTCTACTGTACTTGTTGTGTAGCCTGAGAAATTTCTGAGAAACGTTTTATGATAACAAAATACAATAGATAAATTGAGTTACCCATCTTTTGTGGAGCATGCAACGTTTCAAACGTTATAAAGAAAATAAAATAAACCCAAGCACCTCCATCTACTCCCTGGATCATTATTTATCGATAAATAACAGAAACCGAAATAACCGTGGTGAATTTTAAATAAAAGTGGTGAATAATACATAAACTTTTAAGAGCCTTTAGCATTTTCTGTCGCAACCAGCAACCTCGAGTGCCAAAAGTCGAATTGTTTAAGTTAGAAATGTTCAATGATGGCACGGCCCTGCATAAAACTCAGTATAACTGTTAAATTAGGTACTATAAAATAGAAGTACTGACCCATCTCTCTTTCTCTCTCCTTCAGCTCTCACGTCCTATGAAGGGATTCTGCCGCCTGCATGAAGGTCCTCCCTCCGTCGAGATTATATGCTCGCGTGCTCCAGTTTTTGCCATTATATTATACGTAGATTTTGTCCGACATCGTCTCGACATACATCGGCGGGTTGTTGTTCGTTGTTCTGAGACAACGTAGCCTAGCCATTTAAGTCCGTTGGAATTATTGAATCCGATGATATCGCTGCCTTCGAGAAGTCTCTTTATATTATGGCTCATACGAAATTACAACTTTAATTGAACCAAAAATAGATCGAATTAGAAGTCAGGGTTCGGCAGTAATTCGGGCTTTTATTTCTTTACGTGCTTGCAGTGTTAAAAGATACGGTTAACATTTTTAATTAATTGCCATCAAACAAAAACTCTGTCTCTCGGTAATTTTCATTTCTTCTTACTAAACAACAGTGGTGAATTTTAAATAGGAGTGCTGAAAAAAACATAACATTTTTAAGAGCCTTGAATTCAACATTTTTCCATAGGACTCTGAATTCTTAAGACATCTAGAAATCAATTTATTTAAATTAGTAATTTTGAGCGACGCCATAGCCTTGCCGGTTTTATAAATTATACGGTATAATTGATAAAATAATTATCGTCAAATAAAAATATTGACCCGCCAATGATTGAAACAGGCGATTCTACATGGACAAAAATATGTATAAATAAACAATCTTGTATGGGCGGTACGTGATTCGGATAATCTTACCTTCTTCATAATAAATAAGAATGGTGAATTTTAATTACTAGTAGAGAATTCAACTACAACTTTCTGAGAGCCATCACGTCTTGGAGGAGATGTTTTCGGTTCCATTTCAATAAGTTAATTCCTAATGGGAATGAATCGGTGCTGGGGTGAAATTCAATCGGTGTCGAAAACCTGGACAGAAACAAGGCTTCATTTGATTAATCGGTATGTGCACCAGGCTCCAACAAAGAGTTACAGTAAAAGTGTTAAAGAGTATTCATTGTTGATAGCATTAAGGCAAAGTTATAAGTCGAACGAAGTTTTAGGGTGAAAAATTGTGAAACGATCCTTAAAACGCATGGTCATGTTTGATTCTTATTGCGATAATTTTTTGTTTTTGTACTTTCTTTAATAGTGCCGGCACGAATAGTCGGTTCATCTAATAGTTTAAAACGAAATACGCAAACTTTCTTAGCATCCCTGGAAAGTTTAGTTTATTTTAAGAAAATAACCGTCAGTATATATGGGAACCATGAATTAGTGGAAAAGTTTTGCCTACTCACCGCGGCCTCATCTCTTTGCTCCCTTAGAAAAATAATTTTTTGTTTACAGCAGTTTACTACTATATATATCGAACGTTTTATTTGCGGATTGTGTCTCGACCATATTAAGAAAAAATTCTCTTAATTTAAAATTTGTGAAGGAGCACGGAGTCAGTATCATATTGATCACTATAACAAATAATAATGCTGTTTATAGATGCATGCCTATATAAAAACGTTGTTTAGCAGCAGAATATTAGTGTAGCCTATTTGCCCGTCCCCACTCACAAAAACAAGTTTCCCTTCAAGTCCTCTATTTTGACTTCAATATAACCCATTAGAAAAGTTCGACAATTTGTTTAATGAGTTAAGCCTTTATGGGCTTCTATTGTGTTCTCTTTCTAAATGCCAGAAATTCTAAATTTCCAACCGGGAACTTCTTTAAAGTGATGATTGTTTTTCCTTTTGGAAAATATGGTAAAATCTACCATAGATTTGGAGATTCCTGTCTATCATTTGTTTAAAGGCTAGCTACCTTAAAATGATCTGGTTATTAAATTTTTAGTGGTAAATAAATTTATCATGATTTCTTGAATAGGCCTCACCGTAAAAGGAATATTTAATTTTGATCGTGTTTTTTTCATAAAAATGAACGTTACATCGAATCAATTAGTAAATTTGATGAGTTTTTATTAATTGTAAAAAGAAAAGACTTAATTAAGCTTCAAATTACATCAATAAATCGCGAATCAGCCTCAGGCTCAGAATACCTTAAACAGTAATTTATTAACTATAAACCTAAACGGTAGAAAAGCGATCCATAATCATTTTTCCCATCCACGTACATTCGATCAGAATGCATTAAAAAACAATAAAAATGTTTCGATCGTGCAATAATCGAATATCCATTTAGCTTATTTAATTAAATTTATAAAACTTGATTTCAAAAACTCTTTTAAATGAAAAGCGATCAAACAGCTGACAATTAAAAAAAATCAAGAAGTTTGCCCCCTCTAACCTAGAATAAAATTGAATTTTTGTTTTTGTTAATTTTCTTAAATTACGAAAGGTAATAAATATTATTTATGAAAAGCTGCATAATCCATACATTAAACATTTATACAAGTAAATACAAATGTATAAAGGGTTAACAGTAATTGAACATAACATGATCTTAAGATTTTTATTTCTTTTCTATTTTCGAATTTTCTTCTAAATTCTTTTATTTAATACCACCCGCTGTTGTTTTTTATGTGATCGATCTTTGAATTTATATTTTGTTTTACTTATAAAAACGATCAGCTTGTTGATCGTTTTATAAATCCCCGTTGCCGTATTTAAATTGAAAATTGAATTTGGCAATCCACAACAGTATCTCGCGTATACGTAAATCGCTTTGATATTATGCGCACGCGCGTTTTGTTACTGCACAGACTTAATTAAATTTTTTTTAACTTATTGGTTTATACGAGTATACACCGACATAACGTAAGTACATAATTATATATATGTACGTGTATTTGAATTTTACTTAGTCATGGATATCATGCCAATTAACCCATGATCTAAGGTAACTGTTTATGTGATGTTAGCTTATTCTAAATTATGTTTGAATATGTCTGACCTTGGATGACCTTGAAACGTTTGGGTAACAGCAGCAGGAAAACTTTCTCATTATGTGTTAATTAGCGCTCATGGGGAAAAATTAGTATTAGTCCAGGAGCCGAAAAAATAGTTAATCAAAATTACAAATTTCGCCTTAAGGTCAGTAAAAACAAATTTCGGTTTATAGAGAAAAACAGAAGCCATTAAACCCAACTTTAACATGTTTGAAAGGTGGCTAAACTGGGAAGATTGGTGTTTATCATGAAAATGTACTTTTGATAAATGCTCGTTCTGAAATCGGGGAAAAACGAATATGCGCCTAAAAGATGCTATTCTACGATACTTTACAAAACGGAAAATGTTTACCTGTATAAGACGAAATATAATTTCTATTCGTAATCTTATTTTGGTATAAATTATCGATATTTTAAATAATTTAGTTAGTCATATGATTGAAATATATTTATTATAATTATATAAACCAAAAATAATCTTAGTAATAAAGATAAAATGAAAAAAGATTTGTGGGCCAAATAACAAGGATTTGGTCACATTGCCACCTGCACAATGCAATAGATAAAAGCTGTCCGAAATTCAGTGAAGCAAATCCTGTAAATTTTGGCACATAGCCACCTATATATTACAAAAGATGTAGGTTGTTCAATTTCGAGAAAAAGCGCCACATGTCTATGCGGATCGTTAGGATGTCTCACTTTGGTACGTTCATTTTATCATAATTATAATGAAAACGAAAATTCTGTGGAGCGAATAGCGGATATTTTGGCACGTAGCCAGCTACATAGTACAATAGAAGAAAGCAATTCAATTTTGAAAAGTTATGCAACATATCGGTGTGGATTGTCAGGTTGCCCCAATTTGACTCGTTCATTTTTCATATAACGAAAAAGTCCGGACATCTACATGTGCAGTATTTTGTACAGTATGCATGTACTTCAAGTAAACTGTTCTTAATGAATCTTTTAAAACGATGAAATCAAAGTGAAAAGTTAAAAAGACATGCACAATACTGGTTCTGAAAGTTTCATTTATAAAAAGAAGACTAAACCTGCGAAGCATGTTGAATGTTAAATTTAACATTTTCGGGTTCTACGCTTCACGAATGCAAGGTTTAGTTAAAAGTTGTTTAATGCGTGATAGAGGGCGCTGTACTCGTAAAAATTTATCAAGCATGGGAGGCCAAGAGGCTCACGGTAATCAAGCTGCCGACGGTAATAGAAAACAACTACTTTCTCGCCGAATTTTTAGTGAACTTCATTTCAATTCTTTATCTGGATCTCAAAGTTCAGACAACAAGAGCTACTATCCTAAAGGAAGTTTCCACTGAGGCTTTGATCAATACGTGTAATTAATAAAAATTCTTAGTGAAAAAGTTTCAATAATATTTACTTAACAAGGTTAAGTAACCAACATTTAGAAGTGTTTCGTCCAGATATTGCATGCGTTTTCTCTTACTTGTCCTTTCTTAATAGGAGGATGCATATATTACAGTTAAAGTTGGCAGCAGCAAGTCGTTTAAAAATATAAGAAAATGTTTCCAAATGTTTGGGATGTCCTTCTTCAGATCCACCTGTTACAAATATGTCGTCCAAGTCACTTGTAACAAACTCCGCATTCGCTGTCTTCTGCTGAAAACTGCCGCACTAGCTATTCATGACGGTAATCTTTGCTACTTAAATAGTCCAAATGGGGTCGAAACTGCCATCAGATCTTTCGATTCACTGTCAAGTTCCAATTACAAATATGCTTCACTGACCTCAATCTTCCAAAATCGTTGCCGTCCTTGCAGGCGCTGAAATAAATCCTCAACTCTTAGAATCGAGTGCTGGTCAACACAAAGTGGAGAATTTATCGTGACCTGTATAACTCCGCAGATTCTCAGTGACTTTTTGTCAGCTTTGCGGACAACAACTGTGGGGCGATGGCATATCAACTGAATTGGATTGGTTGAAGAACGCCAAGTGAAACCAATCTGACTATTTCTCTTTTAACTTCGCCTTAAACCAGGTTCGAAAATGTTCGAGTATTTTTTACACATATCATCAACTTTGGTTTCTCATCCACACGGAATAGAAATGAATTTGAAGACCGAATACAGCAAACCACTTCATTCTCAAACCATTTGCCCCTTCGATTGCAGTTGCAAGCAGTGGCATTTCCGTTCAAGAATTTCACATTAACGTCCAATTTACTTTGCATTGGCACCCGAATATTACCATAGGCGACAACCATCATTGCAAGGTATTGTTGATTAATTTAATTTCAGTTAATTTCTATATGGTCACGAAAAATGTCTTACCACTACGCTCCATCCAATTCAAATGCTGAGCAAATTTTTGTTTAGGTTTCAAACTTGCAACTTCAAACAACACCAATGGTTCCTATTCAGACTCGACACATTGTCACTCGAACTGATTTCCTTAAAAGAAGACTTTGTATTGGCTTGAACTTTCACCTTCGATAGGTTTATTGAACAAGTTTTCGATATTTTGAACAATTTTCATAACTATTGATGACTTCCACAGGATTGACATTGTTATTAGGTTGACCTAGATCGCCACCGTTTTGAGATCGATTTAACTGATCATTATTTCTCAATGCACATACCGATGCAATTTAACCAACTTGAAAAGGTATTCTCGCGCATTTCCAATGGTTGCTAGACACATTTCCATTGCGGTGCAACGGCTGCATTTAGTCTACCTCGAGGATTCAACTCATCCACGTTCGAATGAATTTCGAATTCGTTCTTCAAAATACTCAGATTGGGTACTTTAGTTAGCTTTGGCAATTTGAATGATGTCATCCAAGCTGGGGTTCTCTTTCTGTAAGATCACTGTTTGTACTGGCTCGTGAACTTGTATTAGTACCATATCTCAGAATCGGAATTTATACATCATGTGCGTTTGAACACACATTTTGCAGTTACTTCCGTTAAATTAGCAATCCAGCTTGCATACGATCGGAACTCATTTTCAACTGCAAAAACTTCCCTCGTTTTAACTGCGCCATGTACTCATTCTGTGTTTTTTGATTGATCAACAAATTTTTTCATGTGGTCCATCAAACAATCAGCTGCGCAACGCAACCAACTATCTCATATCTTCACCCGTTTTGACAAAAAAATCAAAATCAAATTTTTTCACACGGCACTAATCTTATAATTTTTCAATTTTATATTTGTCGCCAAAATGTTTCGTTCAGATATTGCATGCGTTTACTTTGGTCGCAAAATAAAAGTCCTTAAATAATTCAAACAATGAAGCTATTTATTAATTCTTAATATACTCGTATAATATTTATATTTTAATTGACCGGCTAACATTCCATGCCGAGATCCAAACGTGAACTGATTGACAATCAATGTTCGAGAACAATCGATGATGAGAGAACTGAAAAAATGCATTCTTGCTGTTAATAAGAGAGACGGATGAATAGTGTGTTCCGATGCCTTGATCGTGGAGGACTGCCTGTAGCAACCTCGCTCGATAATCAATTTTTTAATGATGCCAAAATTATGCCAGTTTAAACAAAATGACTGCAAAGGCAATTATGAATAATAAAAATGGTTTGATAATTTAATTAAAAAACTAATAATTTTAATGAAAACAAGTTTTCTGACAGGTGAAATTTGTGAATGAGGGTGTGTTTGATTGCTACAAAACTATTTGTTCTAGCACTGGTTTCGTTTTAGAAACGAATTTATTGTTCTAAATTAGTCCTAAAGGAAAAACAAGGCGCTCACCTTTAATTTGTATTTTACTACCACTTGTAAATTTTTACTAATCATTGAACACTAGATCTTCATTATTTTCAAATCGAACACTAATTGGCATCCAAGGTAGGAAGTGTCATTTACATATTTAAATTTTTGCTTAAGGCGTTGATGGCTCGAATTACAATTACTGTTATTGCTGATGGACCTCGAAGAAACATATTCTTATAGCACGTTCAACTTAGTTGTTTACTCATATCGAAACAGATCCAATTCAATTTAATTTTAAAGACCAATAATCAAATGATAAATTAAATCCAAACAATAGAAACCGTGCAGAACTTGAATACGGCATTTAACGCATTAATCATTCTTCTCTCATTCAATTGAACTTGGTTGGGTATTGTCCACGAAGCAAAAAGAAATGTTTTACTTAAACATAAAGACATCGTTCTTGCTGTATGTATTCACATACATTCCAATTCAATGGGAATATTGTATCATTGAGCAATTGTTCCCCCTATAACCAAACACACAAACCTGTTAGATAAAAGAACCACAACAAACAAATAAATAAATAAACGAAAAAAACTGGTGTGATGATGCGATCATGAAAAAGTCATGGTAAATTAATCGCATTAATGAAAATTCCCATATATTCGACGAGATAAATACTCATCTTGTACGATAGTGTTAAGAAAAATTGATTTTATGCTAAATAATCCAACTCAGTTGTGTGCAAAAATTCTATTCCTCCTGTACATAAATACCCATATATTATGAATTACAGTCATTAGCTTTTTAGCGTATTCCTCTATGTTACAGTGGAATTATACGTCAAGGTTCGTTGATAGAAAAAATTATGGGGCCGTTATATACTACATACACTCCGCACACAGAATCAAGTGTCTTATATATACTCGTACCTATATATACATACCTAACACATAAATGTGTGTTTATTAACCCAATTTTTCCGCTTCCAACTCATTTGGGGTAATGGGTCTCTTTATACACAAAATGTCATTTGCCTTTTTGGTTTTGGGTGAATAAATCCGTTGCAATAAAATTCATTTTTATGTCAACATAACTAATTCGATTTAAATCTATTTTTATTTTCAGGTAAGCGTGCACGTCGTCTATGAAGAAATTCAATTATGTTAGTTTCAACAAGTTTGTTGTACCTTATCCGTTTTCATTTCATTCCATATATGCATGTAAGTAAGTAAGCAATTTGAAAGCTGTCAAATTTTCTTAGAAGATCATAAATCAAAGACAATTAAAATGCAAAATCATAAAAACGGGGGAATGCTGATGATAACAACTACATCATAAAATTGGTTTTAATTTTTTTTTTATTTTTTTTTGTTGAAGAACCAGGAAAGAAAATATGAGACAGACATTTGAACATCTTAATTAGTATTCCTTCATTTTATACCGATATAGATTACCTTATGTTAAAAAAAAAATATTACACAAATTATTCTTGACGGATCACAATATATGTATATAGGTAGATAGAGAGACGATGACGGTATCTGTATACGCAGACTATGTTTTTCCATCCAAAGACGACGCAACATTTTTCTTATGTTCGAGCGCGTAAAAGAAAAAAAATGTTAAGGATTTTGATTTATGATTATACCTGAACTGAATGAATGATTTCTTCATTAATTTTAATTAAACCAGTTCATGAATGGGACGGCTATTCCGGTGTGAAAGTTTTTTATGATGTGAGCACATCACAAATAAGTATTCGTAGCTTAGGGATAATTTATTGGCTATTGTTTTTATCGCCGTTTTTGCAGTCGCGGCGGTCTATTTTGACAAAAACCAAAGTTGAATTTTTTAACTCATGGTCGTAAAGTCTACAATGTAATATTCAAATGTAAATTGATTAACAACCATCCCAACTCGATAAGCTGCGCTGATTTTATTTGCCTATGCATGATACACCATCTTTAGGACAGAAATGTGATATGAATCGTGAATGAGCTGGAAAATCTCATAAACAGAAGTAATATAATTGCCAGGTATGATTAGTGTTCAAATAAGCACCAGTTGCTTAAAGAAATTCACTAAAAAACGTAAACTTTAATTTTTCATAGCATTATACGTGCGATGCTTACCAAATCGGTTAATCTATACTAGTAGAAGCCTAAAAACGGAATTAGTGCAAATTTAAGCAACTATAGCCTAACACCTAATGTTTGCAGAACTCCAACATCTAAAAATTAAAGTTAACTTACTGTAGTGAAGTAACTAACAAATAACACAAACAATTATTCAAATATAATATTCTAATTGGAATTTCGAACATTTCTGTTACACTGTTAAAATTAGGAATTTATTGAGACAACTATATAAAATTAGAAAGAGTTGGCCAAATATTTGCAAATTTAACTCAAACAAGAAAATATTGTTTATTGATGTAGATTTTTATTTGAATAAAATTCAAATTTTCAGGTTTCAATTATTCAGGTTTTCTTGTTGTTTTTAAGGCTTGATCGATAACAAACATTCGATGAATTTTTCTTAAACGGCGTTATGTAAAAGAAATATTCAAATGTTTTAGCGACCTATTGAGCCGAATGGGCAGTTTGCTTTATAATTACGTACAGAAGTAAAGACGTTTTCTATTTATTGGGCCATACACCTTTTCGAAATTGAGAGCAGTTTTACTTATTTGAGTAGCTTTACTATTTAATTATAACAAAAATCACAGAGTTTGTTCTAAAATGCCTGCCTATTGACATGGCGGCCAAAGTCTGTCTAATCAAATGGGCGATTTGCCTTTCAAAATGGAGGGCAGAGAATTCCCTAAAATTTTTTGAATGAACTTCGAATTTTACATTGAGTAGAAAAATATTTAATTTGAGTAGTTTTAATATTTAGTTACAACAAGAATAATCTCCGAGATTTTTGTTATAACTAAATATTAAAACTGTTCGAATAGTAAAAATCAAAATTTATTAACAGACCTGTAGGAAACCCTTTCCTCCATATAAAACAAACGTATACCCTATTTGATTAGACAGACATATGGCCAGCATTTCCATAGAGAGAAAATTTTGTTATATCGAAATATTAAAACTACTCAAACAAGTAAAATTCTAAGTTTATTTATAAATATTGTAAGAAATTGTTTGCACTCGATTTTGAAAAGGAACATGGCATATTTGTTTAGACAGACGTAAGGCCACCGTTTCCATAGAGAGGCCTTTAAAAACAAATCTTCAGTGTCCGGCATAATTGTATTATTTTGTATATTGTTTAGATTTTAGGAAAAAACACGAAACAATTTAGAAAAACTAAACAATTGCGGACACTTGTTTAATTCACCTTTTTGGTTGTCATGTTGTGCTGTGCTCAATTCTCATGTGGCAAGGCACATTGTCTAAGTCAAAAATCTAAATTTTTAAGGAAGTGAAAAACTTCTCAAATATTTAATTTAGGAAAAATAATAGATGCAGATAGCAAGATAATCAGCTGGGACTGTTATGCTAAATTCGGACAGAGCAAAACAGATTGTGAGACAAGATTTATTTATCATTTATGTGTTCAGCCTTAGATATTTGTTTTTATTTGGTGCTCCTCTTAAAAAGCATCCTAATAGCATCGCAAATGTTGCATTGGTCGATTTTGGGCTGATATAAAGTTAAAGTAAATCGCTCAGATAATTGCAAAATTCAATTATTATTTGAACATCCGTTATTTTTGCATTCTTTCTAGAGGCGGCTTTTACATGTTTGCCAACCATTTGAAAAAGTTGAGAAAGAGAGGCAGAGAGAGAGCGAAAGAGAGAGAGAGTAAAAAATCGTTTTTCACACCAAGAGTGACGAAAATTCGTTAAATATCGCTAATCGACCCTCTTCGGTAATTTCTAAACGATAATAGCCATAGAATTTTTAAACAATGAATACTTGCATCTCGGCACTTAAGTCATATTTCTATCCGTCGTTTGTCTTGCGTCTCACTGTCTGGGTTTGTAAAATCAAATTTTTGTGTCTTCTTTAAGAACAAAATCGTGATCTTACTCAAACCTTAAATTTAACTATACTGTTCAGGAAGTATTCATTTTAGTGTATAGGTCAAATTTTCAAGCTTAACTTTGTAAAATTAAGTGTAAAGCGAGCAAATTCAAGCACCGCTATTATGATTATATCAAATATATTTTCCAGGTGCCCAGCAAATTAATTCTGTCAGTAGCCAAATAGTATTTGGAAGTTATTTTTCCATAATTATAGTTAATCTTGATATCCAATGAGCAATCTCCGAGTTTTGGCTTTGCTTGATAGAATCTCTTGGTGAACAGTATAAACCTGCATCTGCAATAGGATAATTTTTAGTTTTTACATTTACAATTGTACAGAAGTTTAATTCTTCCTTGTACACTATTCCTGTCCATTTTATGCTGTATATTTTCTTTCATGATAACTGCACTTCCTCTTTTGGTAGAATTACGTGGATGGATGGTGTAATACACACGAAAGTCTCTAAATGTATTGTTTGAATGCTTAGTAAAGTAAGTTTCTAAGGCAAGGCCAGTTATTTGGGCTTGTGCCCAAACACATTTTTAAAAAACAGTTGAAAAAGGCCTGGTTTCGCCGAGAAATTTAAAGTTTACTTGGATCGACATTATGCGATTATTAAGGAGTCTTAATGCTTAGTCTACTAAAATGCATGTTGTACTTCTAAAGACAATATGAGCGGTTCACTATCTAAAAATATTGGTGCGCTATATTAAACATAAAAAACAAGGCAATGGAGGGGTCCTTGGCTACTCAACAATTCATGCATTAAATTTTCTTGTAGAATGTGAGTAAATTGATCGGCGGCAGCAGATGGGATTGCTCCCACCATATAAATAATATTTTCACTTTATAATGGGAGTATACAGGGTATCCCAGAAATTGTCGATCAAACGAAGCAAGGTGATGAGGAGCACATTTCCAACAAAAACAGCCAAGTAAAGTATTTTCGAATTGTTGTTGGTGCAAAATTTATTGCTCCCTGAAATCAGCTCCCCTATCACTCTGCTTCGCTTGATCGTCCAATTCTGGGACACCCTGTATAGTTGTGTTTATTAACTCCATCGAACGTAATCGATGAAAAGTCGCTTCTGATCCTGCTTCTGATGAAGTTCGAACATAGTACCTTCTGGTTCCATTATCAATGCTTTAACCGTCTGCACGGCTTATCGGATTGCTGTTTCAAAATCCCGGAAGTTAAAATCTCGGTAATTAAAAACCGGAAATAAAAGTCCCAGAAATCAAAATCTCTAGAAATCATGAAAAATCCTTGATTTCAAGATTTTAATTTTAAAAGAGAACAAATTTTTGATCAGTCGCAATAGTTTTGAGAAAATCCTGTATTTTCGTACTTCGGGTTTTGCAAATAAAATTCATAATAAACTTGTTTTGCACGATGGGATTGATGAACCAGTGGTTGAATTTTGATAGACTCGACTATTTCTTAATCGTAAATGGTGAATTTCAATAATCTAATAATCAATCTCTTCTTTTTCTGCAGGAAGTGTATTCCATGGTTTAGTGGAACTTTTGTAAAGTTCAGTAAGAAGATAAGTCCACATACCATCCGATTTACGTTCGATATGTTGAAACAAGAACGCCCATCGAACCAAATTTTAAACTGTTAGTAACGGCTTTTCGTTTTCATAGGGAATATTGTTACTTGAAATGGACTACGACTAGCAACAAAAGATTTACCAGCAATGACATTGTCCTTTGTGTACTTTTACTAAATTTGTTGAGTTCAAAAAATAATAGAAATTTATGTCAAAGTGTTTCCTGGTTCTAAAACTTTCTTTTTTGGCAATTGATCATAAATTTTGTATAAACATTTTTTTGACTGAAACTCCTATTGCTTTTTGACTGGTATGGGAGCCTTTGGATCGTATGTAGTGATTTAAATTTTTGTGGGATTCCAATCTGACAATTCAGATTATTTAACTATATATACTCCGTTCAATCCGCCATGAAATCGCTAATTTTCATTCAAAATGGCAAAATTCTAGATTAAGATATGGAATAACCTTGCTGGAACTTGGTCATTTCTATGTTCTAGTATCAAATTTGGTTTACAGGATTGAATGAGTGAAAATAATATCGGCTACAAATTCACCACAGTACCATATATCAATCCGTTTGTTCAAATTTAGGATGATATTCTGGCATAACTGCTCGTGCACACGATATTCAAAATTGTATGCTTCTTTTAGAACGTCCATTTTCATAAGAGGCTTCGACAGTTTAACGCATTGCGCCTCTGTGTTATATACTACTAAAATTGTTATAGCAATTTTATTTGGCTTCGTTTTTGCCCACCCTTTAACTAAATAGAGAAAGAATGTCTCTCCTTTATATTCTTGCATCACATTAACTTGTAACTTCCAATGAACTGTCAAAAGATATATTTCACTCTATAGTAAGATTTCTTTACTTTCATATCGAGGACGCACGTATCATGGCAGCATACAGAACTGGTAAGGAAGATGGGTTGGCCATGAGTTCATGAGGGTCATAGTTTTGTTCATTTCCATCACCGATTATCAGATGCTGAAAAATTCAATTCGCATCCTAACTCCTGATTCAAACGATAAATCTATCACCACTATGCCGATTTGGATCGGTTAAATGCAAAATTCCATAATCAAGTTCGATACTAATAAAACCTGAACTCCACTCTCTGAGAATGTCTTTATGCTAACGAGTAACAACTATCATTACACTTGGGTTAAACAATATGTGATTAGTATTAAGCACAACACATTTACAAAGCGTGACATGTAATAAAACTGTACTGATTTGGATTCAACTGCAGAATTAATTAATTCTTTGAAAAGATATAACCACGCAGAAGTATTACGAATTTTTGTGCTGGTATACAAGACCTACCTTTCCAAAATTTATATTCGTCCAAAAACAATTTTTTGAGGTCAGTAGTGTAAATATAATACGAAAATGGTTCTCACGCTTCGCAAAATTTATATACCTCAAATATAATTGCAATTCAATTGTTGCGCGGTCGCAATGCAATTTGCTATTAATATAAGAAATAAAGTGATGTCATATAAGAAATCCCACAAACCACAAACAAACAATAAACTGAATTAGATCTCGAGTAGACTCATCGCAGCACACACGCATTGTTAAATGAACCGTTACGACAATTATATACAAAATAACCAAATTTACGTAAAAAATACTTTACATATTTACTTATATACGGTATATTCATACTCATATGCACATCAATTCATCACATCGTGATCATAAAAAATAAATTAAAAATCCGCGCAATCTTTCATTAAAATGTAAATTGGAATAAAATTGCCTCTTTGTGCTCGACAAAATGCACACCGCGCACTCGCGCGATTTACTTTAGTACCTCGCGGTACTAAAAGTAGTTTTAAATTGGAAAATGTGCGAAATGTTCGTAACCGATCGCTAAATTTTAAATCTGTCAAGAACCCCAATTTTAATTACAGAATTCTGTAATTTGCGCGATACACAATTTTTTCTTTTTCTGCAAAACGGTTAATCGGTTACTCAAGTAAATAAATATATAACAAAAATAATTTAACCGTAAAAATGTAATAACAATTTTTTATGTCTTCAAGACGAGAAATGTAATAATATGTATCTACAAGAATTATTTCGATGTGTGGGATTTACTGTGTATATACAGACGAGTTTCGTTGTGCTGGTTGTGTACCGTACGGTTACACAATTTCTTGTGTTTTTCGTTGAAATCAAAATTAATTCTTTGACATTTTTTTTTTATAAAATGTAAGAAATTGATAGGCGATGTCTTTGGCAGCTTACTTGTTGCAAATTTTTAATTATATATATATCGATGATGAACCGTTGGAACTTGATAAGTAAGATGTGGGCGAACGGTTCGATTATGCTTTAACAAACAAAGTTGGGCATTGCAACTATCTATATGAGTGGTTTTAAACTATCCGATAAAGTTCTACGAAAATCAAAAATAATATCCAAACGGCTTCATAAAATTGCTATAATTAACACATAATAATATACATAATTAGCGGTCCCGGTAGACGTTGTCCTGCCCGAACGTTGGCTTGCCTGCCATTGGCCGGTTCAGCAAACGTTTTTTCGATATTCGAATTTTCGATAAACTATATACAAAGTGACATTTGACATTGAGTTTGACATTTTTATCTTTTCGTTTCGTAATTGTGTGATTTACTGTTGCCCAAAGCAAAATCAAAAAAAGAGTGCAATTTCTCGTTGTCCTGCACTGTTCAATTCTCGTGTCATGGCTGGACGATATTTAGTGCTTGCTATAGGCACACTTAGCGACAGAGGAGGTACTTTTCGTGAGATTGGTGGTAAGTATAATAATGTGATTGCAAAAAATATTGAAGTTGTTGTATAGATGTGTAAATGTCTGATCGATCGATAGATTGTACCTGTCGCTGGATTTCTTTGTTTGTTGTTGAAAGAATATTCATCTCCTCGCCTTAAGAACGATGACTGTCTTAAATTTTCTGCACCGTGTTATCTCTGCTTTAGATCCATATATCTCGATGTTCGCATGCGTCGCCAACCATAGCAACAGCAACTTCATTAACGATCTGATGGTACTGTGTCTGTTTTGACAATGATAAAGTGTCTGTCGTTTTGTAGACTGTTTGAAACGGTATTGAACAGTTGGATCAACTGGTTGGATCAATTTATCGCTCCTACCTCGATGTGGTTGTATTGGTGGCAGCGTGTTTATTTGTTGCTCCTCATCACCCATAAGTAGATTTGAAAGAATTTTGAATCAGCATCAGGCATTGAGATTAAAGAACCAATTTGATGATACACTTGGCCTTGAATCTTAAACGTTGATTCAAAAATTTGTGTTGCTCCAAATGATGTCATTTTGAAGCAAGAATTGAATTGACGTATGTTACGCGAAAATAATTTTGATTGAGGTGTGGCTATAGCCAATAATGTTTTCAATGGTTCTGGCGGCGAATTCAATGGTGGCAGTACAACTTTTCCAGACTTGCAGCAGAAACCGGCCGATTCACCTTTGCATTTGATTGCATGGCAGTGTTGCAATCCTTTGTACATAGTACAGGCACTGTCGTTCATATGCTATGTGCGTGTCAGTGACTCGTTGTTGCGTTGCTCTTGACTTTCATTTCCACGTGTGTTTGCAACCTGTGTCGACATATTGTAACTATCACAGTTTTCGTTTTGATGCGTTTTCAATAGAATAACGGTATTTTAGAAGTAAAAATATTTTGTTGTGAAAGTATTACTTCTAAAATACCGTTATCTATCGAAAACGTATCGAATCGAAAAATGTGATAGGTACAACATGTCCGCAATGGTCTCTTAAATTTGCAATGTCCGTCAATTGATCTTCTGCCATTCTATTCAACCAATGGGTGTGGACTATTTGCGGATCCCGTCTACTCCGACCAATATTTCCTCCTCGTCCACGAAGACGTGGGTATTGTTCTTTAATAAACACACAACACATAAATATAAGTAACTTATATTTGAATTTTATGGATGTTATAATTTGTTGAACAAACTTTGATGTTGATAATTTTCAATGAGCCGTTATTTTCAATGAGCCGTTTAACACTCCGTAAATTTGCAGATTAGACTGATTGTAATTGAATGCACATGTATATAATTGAAATTCATGGAATGTCATGTAAGGTATATTCACTTCAGCACTGTACCTTACACATTTGCACAAAGTATGTGTTTAAGTACACTTCATTTATGATTTAAAACGCTATTTCAGTCGTTATCGAACAGAAATTGAAATGTTAAAACAACGCCAAGCTACGATGCAAGTGAGTTGCGCATGTATATTGATGCGTACGTCAAATATCTCAAAATTCGGCATCAGCGCCACCTATGGTACACAAACATAACTATGCATTATTCTCAGACAGTCAATTGTTCATGAACTTCTCAGAAGGTTTTAGCGATCAATTATTCATGATTTTTTTAATTTTAAAAATATTGGAAGATGGTGGAGGGAGAATGAAATTTTGAGGTTATATGTTCTGATATGCGAAAAATCTTAAAAAAAAATCGTCAAAAAATAAAAAAAATAAATGGAACCCGATCGCAGCGCCAACTACCGGATCCAATTGTAAATCTAAACCATCTAATCTAACTAACGCATAAAATAATACATCACCGATTTTGACCAGCCATTTAGAAGAAGTTCAGTGACATACACACGTACAGAAGAATTATATATATAATGATTGTGACTGGTGGGAGGTGAGGGTGAAATTTTGCGGCTATATGTTTCAAAAAACCTTTAAAAAAATTCGTTAAAAAAATAAAAATAAAAATTACCTAGAACCCAATCACAGCGCCACCTACCAGGTCCAATCGTAAATCGAAACCATCCAGGGACCCACTCAAACATACACAAAAAATTTCATCAAACTCGGTCCAGCCTAAACAGCGGAGGAGTTCAGTGACATACACACGTACAGGAGAATTGTATATATAACAATTGGGAGTGGTGAGGGAGGGTGAAATTTTAGAGATAAATGTTTCGACATTCGAGAAACCTTAAAAAAATTTCATCACAAAGCAAGCGCTCTACTTACTTTGCCATCGAGAGCGACGTGTTATTAAACATAGAAGTTTTATTTAACATCTGTTAAGTCAATGATAAAACTGCTTTACCACTATACGGTTCTAAGTTGGCCCGAATGGCCCCTTTAATAAAATTATCATCACTCTGGTTGTTATAACATTATGAAATGAACGATAGTTAGCATTTTCCGAACTACTCTGTGCTATGTTCATATTTATATTTCGGATTTTAACGAAATTAAAACCGGTAAACGAAATTATACAGTACGTTTCATAACTGTATATCCAATCGTTTTTTTCATTTGTTTTAATAACTGATTAAAAAAATTAATGCCAAAAATTCAGTAAAATATATAGAAACCGTTGCAAGATTCAGTTGTTTTTTGGTTTTTGGTTTCATAACTATTGAACCACTTTTTTAAAAACTACGAAAATCAATAAACAAATAAATATACCGTTGGCCCTCCTTTGTTTTCTGCTATTGCCAATATCTTGTTACTTTTAACCAGAGCTAATTTTAAATAATTTAGTTTTTCGAATTAGTGTTGCCCGGTGTTGGTGTGCACTAGAGAGTTATCTTGCTGAAAAATCCGGCTTTCTCTTTGATTTATTTACAGAAAAGGTAGAAGGTGTTAGAACGCCAATACACTCCTCGCTAATCATTTTAGTGGACCGCAGGGAGAAAAAGTGGGGAGGGAAAAAATCATCTATTATTAAATAATGGTTAGTTATCATAAAAGCAGGACGTTTTTCAATTACCTTCAACGGCAGTCACGGCTCATATTTGCCCTAATAAAGTAAAAACGTGCGGCTTTGTGCCGCTGTGTTTTAGATGTAGGTAAGACACATTTAAATTAAGCCCACTTTTTAGGTGCCTAATACTTTTACAAGAATAACTCGCAGCCTTAATAAAGCCGTATGTTTCGCCCGATCTGCCCCCGATTTGTTTAAAAGAAAAACTTCTTCGAAAAGGGCTTGCCTTTTGCCTTTCTCCATCTCTGACAAATTTGGCTGGCTCGTAAGATTGTTTGTTTCATTCATTGATTAGTTTATTATGAAAATGATTTTGATCGCCTATGTTCAAATAATTATTGGGTGATTGGTTGATTACATTATAAGTGTCTTGTCTCATTTGCTTATTAACTAAATATGTTGAAGGGGGGTCTGGAGTCAATTGATTGTTTGGTATTTGGTTAAATTGTGTGTTATAATTTGAATGATGGACGTTTTGGCTGGATTGCTGCTCTGGTCACGTCTGGTTTTGTTGGGTTTCTGGAGCCTCTAGGCTCGATTTGTTATCGTTTGATGGGTAGTGGTTCTGTAGTTATATATTATGAAAGATGCTTATACTCGTTTTCTGGTTGGCTTTGTGTTAGTTTAGGTCGTGTATGATCCGATGGCAGTGTCTCTCTTATATTACTGATCGGATCGGTTGGAGTTTCCCTGATGGTTATAATGTTCTGTTGATGCTGAATTTTGAGTTGATTGTGGGTATATTGTATTGATATTCATGTTGTTGAATTTGTCGGTTAAGTCTCTGGTATCAGAAGGTGCAGATGGATTGCTTTGGTTGTTGGTTTGGTTGTAGTTTTAATTGAAAAATTTACTTACGACATTCGTCAAATGTGTGTCCCCTGGTTACGTTGCAGTGAGAGCAGTATTTTGGTGCGAATCTATTTGTTTGGAGTAATAAATAAGGGAATAAAATTGGTGATTGGAATTTTTCGGAAATTGTGGATTATACGGCTGTGCTTGTCTTGTCATTATTTTCATTTTTCTTGGTTTATTCGTATGCGGCATCTGTCACATACGTGATTTGGTTGTTGACAATAGTTACATATAATTTGATAACTAATTGGCTGTGATCTATGAGGGTAGATTGGTAGCGGTGTTTGGGTTATATCATGACGCATATGTGTGATTGTGGTTGTGGTTGTGGTAAGCATTTTATCAGTGATTTATGTTTCGTTTATGATCTCTTCCACGTTTTTAGCTGTTGAGGTGTATTGTATTTGTTTTTAAAGCTAGCCTTGTATTGATCGAGTGCATCACAAAGGCTATGCCCATATAACTGCTGGTTATCTCCCCACAATTTTGTTCCGTTTCCGAAAATTTTCATTCTAGTTCTGTTATGGAATATTTTGGTAAATAAATGTCAAGGGTTTTCGCAACGTTACATAATCGTTTATCTCTCTGTGATCAGATAGATAAATTCGCGTGATTGCAACTTCTGTTAATCGGAGTTTTATTAATTTGTCGGAGTTTTATTAAAAAACGGTTGAGTGCAATTGGTCTGTCTTTTGTGTCATTTGGAGTTGGTTGGAGTTCGTTTTCGATTAGAATGCACGTTATGCTGGTTCTGTTTCCATTTTATTATCTTTGGTTGAAGTTGATGACATTGACATTTAAAATGTTGTACATTTTAATATTTCCTACTGTTGAAGAGTTGATGATGATGATTAATTACTAATTACACATTACTTAATAATTACTGATTATGACTATATCTTAAAACTAAAATCTTCCTCTTATATTCTAAAATTTAGAGGAAATGAACATGTTATACAAGCACTACGGAAAACAAATGTACATTTTCCGAGGTTGCAAGGTTGCATTTTCATATTATAAACGCAATTGGGATTGTTATGTTAAAATGTAATGATCTTACTTAACAATACGGAAAACAAATAAACGTATCGACTTTTCCAGTATATTACGGAGCTTAAGTTAAGTGCTTTCCACATGGCATTGCTTTTCTACAACACTTATCTATCCGGAAGATTAATTAATACTAAACAAAATTAAAATGCATAAGCCTGAGCGGGTGAAATGATCAAAGGGCTACTTCTTTTTTTCAAACAAACCGGTTTTTTTGGCATTAAAATTTTTAATTTTTTTAATCAGTTATTTAAAAAAACAAAAAGAAAATCCATTGGATTTATAGTTATGAAACGTACTGTATAATCCGTCTCTTAATGACTCGTTAGAATCTTTTAGATTTTGATTGGTTGAAATAATCGCGGCCTGCTCAACTAGCTATTTCTAAGGAGATAATTGCTTGTAAAAATTACAACTGTTGAAATGAAGAAACAATTTATATGTGTTTATATTAAGGCCAATTTTCTTACTAGAAGCTCAGATGTTCAAATTAAATACAATAATCGTTTCGTTTCCACGTTTGTATTTAACAGAAGTCATTGGGCTCTAGCTACAGAGAAAATTGTCCATACAACTTCTTTGAAAAATATAAAACTTCTCACTGAACTTCCTCTTTCAATTGACGGCGATTTATTATGTTTTTATTTTTCACCGTCGATATACAAAAACTTTCAAAAATATTTTTTTCTCAGGAGCCTCTGAATTCTATTTTGATTTTCTTACAGAACGCGTTTTGCCCAAGAGAATGGACAATTTTTTCCAAGCATTTTGAGTGTATTAGTGATTAAATACATGAAGTTTTGATATTTCCGCGTAAATTTCGTATCCTTTTCCGCAAGAAAATCCATATCCTTTCTTTAAGGTAATCCTACTTTTACTATAAGCTCATTCTATTCCTTTCTAGTTCATGGCGTAATATAGAGGTCCAATTTTCGATCACTTCGCAGCATTTCTGGTCGTATGTCGGTAATAACGCGTTGAATGTTGGCTTCCAAGTGTTTAATAGTGTCTGGCTTATCAGCGTAGACAAGTGCTTTCACATACAGAAAATAGTCTTTATAGCAGTCTCCGTTGACTTTAATGTTTTCACCAGCATCATTTTTGAACACATATGGTCCGGTGTTTCCTTCGGCCCATAAAGCACATCAAACGATACATTTTTGTGGATGTAATGTTTTTTGAACAATGGCTCGTGAATTATCTTCACTCCACATGCTACAATTCTGCTTGTTGACATAGCCATTCAACCAAAAATGAGATTCATTACTGAAGAAAATTTTGTATAGAAAGTTCACTTCGATGTCAAAATTAGCTTCGGTCCATTCACCGAATTAGCGGCCCGGACAATAGTCGTATGGTTTTAATTCCTTGTTGAATCTTGTAAGCATGTAAATCAAGATCTTTACTCAAAACACTCTATAAAGATGTTGGATCAAGTCTCAATTGTTGTGCACGAAGACGAATCGATTCATTTGGATTATGGTCAATACAACGCACTACAGGCGCCATAACCCGCTCGGTGCGCATCGTATGGGGTCTTATGGGACAAAATCTAAATTATCATTTAGAGTAAACATTGTGCGAAAGCGATCCTTAATTAGTCGAATTAACTGCTCTGATGAATGATTATGTCGACCATAAAATGAGCGTAGCGCGCGATTCTGGCGCGAGTATATTCATTATGAAATAGCAAACCAAACTAACTAAAAATCAACTGTCAGCTGTCAAATCGGCTGTTTCTGAAAAGAGTGTTGCCAACTTAAAGTTCTATATCTCGATATGAAACACCCATTAGAAGTTAAATACTGGAGAACCTCGCGGCATAGTTTGTTGATGATGCTTGCATATACATACAGTAATTTGGTGACGTATTTGCTATAAAGTCAATTGATAGGCCGATTATTGGTGCTGCCTTTTTGCCAAAATATCGTCTTTTCGTCGACCTTCGTGGAAGGAAACTCGTTGAGGAACGTGGAAGATAGTCAACGAAAACATTATCTTATAATTGATATGCATCGATTTTTAAAAAGTTCGCAAATCGTGTAAAACATAACGTGATTCACCCGATCTGCATCACACTGTATGGCTTAATAAGTTATTTGTGTCTGAAGACGTATCTAAAACGACTATTACTAACACGTTTTCGTTGTTCGAGTTTATTGGGACACCATTTTCGTCTAAATTGTATTTTCGTCTGCATCTACTATATATTAGTGGAAGGTAAAAATGAGACGGGGCACCTCTCTGTAACACAATTCAATACTGTTGGTCGTTTCCGAGAGACACGCTAGCAACTCCATTGGTTGGTGCATCTGGCAGTGCCATAGAGTTTTGGATATTTTTGTGTTCAGATCTTAAACATTTAATTAAGAAGACTCCGCGGCAGACTCAACACTTCACCTATATAACCTACCAAGCGTGCTCAAACTCGTGAGTTGCTCATATTTTCAAAAATGAAAACGATCAGAAATTAAAACCTGAGAAATCGAAATACATTTCGTAAGTAGTTCGTAAGTAATTAGTATGGCCGAACGACACCTTAAGCATTCACCCAAATCTCGAAGAAACACAATTAAATGGAACACAGTTGTCGGTCAAGCAGGTCTCAGGCCAGATAACCTGTCTATATTTCTTTGTATAAGATCTTAGAGAATTACAAATGTGAATATTAGTTCGTATTGATCAGGTATGCGGACGGGTCTTGGCTACTGCACAAAAAGGAATTTGAGGATGCGCGATTGTGGCAGGATGTGGCATTTTCATTGATTATTATGTAAAATACAGAAACAATATTCATTGCCGCTTAAATGGGAAACGATATTTTTTCTATTTTCGATTTGTTGTTTGTCACTCAATTTTTTTTGAATGGTCGAAATCCATTGTTTTATGGGATTTCTCCAGTTTCCATTTAGGTCAGTCAATGGATTCGAAGATTCTTACGTTACCGTAAGGTTTACTATTTACTACTCAAAACTACAAAAAAAATAGAAAAATTTCTGATTTGCCGAATTCCCTTGGATATAAGCGGTACAAAAAGTTGAGTTTCGCTCCAGTTTGAAAGCTCGTTATTCAAACTTGGGCTACTTTTACCTAAGACTATATTTTGATCACTTTCTTATGTTCTCATTATTTTGTACAGTTAATTACCCGTAAAATGGAAATCCAGATTTAAAGACGTCTGCAAAATTAATCAGGAAATGATTTGCATGTGTAAAATGAAAATAATTTTTATACCACAGATCCCATGACCTCCAAGATCAGAATGTACAAGAAACCACTATCTTACATTGCCATACGTACCTGTATAAGCTTACCATCGCTCAATTATATTTCATATCCAAACATATATTATGTCATACAGGGAACATAATTTTTATGTTTCGTTATTAAGATTCCAAAACATCTTTTCGTATATAGATAGATAGATACAGATACAAACATAAAGAACATAAACACGAAAAAAAAAGAAAGCAGCAATAATGACTTAAATATATCAAAATTCTCTCTCAAAAGATCAGTAATTTCCGTATGTATCCCACATTAATCACGAAGAAAACTGAAAAGAAAAGATTTATGGCATACAATGTGCAGTAAGTGTACACGTTTGCAGTAACATATACAACAACGATAATAAGTTGTGCAATTTTCTTTTTTTACTTTATTTATTTTTATTTTTTAATTGCAAATTGCAAACCCAGATACACGATACATACACACACACACAAACATATTACATAAAGTAAAGACGGAAATGACGTTCAAAATCATAATTATAAATGAGATTGAATGCAATGTTACGATATACGAGCATTATTTTTGATTTGACCGCGTATAACGGTTAATTATTTATCGTGAACCTCCCAATGAGTAAAAAAAAAACCCAACACATTCTAATTGAAATGTCATAACTTGCTTTGCATAATAATTAAAACAATTAGCGCGATCTGATTGCGGCAATCCAAACCGAAACAAAAATAACAACAACAAATAAAACGTGATCGTGACTAATCAGTTTCCAATAAAATCATATATGGTACACAAACATAAAATCAAATATAGCAGCATACATCGAGACATAAATTTCCGGTTACATAGACTTACTTCTTAACCCTTATACAACTTTCACTATCGTAATTTTAACTGTCATATTCTATTAAGGTGTTAAAAGGGCACTCTAAGATAATTAAGATTTTCTATAGGAATCTGGGTTAAATCAATCTAATCAGATTATGATGAATTGAATGCCCATTCGAATTTCATTTTCTCTTAAACCGTATAGAACTCTAAACAAAATAAAAAAATTCGTAATAAGTGTTAATTGTCTCGGACACAGACATGTAGGTGAAAAGGGTTAAATGATTTTTAATTGAGATAATTTATTTCAGTTTTTGGTTTGAATTACAATGAAAAATTAAGAAAGACGTGAGAATAGTTCAAGAATTGTATTAAAAATGATTAATTATTATTATTTGAATAGTACTCATACCAGCCTGAAATGAGTGTATAACGACATAGTTAAATGATGTTTTCAAACGTTTGAATGAATTTGTTGAAAAATGATTGTAAACTTTGGAATAGTTTGTTCCATGATCCAAATAAAAAATATCGGTTATTATGAATTTTTTATATGCAATATCACATTTCGCACATAACCATTTTTTTAATATAAACTTCAAACAATTATTTTGTGAAAGAATATGACTTTTGCATTGTTGTATATTGTTACTAAACTTGGGTGAAAAGGTTCAGTTAAATTTGATACCTTTCAAAATTATAAAAGTTCTGGATCAATATTAGTAGGGAAGTGTTTTATCCTTCGTATACTCGTAGGATGACCAAATGAATTCATGCGTGAAAAAGAAATTGTCAAAATCTTATTAAAACTCTTTTGTTTTCACTTTCTTCTCATTTAATATTTACTGTTAAGCAATTTGTGCCAAAATCAATAATCTCTTTATAGCCATAACAAACAATATTTTAATATTTCAATATTTTAACTTTCCTTAAAATACACTTAAGGAATTTGAGTCAATATTTCAGAATACTAAGGAATTTCAAACGATATTCCACTTGATTATATTGGAATGAAAAATACTATACGTTGGAAATACTATCTCCAGCGCTATGGCGGTAGTTTTGCGTATTAAGGTGCTCTTGCTAAAGTCGTCACATTCTTTAAGATTTTTCAACGATTTGCTACAATTGCCAACAGCACAAAAACAGAAGATTTATGTAGACTCCACTTAGATGGGTCACTTCACATGGCAGGTATCCACCATAAAAGGCAGGTATTCATAAAAATAGAGAAGAAAATTGAAACAATCTACTTTCCAAGAAAAATTAAAACGCACATTTCATTCTCGAAATCGGCGGAGCAAACATCCATCCATCCGGGATCTTCGATACGTCTTGAATAGTGATTTTAAACCTAGGTCATGTTTGGGTAATTTTCTGAGGATGTCAATAACTTTTATAACTATTTATATATGTACTTCAATCACTAGTTCCACGAAAATGAATGGAAACCCAAAAAATTAAAAATTATCTAACAATATATGTCGATATTTTCAAAATCTCCCATTTTTATTTAGAAAAACGGCCCAAAAATTAATGAGATTTGGCCCTTGAGGATAGAACAGCAGCTCCAAATCCCTTGTTCGCAGAACGGCAGTTATTTAAAGCTGGATAGAACAATTTGACTCGAACTTCGATTACACATGCATGAGTATTGCAGAAACTAGTCGATCTTTAAACTATAATACGCATCAAAAGATTAACCAGAGTATGCATTCCTAAATAGAGTGGCGAATCCTATTGAATTATTTAACCCAACTGTGAATGTTGAGGTGCGGTGTACCTTAATAGGGGGAAAAGATATTGTTAGGAATTTTCCCTGATACATCCGGTTCGTATTACTCAATTGTGAATAACGTAATGGGATTTGATGGTTTACAAGAACATTCGTAATTTACACCGCTTCCGGAATATTCCTGAAAAACAACCTAATTTTCACTATTATTTATTATTATTATTATTATTATTAATTCACTTTCTACAATTTATAATAAATCACACAATTTTATTTCACTTAAAACCCACTAATGATATTTCACACTGTTCACTTTCGCTATTAGTCTTTCGGGTTCCGCGTATCTCCTGAATGACTGACTAAGACTCACTTAATGTGTTTGTTGCACTCGTATTTATATACCGATCGAATATGCAGAACTCGCCTGAATTTATACAGTGGTAAATTCTCGACGGTGCTGTCTAAACTATCTCCAATGCTACTACTTAAACCAAGATGTCACTAATCTCACAATTTTTTTTGACTGTATAAATGTATCGCCACGTTCAATTATTTGCCGATCGTAAGATTATCCCCAATTTAGTCCTGTTCGTCCCGAATAGAATCGAAAGTACCGTCCCAGTATAGTTCCAATCGTTCCAAAAGCACTACCTTGAGTTTTCCTCGCTGCCCTTCCATCGCCGCTTCGGTGATAACTCTTGTCCAGTTGTCCTACTTCGAAAGTTGTATTATTCGCACGGATGTCATACCTAGCCTTTTTTCGATCACTTGCCGATCGAATTTTTTCTCGTACAAATTTGTGTGTCTCATCAAATTCTTCTTACATTTTATCGACATAATCTTGACCATACAACGCTGCTGGTGGGACAGCATCGAACTTATTATCTGCTGGGTATCGTATATTATTCCCGAAAACTATCTTGGCTGGTGGTGATTCCAGTCGCGTATTCTTTCCACCTTACCATCTGATTGAGGATGCATTGTTCTTGTTTTATTTATGTCAAACAACCGAAAAAATTTCTGGAATATCACCAACTCAAGGGATCCTTAGTCCGAACGAATTTCCATCGGAACTCCATAGCGGCTAATCCAGTTGTTAATTATGACGTTATCAACGAAAGTTGTGGTTTCCTGATTGGGTACAAGATACATTTCCGGCCACTTGCTGAAATAGTCCATTTTCACTAACACATACCTATTACCTCTTTCCGTAGTATGGAATTGTCCGGTCATTTTACTGTTGTATTAATTCTCGGCTTTTTCGTGTAGGTCCTTTCACTGCTGCACAGTGATCACATTTTTTATGCAACCGACTGTCTACATTCGGACCAATAAAATTGTTGACGAATATTTGGGCGTATTTGCGTTGTGTCAGCCATTATCTACAGGAAGGCTGTCTGACTGTGCCCGATAGGCCTTCACAAAGGGTGTCATATCTGTAATCTCACTCCATGTTGCTTCCTGATTAATTTATCCGTTCAGACCGGGTAGCTCTTATATAAGCCGTTCATCAATTACATCCTCCTTTCCTTCTATTCGCCCGCATTGTTTACATCCAACTTGACATGATCGCCTTGGCCTGCTGACGCATTACAGCATATTGATTATGAATTTTAAAATCTCCGATACAACCAGATTAAGGATAATAAGGAGATTAACATAATGATAACGAATAAGGTCGTTAAAGGACGTCTCTTAACTTTTGCATTCTTCATTTTCCTGTGGTGGCGATATTATGGAAGTATACGAGTACAGAAAACTGCAATCTATTGTGTTTATATTCCCATTTGTGTTGCAATTCTGACCAAATGTTATGATTCTGGATGAACTTCAAATGCCAGATAAGCATTTAAGTAGATATTTGGTGAAACATTTGAAAGTAGCAAAAGTGCTGTCGTAAATAGATATAGAAGTTTTGGAAATTCTCACAAATTTGAAAAGGTGAAAGTCCAAAATCGATAAATATCCGAATAAAAATTGGGAAAAACTGTTTTATTGCTCTGAAATCTAAGAAATGGGAGTCCTATATTCCCATATTGATTTACCGTTCACCTCACGGACTATTTTTTATGATATTAGTGCAAAGTTAATTGGTATAGTGAGGGTTAGCGGTTATTCTAACTCTCACGGGCTCGCGGGAATTGATTGCGTCGTCATAAAATAAAAGTTTCAGACATTTATCGGTTTCGAACTTTAATGTTTCATAGGGCATCATTTCGACTCGGTTAATTTCATAGAGTATTTAGCAACTTTGCGGGAGTTGCGGTGCTAATTGAGATTTTGGTGGTGGTTGTGTCGTCTAGTTGTTGCCCAATTTATTGTGTCCAACTTTTGATTCAACGAGGCGTAGTGTCGAATTGCGTGCTATACATTTGTTATTAACCATAAAGTGATGATCGTTGGTGTGTTTTTGGTATTCACAACGTTGCATTGATCTGTACACTGCAGATAATTTATGGAAGGATGGATATGAAGTGTACGTATTTACTGGTTTTGACACGTTTCCGTGTGTGTTTTTTATCATTTTAACACTCTTTGGTCGTGTGACGCGAGTTCTAAATGTCATTTTATTTGAATGACATACGGATTTTGTCCAAATTGTATGCACGATGTGTATTCGGTGACAAACAACATATAATCAATATTTAGTTGTCTAAATTCGGAAATACGCTCTCGCGAATTCGACTCAATTTAGTAGTCACAATTTTTGCTAGTGTGAAATATCCTCTACAAAAATCTAAAAAGCTTAAGAACTAAACATGCTAATAATGGTGTTTATGAAATAATATTTGATCTGTGTTAAATTAGTACGTTGCAAATACTTTAATAAAGGTGATTTTTACACAAGTTTTTCATGTGGTTATGATCATGACCTTTCTGATGCCATTATTGATATTGTTCTTGGTTCTTCCATTATACAGACAATCTTACGTTTTGTAAGGCAAACTTATTTGTTTCATTTCTCCATATATCAGTTCCATAGTGCTTGTCGGCCAGCATATTTGGCTTGACCTTGTGGCTTTGGCAGAAAATAAAACGACATCGTTACCGATTAATCTTGATCTTGAGGGCACTCTTGCACGAAGAAATTGATGCGAATATGATGCCTGTTTGAAAAAGAATTAGAGAGTTGGCCTAAGGCAAAACCTCATCCAACCTACACAACATGTTACCTCAACTTTCATAATTCCGATTTTCAATAATATGCGCTAATGTTCGCGATTTAATGATAAATTACAACATAAATATAGCGAATTTCATATACAAAACGAATTCCGTTTGACTCACTTCCACTAATTTTTCTCTAAGATATATTTAATTATCTCGTTAAGCAAATTAGATTATAACCGCACGAAACAAAGACAGTTAAAATTCTAAATTCTGCTAAAAACTTAAGCAAAAAATAAATATTCTTAACATGAAACCCGTTATCTCATATAGCAATGCCATGTATACAATGATTTTCAAGACACAAGTACAACTTTCTTCATCCACAAAGTGCGAAATTAATCATTTTGTGATGGTGTATTCCTCTATCATTTTTCAAGTTGTTCTATTCGTCTCTATGTCATATCTTAATATTAATGTTCCCGACCTTGTTAATTGAATTCGCACGTATGTATTTGTATTGCGTGTATACGAACACAGCTGGAATTATAATATTCGTCTTCAAAGTGTTTTGATTTTCTGTGAATATATTTTCTAACGGTACTCGCGTTACTTTCTATTTCCATTTTGTTGTTTATCATTCTTGTAATGTAAGACGACCGCTTGTAGTCTCAATGACAGCTTACAAATGTGCCCTTTTTCTTCTAGGTAGGTATAAACAATGTATTTGGAGGCGCACAATCGATTAGCGTATAAAACTTTCTATGGTAATCTCGTCATTAAGCTGCATATGGATTAGATTTTTAATAAAGGGAAAGTGATAAATGGCGGGAAAGTATATAAGTGACGTTAGTATACTTCGTTCACTGTATTCGTCTTATATATGTTGAAAATTATATAGAATTAAAAATTTTGTATTTCTTGAGAATCGAGACAAAATAACTTGAAACACGCAACAACAATTCTAAAGTATGTATTTTTGTTATAGAATTACGGTTGAATTTGAATTGAATCAAATTGATTTTTTTTTTATTGTTTTTTGTGTAGTTTAAATAATAATTGATTTGCCTCTTTATATGTTAAATGAACCACATTGAACGGTTTTTTGATGTTGAACATAAAGGGTTAGTTTAGTGTTGAGTGCTATGCGCTTATTGTTAAGGTGACATTGATTGGGCTCTTATGTGCATGTTAGTACAAAAGGAGGGAAATGTCTATCTTAGAACTGTACTCTATTTATACTTAACCGATCTAATAAATCAATCTCATGTCAATCGTAAACTAATTTCCAAAATGTATAATACAGCCCACATAACTAATATATACACGGTACCGAGTACTATAAAAATAATGTGATGCATATCCACTTTGATATGTACACTGCGAAAGCAATTAAAAATCTATTAGGAAAGTGAAACTCCCACTTGGCGGTTACAACCCATATATAGGGAACTGGAAAACAAAATATTCTTCCTCGTCTTTCAAATTCTTTGTGCGTACCACATACATGAAATGTTCGATTCATCTTGGACTAATTAAAATTATCATGGAACGTGAATCAAATTGATTCGAGGAGATTATCGATCGATATCACCTCGTTCGAAGTACTTGTAATTGATTTTTTTTTTCTACATTCGGGGAGTTTCTATAATCGATTAATTATTGTGGGCTTGATACTTTTAATAGTTTAAAATATAATAACACAAAATTTGAATGGTCATGGTGTTTGTAGTAAATTTTTATTTGTTAGTCTTATATAAATTCCATTCGAATTATTTAAGTACTTATTAGCTAAGTGCGGCATAGATGAAAATGGTTCAAACCCTAAATAAATATTTCCTTATCTAGTTTTACAATAGAGTGGACTTACTTTAGGGTTGCTTTGTACATCAAAGCTCTCTGTATAATGGTCTCACACTACTATCATTTTTGCATCTGACGTCTATTCATAGAGATGGCAGCATAGTCATGTTGAAGAATTTACACTTTACCCCCACTTTGCGGCGGACGCAGGTTTTGAAATTAAGCTTAAAGAAAATTAAAAAACTAATTCGTGAAAATTAAGAAATTTGTTACTGAAAAGATTCAAATAAAATGAAAAATTAAAGCAAAATTATTTATTTTATTATTTTAGCCAAGTTAACAGTTTATTTTACAACTTTTATATTTCTTTTTGGTATCTGGAAAATAATCAGTTAAAATTTTATTTTCTGGGAAAATTTAATTCACAGTTTTATGCCATCTCGAATAGCATATTTCAGAAATGTTTGGGCTAAATCGTATCACGCAAAACAAAAACAACATGTATCTGATACTAATGGCCTAATTGATTTAACATTTTTGCTATTTGACGATGGTCCCAATGTTTGACTATAGATGGCAGTATAATCAAATAAATGATATATTTTTTATTATTTTATTAGATACCGCTTCTCCTTCGGCTTGAACTACTGCGGAACAGTATACGTGACACTAAAAAATTGAAATAGAAAAAATATTTTTAGTGTTTTGTAATTATTTACGACAAGAAGCAAAGAAACAAAAACTAGAAAAAACTGGGAAAGATAAAATAAAACACGCATAACCTATTAAACTGTACATAACATTTTTAAAATCTACCTGCCACCTGGTTTCGTCGGCATAACGTTTCGTCATCATTTTAGTTAAGAGATCATTAGTAATTATGGCTTTGGTAGCATTAAGTGTGGTCGACATAGTGCACTCACAGACGAACTGAGTCGACTTGAATTCATCGGTATTTTGCCGAAATATTGGGATTTGGGTACTGTTACTAGCGTTTTCACATCAAATGATATCGTAATAATTTGCTTATTATTAAATATTTTTCTAGACAGTACTGATTTGTAACTTGTAAATAATATATTCTAACTTTATGCAATGTGTATACGGATCCAATAAGAATATCCCAGAAAGTTGTATGTGTTAGTTTTTACACTGTAAACGTGTTAAACAAACTGCTGTACGAGTTACAAGGAAATGAAAAGTACTCCATGTTTTTTCGTACACTGCGATTCACTTGCGTCTAACTTCCAGTTTTTCTTTTAAATGTAAATTTTAATGTAATTTCTCGCAGACCCAAGAAAATATTTTATTGGGAAGAGAGAAAAATCCCTATCAAAGAAATTCTTTAATCTTTCCTGCAGTTAGTTCTTCGTTGGATTCGTATGGTTTGCCCCCTTCATAAACTTAGCGAAGCAGCCAGTCCCAAACGTTTTCGATGATATTCACAAATCACAACGTTCCTTATTACACACAGACTTCGTTTCCGTTTACTTCGATGAACAGTAAACTGCTAAGCAGATCAATACAAAATCAATATATCAAATCAAGAAATGATGGTCGAGTTTGTTTTGGAAAAAAATCGCTGCAGTACACCTAAAAAGTACATTTTCTGCTCCAATGCCACAGATGTAATGCTGGACCCAAATATTTTGGATAACGAGAAACCAAAAAGTACAGCAATGCAAGGAGTACCTGGTTACAGTAAATCTACATTTATTCTAAATTCACACCGTATTGGAAAGTATCTTGTTCTCAGGTCTACATAATATGACATCTGTGACATAAAACGCAAAGTTACGCCTCAATACAAGAAACTGAAAAATATGACACTGTATATTTTGATGAGTATAAAATGCCGTTTCATAAAACATCACGTGCTAGAACTTGATCACTTGAGTCTCTTAACTTATTTCTCTAGTCTGGCGTATTGGCGAACCTTCGAAGATGAACTGAATCTGGTGTGTAAGCTTGAAAACGCAATTTAGAGATGCATACCAAAGCAACAGAGGTCCTCAAAATTGATACGAAACATATAGAGAAATGCAATATGAGAGTTTAAACCAAATACCTGTGTGAAATACTCCCGTAACATTAACACCAGACCAAATATAAAATATAATTTTTCATTGGCTCAATTTTCTTTATATACAGAAATTTTGATTTGTCATCTCGAAATTTTATAGAAATTAAATTTGTATTTTCCAGTTATCTAAGGCTAAGTTGAATTTTCATTCAAGTTGAACAACGAAATTAAGGTTCATACATTTTTAAATATTAGATATTTACCAAATAATGTTCCGAATGCAGTTCTAGTTAAATGAACCTGACGGTTTGCAAACAAAATTAAAAATTTTAAAACCTCTATAGGTTCCCAGTGCCATTTAGTGTTTATTGATTTTCTCATAGGATTAAACTTCGCTATTGAGTCTTGCACTCGTTTCAGCAAACTATAACAACGGCTATAGGAAACATGCAATTTAATACAAAAAGTACAAAATGTTTAAAATCCACAAAACGAGTATAAAATATGTTAGGGGTATACAGTTATTGAAGAACTACTGCACTCTCGAACGGAGTACGTCTGATCATGCCGTTAAATGTGGCTTGTGCAGTGTATCTTTCTATTATCCTCCAGAACCATTCATCTTAAAATTGTTGAGTGAATTCGATTTTTCGAATTTATAACGAATGCAAAAACTATTTCGTGCTCTCACTTGTTTCAAGGCTCGAGATTATTACAACCCACACACAAATATTTTTGCCCACATAAAAATTTTATTAAATGCAGAAATATTTTACGTTTTAATGGCAATGTAACATCTTTCAAAATCACAGTTCGTCACTCCATGTTCGAATTAATCATGTCCCTAAACTCGTGAGTTAACACTACCTTTATACAAGAGTTTATAGATAAGCGTAACAACAACCTTAACGATGAGGTAAAAAACTAAACTTTTTGTCCCTTTATTACCAAAATGTAAGGGGACCCCGCAGATTTTTCTAAAACCCTAAACACTTTATTTTGATGTTTTTGTTTCAACTAATTTAAATATCAAATTTCATAGCTATGATTATTTCTCATCTGATCTTAACGTTTTTTTATTGGTAGATTTACTCGTAGTTACCATGCACTAGTGGATGGTGACCAACTGTATTCATTTGTACGTATATACGGCCAGTAAAACACATCAGAATATTCAACATATCATTGTGAAATCCAAAGTGTTTAAAGCCAGAAACGATCAACCATTTATTGCCTAACATGGGCCGAGTTATAATAACGATAGATAACAAACAAAACTCAAAAGTCACCTGAAAAAGACAATGCGATAACTCAATTAGCACGTGATTGACCTCCATAAAGCTAATACGAATTTTCAACACGAAAATTTAATTTTTGGTTTATGGCTATAGTAGTTTGAAGTTTGAACTATAAACTATGAGAAATTTACAGAAACACTCTGTTTGGAATTCGAATCCCGCGTAGTCATTTGAATCCTCACAGAATATTCTCGAGCACTTGACATATACCGCTGGATTCGTTGAAGTTTTAACTACAAACCTGGATATTTCCAGAAATATTCTATCTGTAATTTTCTGGGCATAGCCGTTTGAATTTCGCCTCACAGACGATCCAGGAGCGCTTCACATATACCGCCGGATTCGTTGAAGTTTTGACTACAAACTAGTAAATTTTCGGAAAAAATGTATCTGGAATTATCTGTATATAGTCTGACTCTTGCCTCATACGCGTGAACCGATATTGAATCGACTTGAAACTTCATCGAATCCATCGATGTACGTCAGGTGCTCGTGAATCGCCTGTGAAACGATATTCAAACGAGTTAATCCATATAATTCCAGATGAAAAATTTCTGAAGATTGGCGGCATATGATAAGTGCTCCTGAATTGGCTGTGAGGAAATTTTCAAGCGACTATCCAGATAATTTCAGAGAGAATTTTTCTAAAAATATCTCAGTTTTGTAATCGAACTTCAACGAATCCGTTGTTATAAGACAAGTGCTCGTAAATCGCCTGTTCAAGCAAGACGATATTCAAGCAATTATAACCAGACAATTCTAGATTGAATTTTTCTGCCTCTGTATTCAAAACTGCAATGAATCCAGTGGTGTACGTCAAGTGCTCGTGGATTGCCTGTTCAAGCGACTATATTCAGATAATTACACTGAAAATTTGTTTTGTAATTTTTTTGCTTTCACAATTTTCTTTTGTTTTGATAATTTAGCAGTAAAAAATTTGTTTTTATTATTAACAACATTTAGAAGCCCGATTAATTCGATAGTCGAGAGTATATTTTGTGTCATGACAGAAGTGATATTACTATTAAGTAAAAAATTAAAAATTTCAGGCTGAAAACTCGGGCTATAACGTCCATTTCATAAATTCCAAAATTATTCGAACTGGTAATATGCAATTCATTCAGGAGCGTGATACCACGATACGTATTACAAAACCAAGATTGTTTTATGACAAAGAGAACAACTGCAACTAACCTTACGGATGTAACCGTCTAGAATCCATACTAAGCTGTGCACATAAAAAGAATTGAAAGCATTCAAAAGAAGTTCTTGATTTTACCTGATTTAAGAATATTTACCAATCCTTGAAAAATGTAGCTGGATTACCACCGTACTCAACAAGATGCAGGGATTACAACAAATGCATTCTTGAAAATAGACGAGTTCTCTTAGGCGTGGCTTTTATTGGTAACATTTTGCTTGGTCACATGTATGTCATTTAACTTGGAAGGATGACCATAACTTGTGTATATTGGAAAAATTCTGAGCTTCTTCAGGTATATAAACACAGGACAAATTATAGTTACAACAATCAAAGTTAACCACCTCTTCGAGTTTTGCTAAGCAAAGACAGTTATATAAAGGCAAATTGAAACAATTTTATGACTCGACTTTTGACTTAGAGTTATTTTGAAAGGAAAGTGCGATACATTTCTAAAGATTTGGTCCAAAGTCACATTGAAAGTGTTTGTACTTGTCTTCTGTACTTATCTTATTTAAGTCTGCACTGAGAAAATGTTGCCAAATTTTGATCCTAAACACAATGCACGTTTAGTATTCATTGGGGGCCCCTCTTGATTTAAGTTGTAATATTTTAAGACGATCAAAATATTTATAAATGGTTTGATACATCAATATTGGATGACCCCAACATACAGTTTTGTTGTAACAAAAAAATATCTGTTATAAATAATTAGCATAAAGTCAACAAAAACTAAAATTAGCATTATTTAACTTGGCACATTTATGGGTTTTTAAGTATATTCACTGTGTAGTGTATAATACGATACACCAGTAAAAACACATTCTCCATTCTCATCTCGCGCCGCGCGCTTTAATCAACAAAAACAAAAACAACAACAATAAGTGATAAATGTCATGCTCCACTTCAACAGAAATGTTCATGACTAAATTCTAAATCTGCATACAAAATTTCTCTTTCACGTTGCTGTTAAAACAATTGGAGTAAACAAAATTGATTTAAGCGCGCGAGAATCTTATTATGGATCTAGATTCTGCTATATATAGAGAGAGAGCATCATATCACCAGTTTACACAAATTAGCATTCAGCACCACCTCAAAATGAAAAAAATAAAACCAAACAAGAAGTAAATTAGAACACTGAAGACAAATTATTTGGTTGATAAATTTATTGCCCCCCGAAGGCACTCCACTCATAATACATAATATTAAAAATAATGATCATTAACACGAGGCTATTATTAATTCTAGTCAACTACTTTTATATAGGTGGGGTTAGGAATCAATCAAAATGTATTTGAAGTTTTTTTTTAGCGTATTTTGTTATTTTCAACAAGTCATGATCATCTCTGTGTAGATCGCGCGCTTTGATTGACACAAAAATTCACGTGATTCAAGTAGATACAAGTTAATCGCAATTAATTAACCGAAACATTTTGAATCTCTACCTAAAAGTTGAATGTAATGAAAGGCTATGTACAGACAGATGAACACACAGCAGGTGAATTTACTCATAATGATTGTTGTTGCTGCTGTTCTGCGGTTCAGAATATATCAATCTCGCATTTTTCTATTGTAGTTTTTTAATGATTTGAATCTCGAGTGTTGTAGAAATACAAATTATGATTAATGATGATGATCATGCTCATGATATGATGTTTATGAATGGAATTTTATGTGAGATCACGCGCGATCATCGTAAGTGAGGCGTTAAAAATATTGTTGATTTGTTTTTGTATTGCTGGTAATTTGCATATCGCACTCAATCAATCAGCAATAAAACAATAAAGTTATGGTAACCTATAAAATTCTTTAGAAACAGTAAACCATTTGTGTGTAAATCGATATTTTTTGGTGGATGAACGCAAGTGACTGCCATATTTGAGACTCACATCATAAAATTGATACACGTCTAATTAATGGCATTAGAAAAGAAATAGAATGTACGCAACGTGTAAATTGATGATAATTAGAGTCTAAGATCTAGATATAATATGGGAACTATTAAGACGAGAGAGTATCTACAAACACACACACACACACACACACACACACACACACACACACACACACACACACACACACTCACACATCAGAAATAGTGATAATTTGTTGAGATTACTCTTGGTCGTATCTTTTTATTCTCAAGTTGTTTTATTGCCCCTGCCAGGAATGTAATTAAAATGCATTTTGTTCTTTTTCTCGGAAAATCGGTTCAATTTATTTTTATTTATATACATTTCTAAGCCAATTTAGTGCTTTTAAATTTTGCTTTTATGCTTTAAATTAAGTTTATGATTTGTTTTTGATATTTTTTTTTCTACCTGTCTCAGTTATAATCTTAATCCGTTCTATAGTGAACTCTAAAAAATGGATCATATACATATGGTTATGTCTTGCAAACTGTGCATGATATAATTTAAATGGCGGCAATCACATTTTCACGTTTACGATGTTCTTGTTTTGCTTAAAGGTGAATTCATTAACATGCGGTATGTATGTTAGCGTTCGAAATCATTTTTTATCTCCCGGGGGTCTTTATTATGTAATAATTACGAGTTTTGAGAAGGATTTGAACCGTTAACAACCACTTATCCCCCGATACTCCTATCTATTTAACCCGTCCAAATAGTACTCGGCATCTTTCTCTGCAAATGTGCAAAATAGTGTTTTACGAAAGTAATCGTCTCCTCATTCTAAATCAGCCTAGATCTTGGTTCAATATGTGACAAACACGCTTAGCCTTTATCTAACTGTAATTCGACGATCTACCACCATTTGGTGAACTTGTAGTTATCGTCAGTGGTTGCAGTTTTTGGATGTCCCGAACGTTCATCGACATGCAAGCTGATACGGCCACGTTTAAATTCAGCGTATTGCCTTTCAAAAATAAAAGTTTAATGACACCTCGTTACTCGATTTTATCATTTTCACAAAACCACTCACGTCGACTGATCATTTTGTACGCGCAGTTGATATTTAACAATCGTTTGATTGTTAAACAACAACTGCGCGTCTCAAATGGTAGTACCTTCCAACGCTTGCGCAAACACACTCCACCACTTTTGTTGATGAGTGTTGACATCTTCTTGTTGAGGTCGGAATTTCAGACAACCCTGGTACTGTCGGGTCAGGGACGTATTCGTTCACAATTGATTTACACCAGCTATTATCTCACATTAAGTTGTTATCATAATTTATATCGGTTATTTCGTATTTTCAAAATTGTTTAATTTTGCTTGAGCTTTCGACACCCATCTGGTGTCATTATCAGAAGCTATGTAAATGAAGAGAAATAAATTTTATGTAAAAAAGTCTGATGTAGGGTTCATCTATAGAGTCAATTGTCAACCTCGTTTATGGATTTAAACTTTGTTTTATAATAAATTTATTTTATTATTTATTTTGTTCATTTACAAACATAGCTTTTGATAATGACACCGGTGGCGAAAGTTTAAGCAAAATTTAAATATTGTTTAACCTTAACTTCGTGCAATATTACGAATTGCATTAGCCCCTGGTCAAATTGACCCCAATTTCATTTTGAAAAATTTAAATGTAAAATTTAACAATAATAATTTTTGTGGGAAATGTTTAAAAGTTATACTTTACTCAAACTGATGCATACGTAATCTACATGCCACACAAACAGTTCGAATCGAATACAAATTTAAAATCAAAAATTTAATAGGCAAAATGAAACATATGTATCTGTCTCTTTTTTATTTTTTATATTTGCCTATGCCTACTATATGCGTTTTGCTGAAACCTCTTTTTTCAATACACATTTAAAAGTTCTCTATTTGCTACCAGGTTAACACAATTATAGTTCGGGTATATCCGATAAATTTTACTTTTACAAAGTTAATCATTTCGAAACATGTCGCCAATTGGTTATTAATTTTTTTTTAATCGGGCGAAAAAATTAAAACTTTTACATCGCTACAGCATCTGTGAATCATAGGAGATTTCGTTTATGAAACCAAACTTGGTACAAAGATAATGGCCGAAAAAGCAGTGGACACACCTTTCACCTTCTTATGGTACCTTTTGTATGTTAAATATTGATATCGATACATGGGAACCGCGTGAGACTAGAATAAAAGAAATTGTAAATGGGAAGAAGATGAGATCACTTCCAATTCAACTTTCATTCACTAAATGAATCAAACATTTAATTAATTTTTCATAAATTGTATAAAAATATCGCTATAGTACGGAAATCATATTTTATAGGCTAGCTTGCTCACTTTCAATTTATGACATAAATATCTCATACTGAAAAACCGTAAACGTAAATAATTATTAGTAAGTTAAATCGAACAGAACTAGGTTTTACGTACGCTGAAGGGCACAAGATTATGGAAAGAAATATTTAGTTTTATAAATTTGTATTTGCATAACAGGTTCCCACAGGGCAGATTTTTGAAATTTTGTAGAACATTGTGCTAGAGATAAATCAACCTAGAGCGGTTATTAGCAGCTGTGGTTAAAATAATATTTGAATAAAAAGTTGACAACCGCACTACCGATTGGCTGAAAGTACAGAAATAATTTAAAATTCAACCCAAAGTTCAAGTTAGAATAACATTTCTTATCTGTAAATCCGTTTTAAAAAAGTTCAATCAGTAGAGCCAACACCCTTTCAAAAACTGAAAGCTAAATTCTATATTTGCCTTAAACTTCCATTAGTTAATGAGCGTTAACTAAAGTCAAGAAGAAATACCATTTAAAAATGTCGAGTTGTTCTTACAACTCCTTGAATATATGATAAAAAAATATCACGATATGTTTTATTACGTTTTGCCATAAAACGCACTCATTTGTCGCATAAAATCCAAGAATATTTTCGATTCTAGCTGTCAAGATTTTTGCATATTTTGTTTCAATTTTTTCTTGAATTTTGATTTTAATAGAGAAACTTTATTTAACCTTAAGGCGTAGTTAAAACTGTGTTTTGTTTCTAATTTGCGCCTCCTCAATTACTTTTGCCCAATTAACAGTTGTTAGTACTTGTCTTATTATCCATGGAATTCGTTGTTGTTTTGTACATGGAATCGATAATACAGCAACAATTTAGAAAACAGTAACATCGCGGTAGAGGAATACCGCGTTGCGCTGGTAAAATTCAAATTTAATTTAAAGACATTTGTCTCAAAAATGCATTATCACGTGCGATAAACGTGGCGTAACTGTACGTAATTTAGAAAATATTTTAAAAAATGCTTTATATTTATTTTGAAAGTACAAAATGTCCTTTTCATCTGGCAATCTAACTACTACAAAATACTACCGTATATTTGACCAACTGTCGCTTAGTCCAGTGCACCTAGATTAGTTCACCTAGACTATTGGCCTCATAACTTTAAAAATTCTACTATATGACGTCATTTTATGTCGAAGGTTTCAATCTTTGACAGGCATTTGGCAGTGTAATCAAATAAATGTGAAACGGTAATACGGTGAAAAAAATAGAAAATTCTACAATAATATCAAAAAGTTTCCAAAAATGAGAGGCTTTCAGTCAGGCATTAAGTTCTTCAGCGGGAGTTGATCGTAGAATGACTTACAAAGTTTGACGAAAATCACCTGCTAGTATAAGACCTTCTCCCATTGGTCGGTTATTTTTCGCAAATCACGCGGAGTACGATCAAGCACTGCTAGTGTTTTTATGTGACATGATCATTCATCCTAAATAATAAATTTACATGTTTTTTATACTGACGCAATCCCTGAATTCGAGCATGTTGCAAGAAAGATTATCTGATGTATCCAAATTCAATGATACTTCGTGAGTTTAATGTGCTGTGCATCCTCCAACGAGTAAAGTTGAAGTAACTCTAGGTGATGCTACAGCAAGTCCTATTCCGTACTGCTGGCTAATTTCGGCGAGAAACTAATTGCAGTGTATCCAGAAAAACTAATTCCTCGATTACTGTCAACTAAGAGACTTTTGAGCGAGGACCTGTAACACATCCTCCTTATCCACGTTCCTTGTTAACATTTTTGCATATACTATATTTTATCGTTTTAATGGGCTGCATATATTTTAGATAGAGTGGAGTGACGAATAATCAGGGGACAAACCCCTTGGATTCGAACATGTTACTATTTTCATATAACTGCGTTCCTAAACTTATCCTCGTGAGAAATTTAAAAAAAATTGGCCCCGGGGTCCAATTCCTTGAAAAATATGTAAGTTTGGTTCTGGCCATGCAACTTATGCGTGATAAAAAATTTATTAACGAAAAATAAATAAATTTAAAAATTTATCGGTTGACTGCATCAAATTGGAAGGGTTAGGAAACTTGAAAGGAGAGCCCCATAGATCCAGGGCCCAACCCCTCGCATTCGAGCATTTGAATAATTTCATAAAACCCCTTTTCTAAACCTATTCGTGTGAATTTTTTTTAAATAAATTGAAATTTTCACCGACCAAACGGCACAGTGTTTAAAGCTTTGGCGCTTGGATCGGGAGATACCGGGTTCGAATCCCGATAGGGGCAGGATGCAAAATGAAATTTTCATCATCAGATTACGATCTGTGATGAAAAATAATACAACTATGACCCCCTGTCGAAGTGCAGAACTCATAAGCCGGCCCATCTTCCATGCCAATACTATATAACGGGTGATTTTTTAAGAGCTTGAGAACTTTTTTTTAAAAAAAAACGCATAAAATTTGCAAAATCTCATCGGTTCTTTATTTGAAACGTTAGATTGGTCCATGACATTTACTTTTTGAAGATAATTTCATTTAAATGTTGACCGCGGCTGCGTCTTAGGTGGTCCATTCGGAAAGTCCAATTTTGGGCAACTTTTTCGAGCATTTCGGCCGGAATAGCCCGAATTTCTTCGGAAATGTTGTCTTCCAAAACTGGAATAGTTGCTGGCTTATTTCTGTAGACTTTAGACTTGACGTAGCCCCACAAAAAATAGTCTAAAGGCGTCAAATCGCATGATCTTGGTGCCCAACTTACCGGGCCATTTCTTGAGATGAATTGTTCTCCGAAGTTTTCCCTCAAAATGGCCATAGAATCGCGAGCTGTGTGGCATGTAGCGCCATCTTGTTGAAACCACATGTCAACTAAGTTCAGTTCTTCCATTTTTGGCAACAAAAAGTTTGTTAGCATCGAACGATAGCGATCGCCATTCACCGTAACGTTGCGTCCAACAGCATCTTTGAAAAAATACGGTCCAATGATTCCACCAGCGTACAAACCACACCAAACAGTGCATTTTTCGGGATGCATGGGCAGTTCTTGAACGGCTTCTGGTTGCTCTTCACTCCAAATGCGGCAATTTTGCTTATTTACGTAGCCATTCAACCAGAAATGAGCCTCATCGCTGAACAAAATTTGTCGATAAAAAAGCGGATTTTCTGCCAACTTTTCTAGGGCCCATTCACTGAAAATTCGACGTTGTGGCAGATCGTTCGGCTTCAGTTCTTGCAGGAGCTGTATTTTATACGGTTTTACACCAAGATCTTTGCGTAAAATCTTCCATGTCGTCGAATAACACAAACCCAATTGCTGCGAACGGCGACGAATCGACATTTCACGGTCTTCAGCAACACTCTCAGAAACAGACGCAATATTCTCTTCTGTACGCACTGTACGCATTCGTGTGGTTGGTTTAATGTCCAATAAAGTAAACTGAGTGCGAAACTTGGTCACAATCGCATTAATTGTTTGCTCACTTGGTCGATTATGTAGACCATAAATCGGACGTAAATCGCGAAACACTTTTCGAACCGAACACTGATTTTTGTAATATAATTCAATTATTTGCAAGCGTTGCTCGTTAGTAAGTCTATTCATTATGAAATGTCAAAGCATACTGAGCATCTTTCTCTTTGACACCTTGTCTGAAATCCCGCGTGATCTGTCAAATACTAATGCATGAAAATCCTAACCACAAAAAAATCACCCTTTATAAGCTGGCGTGGAGCTATGAAATGTGCAAAAAAAAATTTGTATCGCGGTCAACTTAAACATGGTAAAAATTTCATGACGATCAGTTGGGCGGCTGAAACGCCCAATCGAAACAAACAGACACATCTAATTTAATAACTTCTGATTAATACATATTTGTTTGTGCGGTGATGATGAATATTCGGTATTAGCACAGAATAAATATATAACCAGAACAGTCATTGCGTAGACCAAGAAATGTATGTCTTACCTCATATTTTACATTGAAAACTTAACTTGTGAATATTTACAATTAAAATGAAAGGTTTTAAATTTAAAATAATAATTCTGTTAAAATAAACTGTCAAAGCTTTACTGTACATGGTTGCGATGGTCAAAAATAATGAATTTTTCCTGCCTTCGACGAACCAGCGTTTGTGGTTTCTGTGGTTATTCTGTGGTATTAATGAAGACGAATTGGAGTGAGTGCAGAATTAATTGGTGTGAGTAGTGGTAGAATAATTGTAAGTGTTTTCCATTCCTTTTGCAGAGGATTACATCAAATCGTTAGTTATGTTTATGACGTTCAGGAAATTGCTGTTCTGAATACATCTGACGTATGAATACGCTGTTATTAATGTTGTTACCATTGTCCACTCGGACACTAATAACACGTTATTTGATGATTTAGATTGGTAATTTGTACCTACAATTTCTAGTTATAATAATATTAGCACTCGATTAGTTTTTCATGACATAACACTAGTTTTAATTTTCTAAATACATAGATTTACTAATTATTTATAATATTTACTTCGGAAAGCAATCATGACACTACTCTTTCGCGATCTTTTTTCCAATCCAAAATCTTATTCGTGCTCTTATTTATATTCCCATTGCTCCCATGTTTGACGTTTTGATTGTGAGGTACCCGGGTCCAAATCTCAACACACAATTATGACCCCTATCAGAGTGCTGAAGTTATGGACAACATAGAACTATGCAACGCGTGCTGGTCTACGAGAATCGGTCGTTGATTATGGCTGCGGCGTAACGTAGGACGTGAACCACGAAATGGAATGCTTTGACCGTAGGGCCGTATGAATGTTATACTCGATTGAATCAATGCCGTAGTAGTTATGTTTCAAAATACGTTAATAACAGAGCCCGTATGTCTCATGTTGTGAGAATATAAATTAACATTCAGTGTACATAGCATAATCTAATGTAATACATAACATAACCACTATATAAAGTAACATCACGAACATCAACAAAAACCATTTTATGTTATGAAGAACATCGATGCAAAAATAATTTTTATTTTTAATTGCAAAACATTTTAATGCTTTAAAAAAACATTCTGTGTGGTTAGTTCATTATCCGCATCCATCCCATATACTTCCGTCTGTGTACGTATTACTCGTATACATATGAGAACCAAATCCATCGAATTAATAGCTTTGTTGTTTCAAGACAATTTAGATTGCGGCAAACCGTATATCAAATTTTATGTTTACGATTTGTTGAAATCTTTAACGAATGCTTTTGAGAATCAAGATGTGTGTGGTAAACTAAACTACAACAGCAAGCGATAACCGAAAAATTAAGAGTGAATTTCTTATTAAACTCGCGCGATTATCTAGATAAAATCGAAACGAGTAGAAACGTACCGGAACTTAATTTATTCATCTTAAGACGATTTATTATTTCAATCGAGTCTTGCTTGAATGCGCCGTATAATTTCACTTTTAATTACACGTGCATTTTATAAAAATATGCATAATAAATAAGAAGAACTGGTATTTTATTTCGTGCGGACTGTTGATGAATAATGACCGGTGGTTCAAAATACTGCTGGTTTAATTGTTTTACTTGATTATTTTATAGTTTTTGAGAAAATAAAAAAAATTAAAATCGAAAGTTGATTAACAAAGCTATAAAATTGATGTGGTTTGCCGTTATACGTGGGTTTGGGTTTTGTAGACATTTAATCTGGGAATTTGATCGCTTGAATAGTAAAATGCAGCGGTTCCAGAGAAATCGTGCTTGAGTTAGGTGTAAGGCGATCGAATAAATGATTGCAATTAATTTGATGGATTTTACGGGATTTTCAGAACCGTTCGTCTTTATTTGTATATCGTTAAAATACAGTTATAGTGATTTATACGGTAGATGTCCTACAGCTGTCACGGTTTGTCTCACACAAAACTAATTCAAACTTCGATTGTGAAATTCTAATCTTCCACTTGTTTCCTGTCATGAATATAGGATTTAACCAACTCGGACAAAACCCTTGAATTATTGTAGACATTCGTTCATCCTGAGTGCCTCAAGAGGCCGGGCTAAACATGTTTTAAGAATTGTTTGTTTTGACTGAAAAGTATTTAAAATGGATAAGTGATAAAGGATAATGGAATTAGAAGGAGGTACATTTTAACCGTTATTTTGCTCGTAAATATGTTATTCGTACCTCATGGCCATATACCAATCATGTGGAAAATACCAATAGTTATTCTACTTTTAAGTGCCAATTCATAAGCGACGTATTCAACTGTCCGAATTATCCTAGCTTCTAAAAATTATGTGGCCAATTTGGCTGGAAATTTTCTTGCCGCGTCGCTTTGGGCGAAATTTCTTGCGTAAACCTTTTGATTAACTTTGAGATTACTAGGATAGTATCCCGTTGAACTATATACACGAAATATCGAAAGGCTCAAGTTATTTTAGAAAAATTAAGATTCCAGGTTTTGCTCATCTGGAATGTATGTATGCCCTAATAGATTGTGGTGCTTAACGAGTTGTCTATACGTGTGATCCATCAATTCTATGGTGATGATCCATGATGAGTTTATGATGAGGAGTACAAGACAATAAACATGCTTTGATCTCTTGGGGAAGTTCCAAAGAAATCAATATAAAGGGTGAGTCAATGATAGTTTCACCATGAGAGCGGCGAATAAAATATAAATCTGAAAAAAACAGTTTCATATTGACATTTATCATCACAGACATTAACAATTTTAGTCGTGTATCGAATGGATTGATATGTGCCACCGAAGATGTGATGAACATTAGGCTTGGTTAAAATAACTGTTTATTTATTATTCACAAGATGGGCCCGTCTTATACAATCGTTGCATAGATCATTCGACTTTATTTAAGTTCGGGTGGAACATAAAGTTTCCAGGTAAGTATGTCAGTAGATACGAATGCATGGTTCCCAATTCCTTCAATGATATCAAGGTTTTGTTAAGGCTTGAGTTCAAATTAACGTTTGGAATATGAACAAAGGGCTGGTTGCAAATTCGCACAAGAAAGTGTGTCAGGAACAAAGTTTTGTAACCTTTTCGATGTTCAATTTATAAATTACTGCAGATTACTAACCTGTGAGCCACTTTTAATTTGCATAATGTGCTAAAATCATGTTCTATACGCTCGATAGTTTTAGCCCCGTTCTTTCCCGGCTGAAAAAGCTCGCCTCCTATACTTGAGTTCACAAGAACTGCAACTGCAATCAGTGCATTTCTCAATCATTCGAAAGCTAACTTCCTATCAACACTCCAAACAAATTTATTTTTATTTTCAGCAGTTCATTCAGGGAAAAAGCTCCCTTACTTCGAAATAAAGCGTCGGAGCCACTCTGTTAATCATATGAAACTGCAAACTTTCTTGGTAGGTTTAGGTTCTTCTTCTTCAGCTTGAAGATAACCGTTAAATTTTCTTGTTTCTTAGTCAGTTTTAATCCCTCGAAATTTAAAAGTCGAGATACCTATTTCAATAGGTGTTTGTCCGCACTGAATGTATCGGGCGTTGCAGTGGATGACTAATTACAATTTCAGGATAAATGCCGCTTTATTTTGTGATTTCTAAGCTGCCAGAAAGCATACTTTGAATCGAAAAGGCAAAACTGCTTTAATATTTATTTGTTATTCTGAGTTTCCAAGTAGTCGCCGAATAATGAAATAGATTAAGTTTGAGTGATAATAGCGATTTATTCAAATGTCGTTCAAAAAACCATAATTTCTAACTTTGGGATGACCTTGAAAGGACTTAAGGCACCTTGGTGTTAAAGCTTTCGATCAGTTTGGAGCTATTGAAGTTTCGATGATATAGACTGAAGAATCTATATTTCTACTATTAATTTTTTTAAAACCATCTATGGTCAAATTGCAAATATCGAAGCAAAATGTGCATTTTGTGTGGACTAGTTGAAGAACTATGATGTGTTTGTCGTGATTACTCTGCGAGAATAAACCAAAGTCAACCAGCACTGAAATTAATTTGACACTAAGCTCGATTTTACAGCTGGTTATAAGGAATATTTAGCAGAACCCTACTCAAACTGTTGTTTAGTTCCAGCTCCATATATTCATCCGTCGCTATAATTAGTCTATCAGATCGACCATTATTCACTCTTCCGAGAATCATCGATGAGAAGCTACAGAAGATGCTACGTCAGAATATTTAGCAAAGCTTGGTGTGACACAAACTAACCATTAAATCGCAGTTGACGATGATAGTGACCTGCTACACAGTATTGCTACTCACAAGAGGACATATGAACCAGCTGCTAAAATTGTATTTCATTTTAGGTGTCTTAATTTGAAATTTCAAATATGGAAAAAGTGCTTATTCGCAGATATAATGCTGTCGAATTTGTAAAAAAAAATGGCACCTCACCTAAAGAAAACTCCAACTCAGAGTTCTTTTGAAAGATGAACTGAAAAATGCATTTTTACCAAATAACCTTCCCAAAGATGGACAGGTGAATTTAAAGATATTCAAACCTTATGTTCACTCTATTTCACTAACGTTTGATCTCAACTGGAATACGCGGTATTGGCCTGGAATCCATACTATGCTGTGCACATTAAGAGAATCCAAAGCATTCAAAAGATGCTTCTAATTTTTTTGTTACAGACAAGTGGGATTATGATCAAAATTTATCAATCCATGGGAAATGTAGCTCGGTTACCACCGTACTCTACAAGATGCACGGATTAGACGACGTCTCTTAGGCGCGGCTTTTATTGGTAACTTTTTGCTTGGTCACTTTGATTCAGCTTACATTTTGGAAAACATATCAATTCATGTGCCTTGCAGAACATTTCGAAACAATGAGTTTTAGCACTAGAACACCATTCCACAAACTATGGAGAAAACAACTCCAAATTATCTAAATTATTCCACATCGTCGACGACCTATTTGACTTTAATTTTTCAAAGGACAACTTCCAAAATATTTCCTGAAGAGTTATTTTTAAAATTTTTAATTGTTAAATCAAAATTTGTTTAAATGTTACATGTAAACCACAGACTAGATTTCCTTAAATAAATAAAAAAGTTGCGTGACATTGGATGGCCGATACGCAACAGTTGTTGCAGCAGGACTAGGTGAAATTACATTTTCTCCAATGACGTGTTCAACCTGTTGATTAAAAAATGAACATTTGGTTTAGTTAACATGTCCGTCATATTTACTAATAGGTTCAAACCCCGCTTTAAGGTTAGTTCAACACTCCACTATAACCAAACGACTTCTTCTTCTTCTGCTATCGTCCAGATTGTTTGTTATCTTTCATCAAACGTTTTTTCTTTAATCATCGAACAAGAAAAAATGCTCGAGAATCTGGAAGTCTGCATCGCATGCTACGTAATCCAATGTATACATAATATTCAAAATTCGACATTCCAACAGTTCCTGGCTAATGAGAAATTGAACTTTGAACGGGCGTGCGGTAATGCCGCAACTGTCGAAGTGATACTCAAAGTCAAATCTCAAAGTCGCTATGGAAACTCAGAGTCAAGTGAAATTGATTCTCAGCAAACTTTTTAATCCGGACAATGTGCCCTCAAGCCAACTTCAAATTAAAATTAAAATTTTCTGAGACATGTGAAAGTCGCAAGAAAAACCACCAGCGGCGTCAAATTGCACATTCCAAAGAGTTTCTGCAATTTTATTGGACTTATGGAGAATTTATAAGGCACGTGTCGTTTTTCTTCTGTTATAGTAAAGACAACAAGCCAAATCCAAATCTGCATTAAGTTCTGTGTAATTCTCACGATCGATTGATTTTTAACCATTTAAGCTAGAGTTGTAAAGATCAAAGATAACGAGAGTTTTGTGGATGAAACGGCATTGTTTGTGTCATCACACATCATTCAACCGACGAAAATTTTAGATACTCTGGAAAAGTACGTTCGTCAAATCCCCAATGAGATTGGAGAATTTCGTGGTACTTCAATTTTATTGAAATGAGATGCAACGTTCATCAATCGGCAAATTCCACTCATTCTTCACAGAACCATCGAAGAGAATCTATTATGTTAGGGTATCTTTCAAAGCGGACCGACTTGTTCGGATTTGCGGTAATTTTACAGGCCCGGTTATCGCCACGAGCATTCCAAATTCCGGCATGGCAGCAGCCTAGTCTAAACCATTATTACTCACAAAACAACTTTCAATATGATCGACCTCAATTTTGGATATATTTTTCGAAATTTTGATGAAAATTTGCTCTAGAAGACGCCATGTTGGATGCATCTTCATCTCGTCATTGAGATACTGGTCATGGTTAAGTTTGTAACTGCGAAGTTCAAGCTTCCTCTTTACGCTGCTGCACACATTCAAAGAAAATCCTTTCATCGCACACTGTTGTAATTATGGACATTTAACGAAACAGAATGTTTAATACGGTGTTTTAATCGAATTATGTAGCCGTCCTCAGATTCCTCAATTGAGAAGTGATTGAAAATGGTACATCGAGGCCCAATTCTATCTAGTAACCATATTAAGACAAAGAAAAAATACTCAAAAGCAATCTCGTGGTTGACGATGTAAGAGAATTGTGCACCCTATCCTCAAATTTCTAGAAGAAAAAATTTCTACTCGCAAAAAGTATCTACGAGTAGTAGAGTAGATAGTGTAGGACTACTCCTAGTTCTATTTACGAGTAGATTTCTACTAGAACCCCTTTCTGAAAACAGCTCTAAAGAAAGTTATAAATCACCAAGGCAAATCGACCTCAATTAGGGTTATTCATTAGTTTTTTCAAAAGTTATATCCCACCAAAATCAAATTTGATTAAACTCCTTTAAAATATCAGGAAGCAACATAGCCCCATTCCACAAAACAATTTTGATCATAATTGGAAACAGAAATGAAATTAAATATGATAAATTAATTAATTGAAGAAGAAATGTCAATCCTAATTTGCTCCCACTGATTGATAAGTTGAATGGTGAAAAATCATCTTGTTACAAGATATTTCCATCACTTAGAACTTTGCAACGAGATTTTTTTAACACGTAGGTATGGTTACTTCGTTGGCAACCAGATTCTCGTTCCTTTAAGAGCAACCTTTCAGTAATTAATGTCTATAATTAAATTATCGGCACTAAGCATGAAGATGAATTTATTTTACTAATTTAGTTAAATTGTTTGAGAAAATTCTGGCGAATGGTTACTTGAATTATGACTGCTTTTAAAAACCTGTTTGCAGTTTTCAAGTCATTTCAAATTTACGAATCATTGTCCCATCATAAATTAATAGCCGAATAAATTAAATTAATATTTTAAACTTTTAACTTTTCAACTCTGCATTGGCAACATTAGATCTGAACAAGAGCTTAGGATTGACAGGAAATATAAAAAAGTTCAGTTATATGAGGATAATATTATAGTCTTGCTAAAATGTACCGCATAAATAAGATACCACTTTAATATTCATACATCACTGTAACAAATTTGAATTGCTCACATTCTTATACCAGTCCCTTGGACAACTCGAAAACTTTAAATCCGCTTACGAGCTTAATACATTTTATAGTTTGCTAAAGAACTAAATTTACTACTTTCACAACACATTAACTATTTTAAGTAGCTGTTAAACATATCCAGATTAATTTAATAGTCACCTTCCCACCGCAAAATACATTTCATCAATGCCAAAATTGCTTATCATATATCATGCACATAAAGTACAAAGTGAATGTCTCGCAATTAATACTGCGGCTTTGCATTCCTTTCTCTTGCAGCAGCATATTCTAAATTTATTATTTATCGATATATCACGTTGAGAGAAAGCATTCATTTCCCGTGTGCTCCATTATCATATGTACGCAAACAAGAAGTTAATGACCTAAACCTAATTAAATCCAATTAGAAGCCAATGTAAACATGTAATCGTTAATTAATAATTTGTTTTATTTATTTACAGGTAATTGGGGAGTATACGAACGATACCTACCTATATATATATATATATATATATATATATATATATATATATATATATATATATATATATATATATATATATATATATATATATATATATATATATATATATATATATATATATATATATATATATATATATATATATGAGAAGATGAAGTGTTTATAAAATAATAACACTTGCTTTTCCGGATTTGTAACATAAAAGTATGTATTTATGGTATTATGGGAGACGTCCTTGTTATAAATGACGATGGTATCGCGAAATAGCGCGCGGCTTGTTAATGTCTTATACAACAAAGCCATTTCGTTCGTATAAAGAAGAATATTCAACAATTAAAATTCGTTATTATAAAATTTATTACTATCGTTTTCTTTGAAGAATATTTTCTATTTAAATTTAATTTAAAACATAGAGTAAATAATATACGCTTTATAATTCGAGTTATATACAGTACGCGACTCTGTATTCCAAATAGATAAACAGTATTATAATTTATAAGTCACCATTCCCGGGATACACTAAAATCACAAGTTGTATACGAAGATATGAAACAAGACATATCGTATATATATATATATATATATATATATATATATATATATATATATATATATATATATATATATATATATATATATATATATATATATATATATTTGTATACAGGGTGTCCATAAAGTACGAATGGTACCGTTGGGTTCCTTGATCAAAACGAAGGTGAGATTACTTCCATCACTTCGCACGTTAAAGCCAATATCATGTTACATCTAATCTAATCTAATCTTGAGAAATAACCATTTTTATTTTCAAACACTAATTTCATTAAAATGCTGATAATATTCTCTTTTAAATAAGATACTATAATTTAATTATTTAGTTAAATTAAATTAAAATTAAATTAAATTTAGTTAAAAAGTATTTCAATTTTAAACAAAACTTTTAAAATAATATTTTTTTTTAATAATTTCTTTTGTTTCTTTACTATTTACAATAACTCTTCACAATTACTCTACGTGTCAGTAAATATTTTTTGATGGAAACATAGTTCAAACTCTTAGCTTTCAGAAAAGCTAACTATTTATCTAAAAATATTGCAAGTTCACAATAAAAACGCATTATTTACAAATATTTACAGTAACTTCTCAAAATTTAACAAAATGGTTTTACTTCATAAAATAATTGAATGTAAATTAGTCATTCTGCAATCTGTGAATTTAAACGTGAGATAGTTAAAATGTAAATTTATTAAAAAATGAATCATTATAGCTCTAGCACAGAATATATATATACAGAAGCGACATAACTCCATTTTTGTATGGACTTCTTTCTACTCGAATATTTGACCTTCTACATAAAAATAGGAGTGGTTTAAAATAGTTTAGATAGGTAGATAATAGATAGCGCTAGTAATTTTCAATAAATTAAAATCGATTATAAAATCTTCGCAGTGTACAAATTTCCTCTCAATTGGCTCCCTCAATTTCAAATGCCACTTTGACTGCATCAACTATATTGCTGTTATTTGTCAAATTAAAACATTGCTATAGATTTAAATCTGATGAGACTATGAGGAATACGCAAAGAATATTTAATAACAATACAACACCGAATTCATTAGTATTCAGCGCGGATACTAATTCGCTCAATTTAAAGTGAACACAACTGAAGACACTTCGAATCAACCTGTATGCTTCATTTTAAATTATATGCATATTATAAAGGGAGGTGACAATAATTTATTATAAAGGAATTAAATAGCCTAAAATTGTTTTATTTCTAGTTATGTATCCCGTTTGAACGGAAGTATGCGACAAATCGGTAATTCGTATGATGGCGAAATTATAAATCAGAGCGAACTGGCAGCCGAAGTATTTTTAATTTCTGGCGATAAAATGTTTGAAATTTTATGTAATGGTTGCACAGGCACGTACAGGTGGCCACGATTTATGTAAATGCTTATGTTGATAAAACTTGATGATAAATTGTGTGCGAATACTGAGTTCAGATACCGAGTTGCGTCGTGTTGCAAATTCATATATTGAAGCTGAATTATTATTGGAACAGAAAATTCTTCTTGTTGTTTCATCCTGATTTTCAATTGAACAGTTTTCAGTCGAATTTATATGTATTTGAACCACCAGTTGATGTTCGATATCGACAAATAAATAAATTGAATAAATTATTTAATAATCAATTGTTTTCGATAAACTTATTTTTCAACTTCTTTCACTCACTGTTTAACAAATGATGACAGAAACAATTTGACAGATAGTCGAAGAGAGAGAATTTGTTTTTACACTTCTAAAATAATTTAATGTTTTTTTTTTCAAATTTAGAGCCATCTATTGGCGTACGTAGGAACTAATTTAGGGGTATTGTTTAAAAACTATGGTTTCTAACTGTCGTTTCTGTAGAATATTCTGTGGCGCTAGTTGTCATTTGGATATGGTATGCGTTTTGTACGAAGCTAATGGAACTCGGACGATTACTCAACGGATATACGAGATCGGATCGATGCCCTAACCGTAGCTTACCATCAGTTAACACTTTTGTTAATACAGACCGAAATTAGAGTTATTAGAGTAATTTCAAAATCTATAGTGCACAGGCAAATTAAAAAAGAAACAAGTAGAAGACATTTTGGAAAATGATAAAATATTAACACAAAATTTTTGTGAATGGGTAATTGTGCAGCAAATTCAAGACTTTTGGTTCCTGAAGAAGATAATTTTTACTGACGAAGCTGCTTTTACTCGGGATGGATGTGTAAATTTACACAACTCAAATTGCTGTGTCTATCTAAGTGGAGAAAGTAATGATCTCTTAGTTGTCTATCAGGAACTTTTATTTTAATTGGCTTTAGCACATTCGGTGCGTCGATTAGGCCTAGCAAGAGATTACCAATAAATATAATTTTTAGCAATTCGCGTCTATTTTCTTGAGTTGTCAAGTTGTATGTCTTGAACCCGGTTAAATTTGGTGGTTGTCGCTGTATGTTTACGTGGTATGGTAGATTATGATCATAAACCCATCCGTCTTTCCAGGTGAAGTAGCGTATAAACTTCTTTTGAATTTTCTCAATACTTTGGATATGATCCACGTAGAATGGATACCACACATTTGCAGGATCTTAATTGTTTCCATATCAAAAATGTCACTCGTCCAACGTTTGACAAAACCGAGCATGGAGTTCGCTGTAGCGATGGACAGCTCAATGTGCTTAGTAAAGCTCATGTTTTCTACGAAAGTAACCCCTAGGTCTTTACTTTCAACTATCACCTGCAGAAGTACACCATTTATTTTGTAGCCTTGTGTAACAGGGTTGGCTTTTCGGTGAAATGATAGAGATTTGAACTTTCCAATATTGAGACTCAGAGAATTAAACTCGCACCATAACGCTAGGTTGTCAATATCTTTCTGTAGTTTATTGGCATCGTCGACTGACTCGATGGCTTTATAGATTTTGAGGTCACCTGCGAACATCATTTGCGTCATCTGCGATATTGGAATGCTTTATTACTTCAGTAATACCATTAATGAAGAATGTGAAAATCCAGGGGCCAACGTGAGAGCCTTGTGGTCCCTATTTAAAAATTGTAAACCATTATTAACAAAAATCACAGTAAATGTATGGTGTGGTATTTTGGAGATGAATTTCTTGGACCGATCATACTTCGAGACAGATTAGATGGTCCAAAATATTTAAATTTTTTAAAAACTTGAAGATTTGAAGATCTTCAGGAAGAAGTTCCATTGATAAATTGGCTCCACTAAATTTTGTACGAAGTGTACGATCGCACGTAAACACTTTGTTTCCAATGCAGTGGATTAGCCGCGGAGTACCTATACAGTGGCCGCCAAGATCACCTTTAAAAACTAAAGTTTATTCTTCAAATACTCCAATCGCCGAGTACCCAATATTCGAACCTCTTATAGAGAATATTTTCGGAGAATCCATCAAAGACTTAGGGAAACAGGTGCCTTCCAACGAGGAAGTGTGCCGGGAGGGCCGATGACAACTGGTACCACCTGCACTAGTGGAAGATATTCTCAATAAAATAGCAGAACAGCCCAAGACGAGCACAAGAAAATTAACTCGTGAACTTAACATGGGTCAAAAGCTACCCTATACAATTTCAAGGGAAGAAAAATTATACCCCTATCATATTCAATGTGTACAGGAAATGTTGCCACGTGAGTTCATGAAAAGTTTACATTTTTCTCAATGAATTCAAAGAAAATTTTTAAAATATCTGCAAGTTTTAGGTAAGGTTTTTTTATTGATGAGGCCAATTTCTCAAAAGACGCCATCATCAATTTTCGCAAAAGTCATATTTGGTGTATGGAAAACCCACATGAAATAAAGCAAAATAACTTCCAGCATAAGTTTCCGTTAAATGTGCAGATTTGAATTAACGATAACTATTTATTGGTACTGCGTTTATTCCTGCGAGACAAGATGATGCATCATATAGAAGTTATGCTGAAGATGATCTACCTATCTTACTAGATGATGTACCAGTTTTAATAAGAAATAGAATGTGGCTTATGTATGATCTTCCGAGGTTTTGAACATACGGTTTATCGATCGATCGAAAGGCCGAGGTGTTCAAAGATCAAACCAAGAATAGCCTGCAGGGTCTCCGGATTTAAATCTTCTAGATTTTTTCTAAAATCAATAGTTTATGTTTAACCTATTCCAAATCTGGAGAACCATAGAAATAGAAGAATAGCTGCTGGCGATACTATACGTAATACTCCAGGAATATTTGGGAGAGTAAGTAACTCATTTAGATTGAATGGTGCAGGAATGGAGGTGCTCACTTTGCAAATTTATTGGAATAATAAAGTTTTCCTGGGTTTTCCAACAATTTACGTATACAACTATTGAAGCTTGATGTTATAATTGAATTTGTTCGGAAAATATATTACTGATCAGTACGACAAATACCTTAAAATTACAGTAAATTTTCGATATTTTTAAAGAAATATTAAAAAAATAAAGATTTTCACAACTTTTTTAGTACTTTTTATCAATTTACCTTATTATTGGCCTTGTGTTTGATAAACTAATTAATTTGTGAAAGAAACGTTTATTTGACAAATTTGTGAGTAATAGTTTTTAAGATATGAGTGAAATTCAAAGTGACTAAATTTACAGTACAACCTTGATTATCTCTATAACGATTATGTTCTATCATATAATTTTTTGTCCAGATTAGTTTCCTCCATCACCTCCCTAATTTATCGTATTTACTTAAGAGTCACCCTATATATAAAAGTATAGACAAAAAAATGAAAGGAAATGACAATAATATAAATAATTATTTTTTATCCCGTCGAAAAGGTCAAGTTCAACCATTGCGCTTAGATTTTTAATTGCCGGTTTACATTAAAAAAAATTAAGATTTATTACCACATGTCCACATACTATTTAGTTATTACCAACATATAAATGAGTGCATTACCCTCAGCACAGTTGATATTAACGAAACGAAACGGTAAAAAATATCAATTGCAATTTTAACAATTGCAAACCATCAATAAATAAAATGCCTATCAATTGGTTGTTGAACATTCTACGTTTCACAAAGTCCTATTGACACACAATGATACCATATAATTTAATAATCACCATCAAGTTTATGTTCAACTTGGCTGATATTCTTTCGAATTCTTATTTTGTATTTTATATTTTTAAATGTACCATTCATTATCATTTCTTTGAATATTTTCTTTATTACGAACTCCGCGAGGGAAAAATAAGAAAAATCAGAAGAATCGAAATTATAAAAAAATTCAATTAATTATATTGTCATTTTAACCCTGTGTCGGTATAACATGAAAAATAATATGGTCGCCGACAGAATGTGTGGTCAGCAGTAGTTATGTATACAATCAATTTATGATTATGTAAGTTATGTTTTAAAAAACACACATTTTTCTTGCTATAACTTAGAAGTAATCGAATATAAAGTAGTTTGAGTGGAAGTTTATTGTACTAGGTGCGCAACTAAATGTCCGGGTTTTTTTGAAAAATGGAAAAATTCTATAGACATATAAAAAACGGATTATTCAAAGTATTGTCCTTCGCTATCTACACATTTTTGCCACCTCTCTGGCAATACATGAATACCACGGCGAAACTGGCCAAGTGTATCCCTGCCAAGCCATGTGCCAGCGATCGGAACAAATGATAACCCGAGGGGACCAGGTCTGGCGAATAAAGCGGGTGCGGTAGCAAATCCCATCTCAACGTTTTTATGGTGTCCTGGACGATGGGAGTGCGATGGCATGTAGCGTTGTCGTGCTGCAGTATCACTCGTTGTGCCTCACGTTGGCTATTTTTTGAGCAATACATGGTTCAGATTGATGAATTGTTGTCGGTAGCGTTGCCATTGAGAGTTTTGACCTGTTCCAGCAGCTCATAGTACACGATTCCTTTTTTGTCCCACCAAACGCAGTGACTTGTCTTCTTTCCGAAGTGATTTGGCCGTGCCGTCGATGTTGATGCTTCGCCTGGAAAGCCACGACTTTTGCGTTTGGGATTCTTAAAAAAGACACACTTCTCATCTCCCGTAACAATTCTATGCAGGAAGCTCTTTCTTTCATGCCGTGAAAGCAAAATTTCGCAAGTAGCTCTTCGATTTTCCATCTCTTTCCATCTCTCTCAGTCAATTCATGTGGCACCCATTTTCCCTCCTTTTGAATTTTTCTCACATCATGTAAACGTTTGGAAATACCTTGGCGAGTCGTGACGTCAATAACGCTTGCAGCTCGATATTTTCAAATGTTTTTGGTCTGGAGCGCTTCTTGTCCTCAATGTCGAAATTACCACTTCTGAAGCGTTTAAAATCAATCTCCAGATAGTTTTCGATGATTCATGTTCGCCGTAGGTCTCCTCTAAAAATTGGCGTGCTCAGCTGCATTTTTTGTTTCAAGTTAAAGCAGAAAGCAAAGCTTCCCCCAAATGCTGTTTGTTTGGCACAAAACTCAACATTTTTCGATATTGGAGCTTTACACTACAAATATATTAAAAACGCAAGTTAGTGCTAATTTAACTAAAGATTACAATTTTATTAAATAATTTCATCCTTTATATAGAAAAATTTAAAACAATTGTAAATATAAATGACATTAAAGGAATATTTAAATAAATTAAAATTAAAGCTTTGATAGAAAGATTATAAGATTGGTTCTTAGAATCTTGAGTATTTTATACCTTCTGAATATAGTTGCTGTCCGGCTAAATTGGTCAACAACTCGGTGGAAAATCCACCTTTGTTGGTTAGGTAACAAGGACACATATTTTCTGCTCGGAAAAACCAAATACTACCCACATTTGTAAAGTTCTAATATTTTTGGCGGTAAATTGCAATAAACAATTATTTTAATGGTTGTTTAAAACTTTAATTTTATTTATTTGTTAATTAATTCACACTTTATTTTAGTTTGTATTATTTATTTATTCGTTACTTATTTTTAAATAAATTAAATTTTGAAATGTTTGATTCGGTAAATAACTTAACAGTGTAAGAAAATTCACTTAAATTAATCCAATAAGAATTTAATATTGAGTGCTATTAAGCCATATGCAATTTGGATTTCTTGTTCGAAAAGTTTTCCGCTTATGAAATAAATAACAAAAATATCACTCAAATTTACATTCCAATTGGAGTTTTAAATATTTTCTGTTGACTTTAGTTACACTGTTATAATGCAAGATTGAGTGAGATAAATATATTATATTAGAAAGAGTTGGCAAATGTTTTGGAATTTATCTCAAATAATTTAATGACTCGAATGTTTGTTTGTTATATTTTAAACTAATTATTAAATTAGATGTAGTTTTAGAAGAAACTCAAATTTCCGAAAAGGTTTTATTGATTCAAACAGAATATAATATTTATTATCAATATAGTATCATCAATATTGTATTGCTTTGATCAATTGCATTTTTGGTACTACAAAAAAATAGTTCATATCCATTTTGATTGATATCAAATTACCTATTATTCCAGACTGCTTTGTGGAAGAAATAGTTAATCCGGAAGGAGGAGCAGAAGCATTTTAGATGCCACTAAGCTGGGAAAAGTGTTGGATATCTGCACAATTGAGTCAAATACCACTGCCAAACAGAATAGAAGTGTTTTTTTACTTTTAGCGAAATAACAATAAAAATTTTGTCGTTTGAGTGGTTACAAAATTGGAATAATTGTTGATATCGCCATCTGAAAGAAAGAAATAGCGAATGTATAGTTAATTAATTTAGTGATGTGGAAATAAACGGAGTCGTTCTAAATGGTCTGAATATGTTAGCCCAAAATTTAACCTTTAAACGAAAATAACCGAACACCGAGAACCTCGCAAATGAAGATCGAATATTTCTTCTACATAGCGGCATCGTAGAACATTTCATCTTATTTTTCATATCATTCAAGCATTAAAGGTACTCAAAAAGAAAAATTCTTTATTTTCTCTCATAAAAAATATACCCCAACTACCCCATTCGAAACTATTTGTTCTCAACATAGTAGCACCCTAGAACAATTTCTCAAATTTTTGTTTTCACTCAAGGCTAAAAACTACTGAAACATGAAAAGTTCTACTAGACGAAGTGCATCTCACTTAAACCTTTAACTACTATGGACTAAAAGCGGTGAACATTTTCTGTGTCAAACATCTCTGAAGGCCTCAAGTGATTTTGCGGTTACTTTTATTACTACCTTCTCAGTTGTTGTTGGAAAGTCCTGATATTTAGAGAAAGGGAAAACGAAAAACGACAGAAATTCCATGAAAATAATTTTGAAATTGTTCATATCATAGATTGAGGTGGGTAGTGGATTCAACAATACAGTAGCGATTCAATTTTTTTTTTAAATTATATATGGATTTACATGTTATTGCTTGATCCCGGGGGTTTCCATGCCTCTTGACGCCTTCCAACCTCGCAGTTACTCTTTATAGTACAATCCATTTCAGGTTCAACCTCAATGACAATACGCTTTTTCACCACTCACAACTCAGCCACATCTCCTCAAACATATCCCCATTCATGACAACCGGCACTTCGAAATTTAGCGATATATAGCGTTTAGTCACTCGTCAAAATTCCTATCCATTTGCACATTTTTCTATAGACCGTCCTTAATGTGGATGGTATGTTCCACATATTTTTCTACTAGCGGTACTCTCCGATATTCAAAAACTAAATCGCTCTTCTGTGATGAATGTGCAGTATCCTTTTATGATTTTTGTAACAGCTACACAAATTTCCTTTATGCCACGGACCATTGTAATGAAAATACTGCCCACGCTGGACAGCTTTACTATAAATTTCCAATCTTCGTTTCGATTACTCTTACCACCATAGCAGTCATAACAGTCATAACAATTCGTCTTCGCCGGTATCTCCTCCAGATACCTTTCTATGCTCTAGCCAATGGACTTCCATCCAATCCTAAGTGGACAATTGCTCTTCGGCATCGTCCGAGAGCATCGCCACACCTTCAACGAGTTTCTTATATTTTATTGTTACACTCTCCAATACAGCGGCCAACATAACGGAGGAGATTTTGGAGTTGGTTTTCTGTTCCAATGGCGAGGACAGCAATATATCATCGACTTCTGTCCAATAAAGAGAATATGCACAAACCCGCACAAAGAAATTCAATATCACGATTGTCAGTGCTCATGTACCAACCAAAGATAGATAAATCAGATTATGTCAATGATTTATTCTTTGTTGAGCTGGAAGACATCATGAGTAACATCCCGCAAAATTATCGTGGGCGACTTGAACTCAAAATTCGGTAGGAGCGCGGATACAATATCACATATTGGTTCGTACAGCTTGCATCAGCTGAGTAAATTGATCACGTTATGAACTTGAGGAGACGTTCCACCAGCATAACTGACGTTAAATTGTATAGAGGCGCCGACATGAACGGTGATCATATGCTTGTTCTGTTCAAATATAAGTGCAAATTATCATCCACATTTAATAGACAAGCAATGCCTAAACCGGCATAATGAAAACTACGAAAGTCTACCAAACATCCAGGAGCAGTGGCCAACTATCCAACCAGCCACACCTACCGCAGCAAAAAATACTATCAGTGCCGTGAAATTGTCGAAAATGAACAACACCTGCGTGAAAAATGGTTAGCTCGAAATAGTCGGAACTCTAACATAGAGTATTTCCGCGCCAGAAAAGATGCAACCAAATGCCTCTAGAAAAAAACATCACCTTCCAAACGGAAATTTAAGAGGCAGCTTTGCCAATGACAGAAATCTTACTAAGGCCATCCATCCAAGATCCACCGCTTTCAAAGACTCGAAGGAAGAGTTGAGAACAAATGTGGCTCTTGTTTTCTCAGTATGGCATTCCTACATCCTAATTTTACTAAATCGGAATGACGAAGTGAGTCCTATTCAAGTTATAACCCCACGAGAGCGAGCAGATACTCGGCTTGTGTTCCACAGTAGAGGAAGTAGATGCAGCTATTAATAAATTAGAAAATGGAAAGGTTCCCGGTCCGCAGAATTATTAATACACGGAGGAGCTACTTTTGTATATAATTTATATAAACTTATCGTTGCGATATAGGACCAGGCGGACCTTCCTGAGGAATGGAAGACCGCACTCATATGTCCGCTGCTTAGAAAAGGCAATCGTCTGAAATATAAAAAATTACAGTGCAATATCACTTTTGAACACCGCCGCCTACAAAGTGTTTGCTAACATTGTACTTGCCCGAAGCTTCCTTCTTGTCGAAAATGTCATCGGCAACTATTAATGTGATTTCCGCCCCAACCGATCAACCATTGTCTAGTGAAAAATGTTGAGAGGAGGTTCCATTCACAAGCTCTATATAGGACTCAACAGGCATATGACAGGCTCAACATCGTTAATGTTTGGGCCGCGCTCATGTATCTCGAAATTCCAGAGAAGCTCAAGATCCGGTGTGTTACAGGGAGATGCACTCGCGCCTGTGCTGTTCTAATCTGGCGCTCGAGCACGTTGAAGTTCGTAGTAAGAAAAGGCTGAGTCAGTTATAACATCATCAAATGATGTTCAGACAGATATTAAAGCCCGCATACCAGTCGGATATCGATTTTTCAACGCCCAGTCAAGGGTGATCGAAATATATGTCGCAGTCGTGTAAGCTCGCATTTTATAAAGTACTTATAAGACCTGTGCTAACTTTTGGAAGCGAAAGTTGTACTTTACCCACTAACGATTGTAGAATATTATCTACATTTGAAAGGAAATGGATGACTTTCCTTTTATGGTCCAGTTGCGGGCAACGAATATCGGATTCGAATGAATTTCGAAAACAAACGTTTTCTTGGAGATTGTGAGATTCTCGGATTCATTTAATCCAACCGAGTCCAGGGAAAGACCTGGACTACGCTGATGGAACGATGCGGAATAATAAGATGTCGAAACTGGAGACTGTTCTCGGAGATCGTGATTCAAGTTTAGATAGCACATGAAGTAGGCCATGGGGTCACCTTACTGCAGCATGACTTCAGGTTTCTATAAATTTTAATCTTCTAGATGTTCTGATATTATTTTAATTCGCTATCTTATTTGCGTGTAGAAATAGAAAATTTTCAATTAATTTGTACAGATAAATTTTTGTAACTCTGGAAAAATCTCCGGATTTTATGTAATTTCTAATGAAACGAAAATATTATAGTTGGACTATTTTAAAATCTTATTAGAAATTAAATGGGTTGAGTTCAAGATTATGTCGTTCGCATGCCGACTGTTTTAGTACAAAATTTGGATTAAAAAAATGTAAGCTATCGTTAAGTTCTACCATTCGATCGAAAAATTATTGTTGTGCCTCAAAAAGCGAAAGGCTGATTTTTTCACTTTACAAATTCGCTTCAGTTGGCCACAACTACAATTACACCCCTCAACAGTATATTCTTCTGTTATTCTCTTCTTCTAGTTGATCGAAAATGATACATCTGAAGGTGGGTACAGAGACAGACAGACAAATATAGATATTATTGCAATATTAAATTCTAAGACGTCCGAAGCAAGAAGAATAAAAGAAAATGATTTTAATGCGTCCATATATCTATTACAGCATTAACCAGTTATCTTAGAAGCGTACACCGCGCGCACTCACACACACAAAACAATTCAATTACTATCAATTTAAAATTTAACAACAAAATAATAAATAAATAAATAAAATTGATTTGCAGCATTCAGCCAAGGTAAAGGGTGCTTTTTTAGAGATTCACAATTTTAAATTAAAATAGAACCAAGAAAAACGTTTTGAATATCAGTGAAACTAGCTTTATTGGATCGTTAATTTTATGCCATTAATGCTTGAATATGATTTCGGCCATGTGGCCTCCGTGGCTGCCGTGTACATGGCGTAATCTGGAGGTCCAATTTTCGATCACGCTTCCCAGCTATTGCGGCCGTATCTCGCTAATAACTCGCGAAATGTTGTGTTCCAAGTGTTCGATCGTCTCTGGTTTATCGGCGTAGAAAAGTGGCTTAACATGTCCCCAAAGAAAATAATGGAGTTAGATCACACGATCTCGGTGGCCAATTAACAGGACCATTATGTGAAATTAGTCTTTCATCAAATGTTTCTTTGAGTAAATTAATTGTATCCTGCGCTGTGTGACATGTGGCACCGTCCTGTAGGAACCATATATCAGCAAGATTTATGCCAGCCAATTGGGGTACAAAAAACTTGGAAATCATGTCTCTATACCGTTCACCGTTGACTGTAACATTCCATCCATCATCGTTTTTGAAGACATAGGGACCAATGATTCCGCCGGCCCATAAAGCGTACCAAACAGTGATTTTCTTTGGATGTAATGGTGTTTCAGCGCAAAGGCTTGTAGATTATCTTCGTATGCGATGGACGGATGGCTTTAACTCCTGCACAAGTTTAATTTTGTAAGCACGTGTACCAAGATCCTTAGATAAAATCTTCCATAAAGTGGATGGACACATCTCCAGTTGCTGAGAACGACGTCGAATTGATTGATTTGGGTCTTCTTCAATGCTACGCTGTACAGCATCTATCGCTTGTTATGCAATGTTTGACGTCTTACTCAATGCGTATTATCATTTAGAGTATACGTGATGCGCAAACGATCCATAATTAACCGAACTACCCGTTCTGATGGACGATTATGACGACCGTAAAATGGTCATAATGCACGATGCGTTTGGCGGACAGAACCATTATTTTGATAAAAAAAATTCTACAATTTGCAAGCGTAGCTCTAGCGTGAGTGTGAAATGGCAAATCAAACTACTGATAAAACAAATGTCAGCTGTCAAATCGGTTGTCAAACAAAACAGTGTTGCCAACTTAAGGATGTGAACCTCTAAATAAACACCCTTTATATACAACAAGTCAAGAAACATAAACGAAAAAAAAATCATCTCAATTTCAATTTTCAATTTATGCCAAGTCATTCTAATCGACTCGACACACGATTCGTATATCCACATATTCCAATCAATTATCGACGATTTTTTCTATTCTTTCTAACTTTAAAGCTTTACAATTCTACGGTACATGCAAATCCGTTTTAATTGAATCAACAAAAGTAAATAAAAAAAAACTTGGTACACTAAGATGAATCGGAACGGGTTGGTGGATGTAATAGTCATGTCAATGTGATTTTTTGTACTTTTATTGAATTCAAATTTTTATTGATTACGTATATATATATTGAAATCATTGACCGACCACTTGAATTACATTAACCTGGTTTGGTTTTGGGATGTAGCTGGGGTTGTTAATAACAAAATTTTCGTATAATGCGATAAATTAATCTCGCGTCTGTCTATTAATACAAATTTGGTACTGACTATAAATGAGAGTAGCAGACACACACATCGCGGCAATAAAATTATAAACGCGCGCTTTAAGACACAGAATAATAACCACGCGCTTTCTCCAATCATATATACACATCTCAGGTACATACAGTTTAATTGTCTTTAATTTAATTACGTTTAAAGAAATTCGTGCTTAAAATTTTAAAGAATACATCTCATTACATGCCGAAATTATTTTTAATGTGAACTTTTCATTTTCACTCAAAACTATTTTCACTCGCACGTCTTTTAACAATTTAATCGACAGCGCACAAAACAATGTGTTGGAATGTTGTCATACGAATATTCCCATAAACAAGCTAAACAGACAAAACACCTGGTTTACTCGTATATAATTGCTCAATTAGTGGCGCATAACGCTGTAGCAAGATAATTTCTTCTGTAAACAATATCGTAAAAAAAAAATTCTCGGAAGATCTTAAAGTATACTTGAGTACCTGAAGTGTATATAAGTGTTCATAAAACGGCGAATAATTTATAGATTAAATTTAATTAATACAGATTATATTGCAATTTACTTTTGCACATAATTTGCATGTACAATACATAACGTACTCGTAATTAGCTTATAAAATACACAGCGGGAAATGAAAACGAAAGCCATTCACGTATCTGTAATTGGATGCACGTGATCCCATGGCGATCACAGCATTTAATTTGCATGTATGCGTAAATTATAAAAGCAACTAATGCCAAAAATAAATAATTATTTCTTGATCTTTCTGAACCAGAAGGCATTGAACTTGTGATGTACGTCTTCACGATCCAATTATATGTAAAAATACGGAACAAAGAAGAAATTCATTCATGCATTTATAAATAACAAAAATGTTTTAGCTGTTGGAGTCATTTTTGGACAAGGCGAAATGGCTTTAAAATTGTTTTAAGAATAATAAAATTTCTTTGCGGATGAAAATATTAAATTTCAATTATCCAGAAGTGTCGTCTGTCGCCATAAGTTAAAAGATGTCAATAAACGACGAACCCTACATAATGCCACACATTAGTTCGTCATTAGCAAATTCAAATGGATTTTATTAAACAATGGCCATAAGTAAGCCTTTTGTGTTGTATTGTCTCCCGATTTAAATAGATGTCACTGCATGTGGTCATTGAAAATTCATAGAGTGTAATAGTTAATGAATTATTGGTATGCAAACTGCTTTAAAATGATGACAATGGAAAGATATATGCATGTGAATTTTATGCTAATTTTCTACTAGATTAAAATGGTGTTTAACACTACTTTAGGAAAAACTTCTGAGACGTGAAGTTATATAAACTAAATAATTATTTAGCGAATTGCAAACATTTAGGCGATTTAAAAAATTATGCACTGGTGTCCTAAATACAATTGGTTTCGTTCTCTGCAATCGCCTTACTGCATGTGAAGTGCCAACATGAATTACCGCAAGTTTTTTTATTTCTTCTTGAACTGTCTGGATATTTAGGTCCCTATGAAGGTCATCACTTTGTTCTGAAAAGTTTGTATTATTTTGATGTTGGTTTTTTTTGTACCCAGAGCTGAATTCAGTAAGTCCATACAGCCTTTAGCACCTGTTGATATAAAAGCAATTTATTTTTGGGTGACAAGTCCGAATTTTTCCCGAGCAGCTAATACATTTTTCGATATTTGATATTAAGTTCATCTTTTTTCTTTTCTTTCTGCCATCTGGGTCTGGTATCTAAGTTACAGGTTTGTAGCTGACTCGATTCATTGAGCCCGATACGCCACATTTTTGTCCATTTTATGATTTTATCACAACGTGCTTCTTGTAGTTTCGTTGTCGATTCATCGATAGTGTCTCCTACTGAGAGAACTGCAGAATCATCAACAAATGTTGCAAGAGTAACATCGTTTAATTGAGATAAATCTCTGGTAGGTCAGGTAAGTAATAGGCCCCAAAACACTACCCTGCGAGACTCCTGCCGAAATCTTCTTTAGCTCGGAGTATTCTTTTTCATATTTCATCCGAAAGTGGTGATTCTCTATGTATGATTTTAAAATTATATAATATTGTTTTGGTAAATCTCTACGTAGTTTGAAAAGTAAACCTCTGTGCCGCACAGCAAACCTTTTTCCTCCCTGATGTATTCTCAATGACATCAGTAAGCCTATGAACCTGCTAAATACTTGAGTGTTTCTCTCTGAAACCAAACTGATATTCTGGGATAAGGTTTCTTTGTTCTATGGTTCTTTTCAATCTTTTGAGCAACAGCCTCTCAAACGATTTCGCCAGTGTTGGTAGAAGTGAAATTGGTCGGTAAAATTCTCTGCCATTCCGTGACTTGCCCGGTTTCGGAATCATTACTACTTCTGCTACTTTCCACTGCATTGGCACATATTTTTTCCTGGGGATCGCATTGATTATGTGCAATAATTTACGGGTGCCTTTTTCAGGCAGCTCTTTTATTATTTGCCCTGTTATCAGATCGTAAACAGGAGCTTTCTTTGTTTTTATGTTCTTAATTTCAGCTTTCTTTCAATATTACAGACCTGATATCATCGAAGTCAGATGTTATGGGCGTATCAGCAGTGTTTTCGTAATTGGTCTGCCGACATAGAGATTGAAATGATTGGGAAGATTGCGTTTTTGGTCGTTTTAACCCTTTTGTTGCTTTCCAAAGGTATTTTCTAATTGTTTCATTTTTCACTGCTTTTATAAGAGCCTTAAGTTTGATGCACAAGTTGTGTTATCTTGCGGCGCACGAGTAGTCTGCCATTTCTTTCGGGCTTTTCGTTTTTCCCGTACTAGTTCTCTTACTTCTATTGGGTAAATAACGGAGTTTTCTTTCCTGAATGATAATTTGGGGTGCATTCCCAAACCGACCATGGTATGACATCAAGGAGTCTGTCTAGTTCCTCTTCTATTTTTCCAGCACATTTGACGCATCTTGGCTCAGGCGCGCAATATCGTTGCGTATGGTTATATAGCCTTGGTATTTTTTACATTGTACTATTCTTGAACTGCCTCTTTTAACAGCTTCAATCTTTACTCGCATGTTGAGTATGCCCAGTTATATTGTAATTTTTTTCTATTTGCTCAGATTTTTCAAACGTTAGCATGAACAGGGGAAGTTGTCTTTTTGAAACGGATTCTAGTCGGTTCTCTCTGCTACGACTCTCTTTTTTAATAATGTTCACGGCATTAAGGATTTTAAATCCTTTATTTTCTAGGCCCTCCATTATTGAATTACTTTCACAGGTTGGATGTAGGCCTCTTGCCATGACCTTGATGGAACGATCGTTTTATTTTCGTACGTGTATCGCTGATATTTTCCCATATTCAACTTCATTGGCAAGTTTCTGGCGGTGGAGGGGCTTTTACCTTTGGCTGTGTTTCATTTTGTTGAGCTGGTTGCCGTTCGAGTGATTTTTCTACTTCTGGTAGACTCAGCTTTTCGCTTTTTATTACTCTTGTTTTGTTTAACTTTCCCCTTTGCCAGCATCCAGTTAGTTTCCCTATTTAACTCTACCTCGTCCGTTGAGTATTCAGTCTTCTGCGACTTGTCTCTTTTAGGTTGTACGTTGTTGTCTGACGCTTCTTTGTTTATGGTTTTGTTTCCCGCTTTGAAGTTGTTTTATATGTTTTTAGGCAGATTAACTCGCGTTGAATATTGGAGATTAAAAGCTCCATTTCTTCAATTTTTTGTTTTAGTACTTGATTTTCTTTTTCTAGATTAGAATGTTCATTAGTTGCATTGCTACCGACGTTGAAGATATCGGTTGCTGAACTGCTTCTGCTTCTACTTTATGCATAAATTCTCGCTGTATTTGACTGCTGTTGAAACGGATTCGCTGTTTCAAAATTGATTTCACTAACATGCAATAAGTGGTTCCTCCAGAATCCATGAAACCGGCCTCCGAAGATTGTGGATTGGCCAATTTGAAAAATGGTGTACCGCCTAGGGTAAATCCTTTTGTGTTTTGGTCCATTGCATTGTGTTGGTTCGACTATTCGCTATATTGATCCACTAATACGAAGGGATTGGTTACCACAACCTTGCGTGTTACAATACATTGCCCAGGATACGTGGATGCCTAAAAAACGCCTCTAAATGCCTCTAAATGCTCTCATTTTATACATCCGTTCATAAAATGTTAGTTTTAGGATAAATTTAGTAACATTTTTTGTTTTTCCATCTGCAACATAGAGCTGTCAATGTGAAAAGCATGGATACACCAAATTTATACCGTAGAGTTTCAAAGACTGGCCTTATGTCTTATTGATTATGATTGTAAAAGCAAGACGAACAGGAAATTGAAGTCGTTTAAAATCAAATGGCAAGTCCGGTGGAATCATTGGAATTCGGGGAATCAAAATGCGTTCGCCTTTGTATATTTGCCCCAACTTTTAATTGTAGATTGAGTGGTGGCATTCCTATCAAATCAAGTGAATTGAAATATTCGGTAGGATAACTCACCATGTCATATCTAATTAAGATCATTGATATCTTTGTTCTTTCTGCCAATATTGCTCCTTCGCTCAACCAAACATTATTTTTGTGTTGCTGGGTGTTTTAGAACACGCTTCGAATCAGTTCCTCTTTGGATTGTGTAATACTACAAAAAGTGGTCGGTAGTGTTATGAAGCCAGTTAAATTATCGATTGGCATTTCCCATTTCTGATGTCTAACAATTGATTTGAAAACTCATCTGCTGGATTGTTTTGTAATTAAACACGCACGTTTAGTACATCAACAGTACTAGAAGTTTGTCGAAAACTACCTGCTAACAATATCATGGCACGACCACACAGTTCTTGATCTCGTCGTAGATTCTGCAATGTTCTATCTAATGCTTTTGCCATTCCAAATATTTTAGGGTCAACTGCATGCTCAGTGGTAGTTTTTGTGCAGAGTGTGCTATTCGACCGCCATCCAACAAAGTGTCAGCCATTCCAGAAGAAGCGAGTGCCAATGCTACTTTATTTTGCGATTGTATGGCTGCTACAAGCAATGAAACCAAAAATGTTTTTCCCGTGCCTCCAGACGAATCCAAGAAATACATTCCACCACTTTTGATGATTCAATTTGGTAGTATTTGATTGTACAATTGGATGGTTAGGCTCTAAACACATGTCTTCAATCATAACCAATCCTTCATTATTCATTTCCAGTGTGATAAGCAATTCTGAATTTGAAGTTGTGCAACGCATTAGGTGTAAAATATCATCTGTCACGTAATCGCGATACATCTAATGTCCGATGATGCAAATGAGCTGAAATTAATGTGTCGGCGAGTATAACATCCTAAAATCCTCAAGTAAATCTTTACACGCAAGTAACGACCTTTAGCATTGTTGGAGTGAACTGTTTAAATTCGTTCCAAAGCATCTGGTGAAAACCAATTTGGACGACCTTCAACTGGGTTTCCTTGGATCGTTGAAAAACCTTCGACGATTAATTCCATGTGTAATATTGTGGGATTTCAGAGTATAGCAATGTTCTGCCAAATATATCACCTTGCTGATAATTGCGCTTTGCTATACATCTTCAGTTATAAATACACGTTGACCATTTTCAAGATCAATTGCTAAATGAAGAAATGTTGGATGTCGTTCATGTATTGGAAACGGAAAAATTCGTCATATTGCTGCATTTCTGCTGATGTAACGCCTCATTTGATATTTAGTGATTTAATCGTTTATATTTCCAGCAGCTACTCCTAAAACAACCATATGACTTTCTTTGCTAATGGTGAATATGACACATACGATCCAACGATTATCAACTTCAGTATCTTGATTTTGATTTTTGACAGTTGCCAATCTGCCGTTGTCCTCAGTTAACCAAGGACGATATAACTGATATCCATCATTGCATGTAACATTGTCCAAAACCAATGAATTGGTATTAAATGCACCACGTGATCCGTGGATCATATTCTTTGTGACAACTTCAAACTATTCTGGATCGATTGTTTGATCTGGAATTTCTATTGAGATCGCCTTATCAATTTCATCCGGAGTTATTTTAAGAATCAAGCAAACCAAAATATGTGGAGAAGTGAGGTAATCTTTTCTGTCATTCAACCGAATACATCCATCCACGCGTCTTTCCAAATACATGAAGTTTATCAATGAAATCCATAAGTGATTTCATTTTTTGTTTGAATACGCGTGCCCTTATTTCGTGACGATCTATTGGCGATGGATTAACGAACATATGACATTGCATCCTGAGCATACTCATGCATATGCCGCGGGCTTTCAATATATGTTGCTGATAATATTGTTATGTTCCCAATGTCATTCACCTTGCCATCATTATTAACCGCATCACGCAAATGTTTGTACTACTCAGAACGTAATTTTGTCAAATTGAATTAAAAAAATTATAAAAACATAATTAAGGGGTTTTGGGGATCAGTGATCACGAATGTGAGGTCAGAATTTGAAAATTAAGACGATGGGCCCAAGGAAGCCGCTATAAATGGTCAATTTTCCGACGCTCATGAAAATCGATTTCAAAATTTATGAAACAAAATTATTGATTCGAAATTATTTAATTATAAATGAAACGATCAGTGATAAATTGGGCTCAATTGTTATATGTAAGCTAAAACTAATATGGTGGTACACATGAAACAAAAGAAACAAACGAATTTTGAAGCATTTTCGAGAATGTTAAGAAAATTTGATGTATTCAACAATACTCCTGGCGAGGTCTACACAAATCATTACATAGAAAAATCCCCAATTGCTTGCCCTGAGAACTCCCTCACTCTGCAGCGGGAACTTTTACCTATTACAACCATATGGGACTCTGATAACAGTATTACATCGTCACCAATAATTCCAGCAGAAACTGACAACCTCTCATCAAACTATTCGTAACCTTCAAATGACGATCGGCGCCAAAGTTCAACTGGATCCATCCAAAAGCATTTTGAAAAAGGGAGAAGTTCATCCAATATATAAACTAAAATACCTCATACACAGACGCAGAACTGTTCAAGAATCAAAGAAAAAGTCCGGACCAATAAGTGTTTAAACTGCCAAAAACATATCAAGTACTTATAGCAAGGTGGTTTCAGTATGCGTTGTATGCTACATCAAACCAAAGTTGCTACTACCGAGGATGCCCAGTTTACAGAAATATTATTTAATTGTCACGTCTCAGGCGTCAGTATAAAACTATACCAGATGCGCAAAATAATATCCCTTCGCATACGCCGAATGACTCTCGAATGAAAAAAAATGTTTGCAACCCTGGGCTAACGTTTTAGGGTCGCCGTACTGGGTTCAAGATTGACTACTCCAAGAGGACGTCCATTAATGAATGTTATTCAAGAAAACCACTACGATGTCGCATCGTGTGGCCATCCAACCTCCTGACGTCCTTGATTTTGCAGTCACAGGTAAAATAAACCGAGAAATAATTCAGGCTAAACCACTTTTATAATTATCTTCTGACCACTCTCTCGTCTTACTACATTACTGAGCTGACCAAAAGCCATGTTCTACAAACAACCATCTAACGAATACTTTCACTAACTGGTTGCAATTTAAGATGTACAACAGTTCTTATATCGACCTGGATCACTTGTCAAGGCGAAAAGAAAACTGCAAAGCATATTACAAAAAAGCAAGATGGATCATATGCAAAACTGTCTTACGGAAATATATCCCCACTCGGACACAAACTATTCATTATGGAAGGCCACTAAAAACCTTAAATGGCCTCAGCAACCAAACCCGCCAATTCGTATTTCTAACGGTGAATGAGCTAGAAGTGGTGAGGAAAAACCTAAAATCTTTGATGATCACCTTGAAAGCGTATTCACTCCAAACCTTGGATTATCAGTGGTTCAAACAGGAAATGTAGCAATCAGGCCTGAGAGGAAATTTAAGATAAAGAAACCACTAGTAAAATTTATTATTGCACATCAAATTAAATTAAAGAAAGCCCCTGGGTATGATCGAATTACAGGTGAAATGCTTAAACAACTGCCTGAGTGTGCCTTTGGACGGCTGGTTCAAATATTCAATTCAATTTACGAATTAGGATATATCTCTGTGTGCTGGAAATTGTCAACTATAAAAATGATCCCGAAGTCTGGTAAGGATTCTGCCAAAGTCTCACCATATAGACTAATAAGCCTACTATACCAATCATCACGAAATATCACTTATCTAATCATCAATTTGGTTTCAGAACGGAGCATGATACCATTGAGCAAGTGCACCTAGTAGCTACAGAAATAAGGTCAGCATACAAAGAGAATAAATACTGTTCCGCCGTCTTCTTAGAAGTCAAGGCTCAGGTGCCAAAGTATTCGATAAAGTTTGGTGCACGAGGGTCTGCTTCATAAAATTAATCTTAAATTGCCAGACATTTACCAACTTATGAAGTCGTATCAATACCTCTAAATCGGGCGAGGGAAACATTCTGGCTGGAGTACCACAAGACAGTGTGTGCCTAAATTAAATTTTCACTTCAGGCCTACCAACGTCCTCGAAAATTATGACGTCTACTTTCGCAGATGATACGGCAATCAAAACTCTGCAACAACATATCTATGACATCGAAATCTGGCTAAAGAAATGGAAGAGAATGACGAGAAATCGACCCACGTAACATTCGCATGACCAACGGTTAACAGTGGATAAAATGCACTGGTTGGTGCGAAAATGGGTGTCAATTATGGCAATCAACCTCTGCTCCCGTAGATTTACATAATTACCTTAGTGATTAAGATTTGATAGTTTACAATTATTTTCGAGTTGCAAGGTGCAATAAATAAATAAAATTGTTAAATAAAAAAAATCGATAGACATACCGAGTGATTTTTTTAAGCTAAAACTTTTAAATATCTAAAATTCTAATTAAATAAATTTTAACATTCCGGGGAGGACATACATTATTGCTAAAATTAGTACCTCTCCTCCCCTTCTTGTAAGTGGGGCTGGGGGAAACTTTGAAATTAAAATAGGAACCCCTATTTTTTATTGCAGATTCGGATTATACGGTTTAAAGTACGTAACGGATTTCCTTGAAACATTTTTTTCGATTCATGATAGATGGCGCTGTAATAACGATATTTTTTTTTTTCCATTTCTCCTACTGAGAACCTATGCATACGATTCTGCAATACGTTTAAATTAAAATTTACACTTAAATTAAATTAAATTAGTCTTAAACAAATTGTATTTCGTAAATTTTTAATTACTGAAAAATGATTTGTCAAGAAACTACTATTATCGTAGCCCAGGAAGATGCAATTAATTCTGCTTTCAAATAAATGATTTTTTTTCTATTTTCTTTTAAAAATATCTGGCTGGTGATTAAACTGCTTTCAGCGTAACCCAGGAACAACGACGTGGACATAGTGGTTTTCTGTTCCCTTCGGGGTGCCTGATTAACGTGAGTCTCCTCGCCTCTCACGTACCACAGTACTTGATTTACATCGGTCACCTCTGCTCATCATCTTTTAATTAAATTAAGTGCTCAAAATGATGGCCTTCGACTTCAATGCACTTATTAGTCCGCATTTCAAATGAATGTACACAACTGAGAAGCGTGTCTGCTTGAATTTCGGCACAAGCATTTCTGATTCGCTCAATCATATTCTCACGTGTTATTGGTGTTTGTTGGTAAACATTGTCTTTGTTTGTTGGTAAACATTGTCTGAAAGACCCACAAAAAGAAATCTGGCGAAATAAGGTCTGGTGATCTGGCACCATTGTCTACTGATCCAGCGACCATTGAAATCACGTTCAAGTACTTCACGTTTACTACCGACGAATAGTGTGCTGGACAACCATCATGTTAAAACTACATGTTCTGTCGCAATTCTAAGCTCAAGTCTTCATATAATGTTGGCAGTTCATTTTTCAAAATGCCTCGGTACATTTGAACATTCAAGTTTGCTTCAATAATGTGGGAGCCGATGAGTTTGTTGCCAATTATTCCACACCACACGTTGACAGTCCAAGGGCGTTCAACTTGGCGAAGCCAGTGCGGATTTTTAATACTCCAGTAATGAATGTTGTATCGATTATTTGTTCACGTGCCCACTGACAAAAAGTTACCCGATTTTGGAAATCAACGCCATGAAGATCTTGGTGTAAAGACACATGATACGGATGATACTTATGACGTTTTAAAATTTTCCAAATACTAATTTGGGATAATCCGGAAAAATCTTCGAACTGAATTTGTGTAGGTTCTCAGTAAGAGAAATCGAAAAAAATTTAATATAAATTTAATTTAACAGCGCCATCTATTATGAATCGAAAAATTATTTCAAGGAAGTCCTACGTACTTTAAACCGTAGAATCCAAATCTGCAATAAAAAAATTGGTGTTCCTATTTTAATTTCAAAGTTACTCTCCGCCCCGCCTACAAGAAGAGGGGGAGAGTACTAATTTTAACACTTATGTATGTCCCAATTTTAGATATTTAAAAGTTTCAGCTTAAAAAAATCACCCAGTATTGTAAAAATAACATTGACCTTGAAATGACCTTCAAAGTGTGAAAAAATAGTTCGTTTTAAACGTGAGCCGAAGGCGTGATTTGGACCAGATCATCCTACTGATGTAATATAACTTTGACATATATATAAAGGGTGATTTTTTTGTGGTTAGGATTTTCATGCATTAGTATTTGACAGATCACGCGGGATTTCAGACAAGGTGTCAAAGAGAAAGATGCTCAGTATGCTTTGACATTTCATAATGAATAGACTTACTAACGAGCAACGCTTGCAAATAATTGAATTATATTACAAAAATCAGTGTTCGGTTCGAAAAGTGTTTCGCGATTTACGTCCGATTTATGGTCTACATAATCGACCAAGTGAGCAAACAATTAATGCGATTGTGACCAAGTTTCGCACTCAGTTTACTTTATTGGACATTAAACCAACCACACGAATGCGTACAGTGCGTACAGAAGAGAATATTGCGTCTGTTTCTGAGAGTGTTGCTGAAGACCGTGAAATGTCGATTCGTCGCCGTTCGCAGCAATTGGGTTTGTGTTATTCGACGACATGGAAGATTTTACGCACAGATCTTGGTGTAAAACCGTATAAAATACAGCTCCTGCAAGAACTGAAGCCGAACGATCTGCCACAACGTCGAATTTTCAGTGAATGGGCCCTAGAAAAGTTGGCAGAAAATCCGCTTTTTTATCGACAAATTTTGTTCAGCGATGAGGCTCATTTCTGGTTGAATGGCTACGTAAATAAGCAAAATTGCCGCATTTGGAGTGAAGAGCAACCAGAAGCCGTTCAAGAACTGCCCATGCATCCCGAAAAATGCACTGTTTGGTGTGGTTTGTACGCTGGTGGAATCATTGGACCGTATTTTTTCAAAGATGCTGTTGGACGCAACGTTACGGTGAATGGCGATCGCTATCGTTCGATGCTAACAAACTTTTTGTTGCCAAAAATGGAAGAACTGAACTTAGTTGACATGTGGTTTCAACAAGATGGCGCTACATGCCACACAGCTCGCGATTCTATGGCCATTTTGAGGGAAAACTTCGGAGAACAATTCATCTCAAGAAATGGCCCGGTAAGTTGGGCACCAAGATCATGCGATTTGACGCCTTTAGACTATTTTTTGTGGGGCTACGTCAAGTCTAAAGTCTACAGAAATAAGCCAGCAACTATTCCAGTTTTGGAAGACAACATTTCCGAAGAAATTCGGGCTATTCCGGCCGAAATGCTCGAAAAAGTTGCCCAAAATTGGACTTTCCGAATGGACCACCTAAGACGCAGCCGCGGTCAACATTTAAATGAAATTATCTTCAAAAAGTAAATGTCATGGACCAATCTAACGTTTCAAATAAAGAACCGATGAGATTTTGCAAATTTTATGCGTTTTTTTTAAAAAAAAGTTCTCAAGCTCTTAAAAAATCACCCGTTATTTGTTAAAATTAAATGCAGTGGGAAATTTTATTATGCGTTATCGGCAAAACATATCCTCCAGACCGTTGTTTGATTGTGCATCCCAAAACCATTAAATGAGCATACAATCACACAACAAATATTAAAAACTAGCATCTTAAACATTGTCTCATTACAATGCATACATCACTTGTGTAGGAATTGAATTATATTCTCTGCTGTGTTCCAGTGTCTGTGTGTTGCCTTAAAAAATTAAAACTTATAACATTTTCTTATGCAAATAAACAAAGAAAATTGCACTTAATAATGAGGAAATGGTAAACGTTGCATATACGTACGTACGTATATACATTATATCGAGAAGAAATTTATGAGATGAATGATTTAAATTTTTTTTAATAAGATTTATGCGCGCTTAAGTCGAAACAATAATAATAATAAGATTTTTATTTTATTTTTTTTTGTGTGTGGAATAAACTCGAGAGGAATAGTTGGTAAGTTGTGCGCGCATATCTTACCATGTACATATTCCGATTCTAAATTTTAGACATAAATATGACGATTTTATGGTTAGATAAAGAAGCAGCAGAATAAGAAATTATACAAAATGGGTAGAGAACATTAAGATAATTTGTATTGTGCGGATGACGACCGTGTACAAAAGCAGACCAATGTGTATGCAGATTAGAAAAATTCGTAAAGTACATGACTAGGAAACATCATAAATTTTGACCTCTGCGTACGTGTGTCTTAAGAATCTTAAGAATATCAATTTCGCATATCTTCGCGCGCTAACCAATAAAAACCAAGAGACATGTAATCATCACAACATTTTAACATGCGGATTGCGAATTGCAATGCCCGTCGAAACCTTTAACATGTATACTTTTTCGTTATTTAATGTATTCGGCATAACAAAATCTTAATTCATCTTAAATCGTTTTAAGTTGTTTTTCTTGTTGTTTCTAACTTTACGTTTTTTTTTTATTGTTTTATGCTGATGATGATGGTATTACTGTTTTAATGTTGTATCTAACAAAAATAGTCGTCGTCATGATAGAATAATTTCTTATGTACACATATAAAACAAATGAAAAGTACTTTAAATTGATTATTATCTCTCGATCGATCGATAATATAACGAAGAAAAAGATCAAATCGTGATTAAGAGATTTGGTTGATTTATAGTGGAATACTTTAGGAATTTGTATTTTCCATATACTAATGGCCTTTTTGTTTTGAAATTGTGTAATTGAAACGATTAATTATGCATGCCGTATTGCCGTATGTATATATGTAGGTGATTGAACGATAGCGGCTAACCTGTTCAATTAATTGGCTTTTGGTATGTAAAGGATGTAAAGTATGTTGAAATTAATGTTGGAGAATTAGCTGGCAATTGGACCATCATCTACTTCCAACTATCCTCAAATTATCTATAAATATAAGAGTAAAGATTCAAACCGTGAGTTTAAAGCCCGACTCTTTATGAAAGCAACCAAGATAATTTGGAGATGGCCGAAACTAATGTTGAGCAAAATTTATATCGTTGATCAAAATGAGAATGTTCTAACAATACACTTTTCCAGGTGTAGCCCGACCTCTCATAGTTTAGAATATCAACTATAAGATTACAGTACAGAGAAGTGCAACCAAACGATTGGAATCGATTTTAAATTTAAAGCCGATCGCCTGAGTAGCCCTTTTATTCGCAAAACACGAACCTGGGAGTGTTTCAGTTTAGTAATAGAACTATTCTCAAAATGATTTTATACCAAAAGAGTGTCATAGCCAACTCTTCTTGGAAATAAGAGAATCTAGAACCCCGTGTTTTTCCTCGTGTTCATTGGTACATAAGTTTTGTTCATCATCTACTTGGTGTATACGAATGATATTTAATTTACAAATGTAGATCCATTCTTATTATGTGTCGGTTACACTCTTAGATGAATCGAACCGGTTAACTTTGCTGGGGACTACTTTTAAATTTTGTTTTAGGCCTCTCTAAAAATGATGCAGTCTGTAAATATCGACCTTAACTAGAGGAACCGGATCATTCCTTAATTAATTACGACGAAATTCGGTTTCTTAAATGGAATTGGCTTAAAATTTATCAGAAGTCGTGGAATATAGTTAGAAGTTCTGCAATATGGACATTCTGAATGGAACTAGCTTATTCGACCAAGATGAATTTCGATTTATTGGCATTTCCTTAAATAATGCAATTTTTGTTAACCCAATATGATGAATTGAGCCACTTGTCACCTTGTGCTGCGTGAAAGTCATCATTTCCCAAGAAACTGCTAATGCGTAAGGTTCATTCTAAATCAAAAAAGAAACGGAATTACCTTATTTGCAGTAGTCTAGTTTCCAGGGAACAGGAATTGACTATAAAATCATTAACGAAATAAGAAGCAAGGTGTTACGTCTTAATCTGTCGCTTTTATCCGTAATAGTGGACCACATACCATATGGTCGGAAAGTCGTCCATTTACTAAATATCGGCCTTTGTGAGTGCTGCATGCAATAATGCAGGTATACCACTCAAATTTTTCTTCGATTCGCGTCAGAAGAGCGTGGGATATGTTTTGTTGAAATCACTGTTTTTGACTTTCGTCAAAATAAATGGAATGAATCAGGACTAAGTTTATGAACGAATAGACGACCTACCAAACTTTTCTTATTGACTCAATAAAACATTTTGCTTAGAACATAAAAACCCTTTGGATTCGATCAATAAACAAAAGTGGATTTAACTACATCAAGAGAAGAGACTGTCGATTGTTTACTGTAGAAATTTATGGCATATGGTCAATACCAATTTTGAAGTAATTGACGAAAATCGTTAACTATTGGTATCGATCAACTTCTCTCCCTTTGAGGTAGATCGTTGATACTCTGAGGTGCATGAGAATTCAAGTCTTTTTCGATAATAACTGTGGCTAGTTTTATGAACCAACTAATTCCAAACTTAAACTAAGTTATGGTTATGGCATTACCGTCAATTCAGATAAAATCACATGCAGCCGTTTTACAAATTCATGACAATTGGAACGAAGATCTTTCATTCCTTCTTCTTCTTCTTTGCTGGTACTATATCACATAAATAGATTTGACCGCCTTAGCAATGCTCTTCTAAGTAACTCAGCTCAAAACAAGAAGGTGCATGAAACGAAACCAAGTCTATGAAAGTCTTGTTCCACGTCGTCCATACATCGAATAGGAGTCTCTCGCAGGGTTTATGGCACAAACGTAAAACGTGCCCAACCCATAGTTATCGGTGGTTGATGTGAGTTGGTGGTGTGAGCCTTTCTGAATTTGCATACAAATACCGTAGGGCGTACATAAGGGGGGTCGTGCTGCAATCTATCTGTCTGCAGTGCTGTTCAACGTGACAGTCCTTCCCTTACAAACTCATAACAATTGGAGCGAAGCTATTTCATTCCTTCTTCTTCTTCTTCTTCTTTGCTGGTACTATATCACATAAATGGATTTGACCGCCTCAGCATTGCTCTTCTAAGTAACTCAGCTCAAAACAAGAAGGTGCATGAAACGAAACCAAGTCTATGAAAGTCTTGTTCCACGTCGCCCATACATCGAAAAGGAGTCTCCCGCAGGGTTTATGGCACAAACGTAAAACGTAACCAACCCATAGACATTGGTGATTTTGGTTCTACGGGTGCTTTAAGTTGAATACATTCCAGGTCGCTGTTGTGATTCTGGGTTAAATATCCGAGGCCTATGTTGAAGTTTCGCAACAATTGTTTCTTGGTTGAGTTGTTAGTCTAACGCAAACCTCCTGTAGAAGGACCACACCCCTCGCATATTTAGCCTATCCTTGATTCGGGGTAATTATCGGTGGCTACTGCGAGTTGGCGGTGTGAGCACTTGCTGAAGTTGCGAACAGAGACTGTACAGAAGAATGAAAAATTTTAAAATTTACAACTAGTACGTTTGTGAAACAAAGGTAAAACTCCTGACTGTTTGAACAGGTTACAAATTGAACAGGTTGAAAGGCGGGCTTCACCTTCACTGGCACCGAATCAAACCTTGCTCACATGTATCTAATTAGAAGTATAATAACCTTACAAAATATAAAAATGGAACACTTCAAATGCAAATTACTACTAAACACGTTTGATGCGTTTGTTTTTCCCTAAGAAGATTGGTAGTATTGGTTGGAACCCTAATTTTCAATTAAATTGGTAAGCCAAAAGCGATACACAATGAATTAAATTCATTTCAAAATCTCAATCTTACAAACCGAATTTATCCATATTCAGTTAGGAAGGGGTCTATAGTTAGACAATATTTAGAAACCGGTTAAGAAAAAGTAATTCTATTCAGGGACACGATCAATAATGTGCCCGTAAATTTCAAATGGCACTGAAATTGTAAATGAGGAACAATAACAAGTTTTCGGATTGCTTTTTACGTTTTATGCATTTTATTTTCAATGAACTATTACAATGAGGGAAGAACCCTTTGGCCAACGGCAGTGTTGGATTAATTTTCCCAGAAGAGTGATATTAACTTAAATTAACAAAATGTCTGTTGTCTCTAGCAGTCGAAGTTTAAGTTCTCGAAAAAATTAAAGAAATATGGGGCAGCAGCAATAAAAACGATAAATAAGCTCACCACTAAATCTACCTATACGAATATTACGAAATAATTTAAAATTAGCACGGAGATTTAACATTAATCAAATCTGAATCAGCATGTAATTCTGGAGGTCTTATAAATATATAAGTGCTGCGCTTCAAGTAAATGTGGATAGCTGCCTTAAATTTGTGCATTTTTATCCAACGGAAATCCGAAACAATTTAGTGAATTCCAGTACTTGGATGTTCGATGAATAAATTCACACTTTGCTTCCTCAGTTTGTGGTTTCGGCATGTTCATCGTAAAGCTATATGGATTGACCGTTCATCTTGTTGCTCCGTGCTGGCTTAACGAATTGTGATATTTTCTACTTTAGTTCTGCAGAACATTTATACCATGCATTAATCTGTAGAACACACAGAGTTCTGCAACATCTCTGCGATGTTGCATGCTGTCTAAATTTTTTGTAAGCCTATGGGGTTGCATATTGTAACTGGGAGGTAATACCATATGACCCACTCCAATCTTGATAGCAATAGTCTATATATGGCATAACGAAGGTCTTATATACATATATCTGAAGAGCCTGATGCGATTCAAAGAACCTTCTATATCTAATGAGGAACCTAAGTTTCCGCGAAGCTGACTTGACCAATGCAACAATGTATTAATTCCATTGTAAATAGTTGCTAAGCAGACAAATTCAGCCACAACCCACGAGTATATTGTCTTTTATCACAAAATGGTATTCGTTGCGACTTAGTTTACGCGAGAATGTACATAGTTGTGTTTTTTCTCGTTGAACTTGACCTGATTCCGTTCTCCCCACTCAAATATTATACTTAAATCATAATTAAGCAAAAGCGTAAGTTCCACCTCGAATGAAATCGAAGATAATAATGTGGTCTGTAATGTGGTGTCATCACCAAAGCGATGGATAGGGTTATATCCAGCAAATCATTGATGACGGGCATTTAAGGAGTGGGTAGTTGATGATCTCCCGTTTAGCACAACGTTGATATTTTGCTCTTTGAGAAATCTTTTTACGCACATTAAGTGCATCATCGATTTCAACCCGTATGAAAGCTGAAATTATTTTATTACATAATTTCAAGATACTTCACTAGAAGTTGCTTAATGCATTTCTCAAAAACTTTGGTGGCGGCTGACATAATTGATATTGGCCATCGACCTCTTTCGGGTGTTCGAGTATTTGCTTATAGGAAAGGTGAAATCTTTTAGTTATTATTGGAGCAAAGTAGTGACTTTGAGTAGTGGCTCTTAGTGGCTCCTTCAATATTTAAACTGAAATTTCATTGGGTCCGGTGGCTTTATTTTCGTCCATTGTGTCTTTAGATTTTTAAAGACAATTTCCTCCGAGATGTTGATGGGGACCATTTTGGAATCACAATACACACAATTGACGAAGCCTCGTTTGCCACAGTAAGTCAGCCTGCAAGGAAGGATTCACATCAAAGCACCGTCTACACAGTTCTATGCTGAAATGAATGTTTAAGAAATATTGGCGACCATCTGCTAAAAGTTGCGATCAGAGAGTTTTAACTCGGAAGCCCTTGCGGCTTTCTTGTTGTCGGCTCTTTTGACTTTCCTACCACATATTTTGTTACAAGTGTATTATGAGGGTTTATTTCAAAGTATTGTGTACATTAGATGATGATTGGACATTGTTGGTTTACTGGACGTTTTGAAAAACATAAATTAAGTTCTTTTCACTAAGAAGTGGGAAATGCTTATCAAATCGGAAGTTCAAAATGTTTTACTCGGAATCTAATATTGAAACCACTTCAGCCGAAAACTTATCGAAATACGCTAAGGAAGTCTTCTCCAAAATTAATCGTTTTACTAAAATCATTTAATCTGAAAATCGTATTAGATTATAATAAAAATAGCAGAGACCCTTGAGATAATCATACTTTTGGGGTCACTAAATTTACTAGTGACATTAGCTTGGACTTTTCTGTTTTTAAGATATGAATTCCATCCTTGGTTCGATAGGTCTTTTAACCCAATTTCAAATAAAAATCATTAAAACGGTCCACCATTTCAAACGCTTTTGTGGACTCGACAGACAAACCAGCACAAGCTTTATTTCAATTTAATCCAATGAGAAAATCGCAGTTGTAGACGAAACCCCAGTTGATGATCACTGTTTCTATTTGCACTGTTTTCTTCGGCATTTTCATAATAACAGGTTGGAGGATAATAGCCCGATAGTTTTATTTATAAGAATTACCATCACCACTTTTATAGACTGTGCTACACAGCTTGAAATTGATTATCGAAAATAGCCCAAACCGTCTTTGTCTAAAAAATGTTTCGATTTCAAGGGATCAATAATAGATGGAATTTCGCTATTCGAGACCGGTGACGACTGTCCATATGATCAGCTGTTTACTATTTTGCCAAGCAATAATAAATTTGATACTTTTATCAAAATGTTTGTTCCACTTGAAGGCGTTTATTCTAATTCGTTGCTAACAATTTCTTACTTTTCTTGGAAGAAACCAATGCTTAGTTTGCACTTTTTACGGTAGCCTGAAGAAGCACAATGAGAGAATAATGTACTTTGTAAAAATGAATTTGAATTAAATTTGAAAGCAGTTTGAGTGAATTTAAAATTAATGTTTTAGTCTTAATCCACAGATTCTGCGCTAATTGATTACTAACTGTAAATGCAACCAGCAACTGTATATGATCAGATAATCTTCAAATCAATCTACTTTAAGAACTTCAATTCATTAATTAGTTACTTCCTTTATATTTCAACGGATTTAAGATAAAATATACAAATTGTGCTTGATTCTATTAAGATAAAGTTCTTAATTGCACATTCCGCTGACCGCAGTTAGGTAAAAAGGTGAAGAAACGCTGCCTTATAAAGCATCTTTATTATTCAACCAAAGATTACACAACTTATGTTGAAATATGTAAATGTGTATCAACATACCTCTATGTCTGTACAATGTACATATAAATAAAAGTCTGCAATTCCAATGATTTTGAAAAAGAACAAATCTTCAAGAAACACCTTCGAGCGGATCGAATTGAGTTATAAAATTAACATATTTTATATTCAATTAAGATCGTGAAAAATTGTTGTTGTTGTTGTTGGAATTTTGTGTTTTTTGGATGCAGCTGCTGTATGTTTTTGAATTTTTAAATTCAAAGAAGAGGGAATTAGCTTTTTCGTGGAACTTGCACATAATATCCATAGTTCGTTTACGATAACTGCGAACCAGCCTAAACGAGTCGCATAAAATTTAGAATGAAAGTTGCTAATCGAATAATTTAGAAATCAAAATTTTGATTTAAGCCTATGGTTTCTCTCATTATGTTTGCATATCTTCATCAAAACTATACCGGATGACTTTTGAAATAATTTATGGCCACTGACCCGTCATGGTTTGTGATATTTTTTGCGATCACACACAATAACATCTGTAATATAATCATCGGTTTCCTATATAACAACGCTCGCATTCCAACTCTAAACATGCAAATTTATTCTGACCGTTTTCCAAAAATAATATACAAACATAATTTCTTATAACCCTCGAAAGCTTATTTATTTATTGCTGTAAATATTTTCGTTTGCCTAACACTAACTGAAAACATTTTAATGTCGATTTAATGGATTCGTTTCATATTTAAAATTCAATCGAACAATACAAAAAATTCATCGAACATTTCTTCTTAGCCGAATGACCTGTATATATAAAAGCGCAAATCTTGCAATCTATAACAAATATACGAACAACTAAGGAAGACGAAGAAACCGTTAATTTTTCTGTCTTATATAAATTTATAATTTGTAGGGTATGAGAAAAGTGCGGAAGAGGATAAATCACGACCTAAAGATTTTTGCAAATTGATTACCCAGTTAAAACTAAGACAAAATTTTTTTGTTGATTTTTTTCAGTTTTGGTACCAATCGAAATCGATGGCATTGATAATATCACATCAAGTGAGGCAGCCGAAAAATATTTTGGACCGACACAGCGAGAGGATCGAGCTATATCAAATAACTGTCCACGGTCATGTCCGGCCACAACTGGGGGACCGCCAAGGGAACCAGTGTGTGGCACAGACGATGTCGTATACGCAAATCTGTGCGAAATGAAGAAGAAGACATGCTCGAAATTTTCGAACAACAATGTTAAAGTAAGAGTAATATACGTCCAATTTAAGAATCAAATCGAACCCCGCATACAATATTATAACATTTTTATTTTTATTTCTAGGAGTCACCAACTGGATGCGAACGATCCCAAGGCTCTTCATGTAACCACAGATGTCCGACCGAGAAAGATCCTGTTTGTGGTACGGATGGTCGCACATTTTTAAACCGTTGTATGTTACGAGTACAAGCGTGTCGCGTTGGTCTCACCGCAGTGACAATGGCGCATGTAGGCCCATGTGCGAACACAAGTGCCATTCGTGAATCATGTCCGGTCGACTGCAACAGTGCACCGCAAGATGGTCCAGTGTGCGCTTCAGACGGCAACGTATACAATTCAACGTGCCAAATGAAAATTTTAACCTGCGGCCAAGGTGTTGTACGCACAAATCGAAAACATTGCCAGTCGACCCGCAATTGCCGTGAATCATGTTGGCGAGTAGCCCGTCCGACATGCGGTTCAGATGGTCGCCTATATCCATCCGCCTGTAAAATGAAAGCTTCAAACTGTGGACGCCATGTGTTCGAGGTGCCAATCTCATTCTGTATGTCACAAGAACAACGTGTTGGCGGAAGTGGTTCCAATCAAATTGAAGAATGTCCAACTGACTGCCCAAAATCTGGGCAACAATTAGTATGCGGATCGGACGGCAACATATATTCATCACTATGCGAATTAAAAATGTTAAATTGTGGCACACAACGTAAACCAATTCAACAGGTATCGATGGACCGATGCCGAACTCGCCTAAACCGGTGTAAATTAATTCCACAATGCACGACCGACAAAACGTCGTATTACTCACAATCTAAAGCAGATAAAATTTGTGGTACGGACGCTCGGACGTACGCATCAGAATGTGAATTGTCACATGCCACCTGTTTGTAAGTTGATTTATTTATTATTACAATTCAATAACGATTTCATTCATATAACACTTCTATTTATTTATTTCCAGACGCGGAGTACAAATGGCTCATATTGGTCAGTGCGCAAAACTAAAATCGGATAAAAACGATTGCAACAAACAATGTACCTCGGAGGAGAAGGAAAACGGTCCAATATGCGCGTCCGATGGTAACGCATATAAATCGCTTTGCGAAATGAAAGAAAAAACATGCGGCCTACTAGTCGTACCCGTATCACTTAAAAATTGTGTAACCACCGAATACTGTAACGTTGAGTGTGATGAACTCGCCTCGTTCGTATGCGGCTCAGACAATAAAATCTACCGGTCTGAGTGTCACATGCGCAAAGAGAATTGTGGAAAGCACATGTTCATCGTGCCCATGAAACGATGTCTAGCCGCATTCCAATTCAAGGGATGTGCACGCATGTGTCCGCAAGAATATGAACCCGTATGCGGGTCTGACGGTAAAACATATTCAAATGAATGTTTCCTAGAGATTGAAAATTGCCGATCACGGAATCTAGTGCAGCGAAAGTATTATGGTCCGTGTGGGCGGCCAGAGGAGCCAAGTCATAATTATTTATATTAAGCGCGAACATCGTCAAAATCGATTTTAGTACTCTAGTATAATATACATAAAAAAAAAGTAGTTAGAGAGAGCACTCTTAATCTTAATATAACAAATAATTATTATTGCTAAGCTATAAGTACATAACATATTTCGATAAGTTAAAACATCGTTATTAGTTGCCACCATTTTTGTTTACTTTAACTCATTTTTAAATTATTTATTTATTGTCCTAAATGATAACAACAACAAAACATTACTAAATCGAATTAAATTTAATTTAATTAATTTTATAACTGTGTAATAAAACAAAACAAATTTATCGCGGTTTATTTACGCGGATGCACAAAAGAAATTGGATTTCTTTTGTGCTTTTTATCGCTAAATATGACATATACTAGAGCTATACCTATATTACGGTAGATTTAAGTAACTATACATAATTAAATTAATTTTTTTAATTTTTTATTTTTTATCGTTGAAATTAAAATTATTAGTAAGTTTTTTTTAATTGTAAATTTATTATATAAATAAATAATTATAATAAAAATTATAAATTAAATTTGTTTTAATTTAAATTTGGTCTGCACGTTGATCTAAAGTACTGGTATAGACACATTTTGATCCGTAACCTAACCACACCAAATAGGTTCTTCCCCACTCATTGAAACATTGATGCCCACCCCGTAAAGGTTCGACGGGTTATTAAAAGCTGAGCTTCAAGTAATTTGTAAAACGGGTAGAGTATACAGTTTGTTTCTTCTTCATATTCACAGCTACAACAGTAATCAAGTGAGGAGACACTAAAACGTTTCGCGAGTTTACCTATGAGGCAGGGTCCTTTATTACAACCCACAACTACGCTGATATGATGCCCTCGCCGAGATATCAGCTGTCTGGATTTTGGCAGTTCTAGTCTTAGTCATCTGCCTGGTTATTGCACGTGATGCGCTATTAACCATATGTCGTTCAATAGTCTGACAGCAACCTTTCAACGATTGCTCTGCTAGATGAGATGAGGCCGATTGTATCTTGACGATAGAGTTCATCTACCGTTAAGAGAATACATTCCTTACATTATAAATACCACGGTCTCTCTTATGACAACCACTTCAGCTTGTAATAAAGGAAGCAAAGTTTAAATTCAATGCATTACAAAACACCTTGCTCCCAACCTCACTATACACTTTAGAATAGCTCGCGTTTTAAGGATTACACGTGAAATGGATTTGAAATCATATAGCTGAACTCACGGTAAATTTATTAACCTAGGGAATCCAAGGGTGTGAGATGAAATAGAATATCCAGTGCTTGCCCCACGGATGCACAGAGTAGCTGTACTCGGGCTACTAGACAGTAAGCCCTTTTAATAAAAGGAACCTAATGGTTAAAGTGTAGGACTAGTGTACGTCGTGGAGAAGTAAAGTTCAATAGTGAATTTCTTCTTGTTAATATACTAAGGTTCCTGCTTAGTTCGCTATCTAAAATTAGCACAATAATTTGCCTGAAAAGATCAAACTGATTTCTGAACCCTACTATCATTCTGGGAAAATTTGTACTTCTGAGAAAAAAGGATCAACTTTGGCGTATGAGGCTAGAATATCTAACGAAGGCGCCGTTAGCAGCACGATCTGCATATGATCTACTTATACTCGGTTCAAGTTTCAAGAAGTGAGTAGGCACCACGTTGTTAAAGGTCCTTCGACATGCACAACGATTATCATGAAAAATTCAGAATATGGCTCCTTATACTCCAGGAATTACGCAATAGGGTCAATAAGAGAGTAGGGAGAAGTTTCCACAGATTTCTCATCACTATTTGTCTTTCCAAAAACTTTAGGTGAAAAAGAGAAAGCTTATACGTCTAAGGCCTTTGGATGCAATGAGATGTTTTTCTCGCTTTGAGTATAGATATATTATTTAATTCCAATCCCTAAGGATGTGACAAAGTTTCAGGTTGAATTTGAAAATATGTAGCTTCAAGCCAAGGTAACGCCAAATCAGTAGTTTGTTGAACATATATGCAGGGACGATCAGATGCTGCTGGTTTAAATGGCTTAAACCTGTTTAATGAATACAACATTTTCCTCGTATCTACTATTTGAGCAACCGGAAATATTAGTTTTCATCAGCACCTCCAAAAATTGCCCACATTGTTCTTTATCACCTCCATGAGTTGGTTATAGTATTTCTTAGTTCCAGTCTTCCGCAGTTCCTGCTTTCTTGGCTTTTAGGGCACGCAGTTACAATTGCTTTATTATAAGCACCAGACAGGCTTTCGTCAAGATTGTCAAGCTCCTAAATTAATTCAGGGACGAAAACCTTCCAGTTATTTGCATTGTCCTTTATAAAATCAAAGAAGTGTTATTTCTAGAACTTCCTACCTAAACCATGGGTTGTATATACATAGGTTGGTTTGATACTAAGAATGAAATCAATAAGTAACTCTTTCTCTCTCTTTTATCCCTACTTCATCGAACCCTCAATTAATGTGATGTGAATTCCCATCGCTTCTCGGGGTAACTACAACGTTCCTCTTACGAACCTCGGTTAGTGAGCTTCCTATAATTCCAGGTCGAATATCCTCCACACACCGATTCCCAGGATGACCTCAACTATCCACCTATGTGCCTCGGTTAGTGAGCTTCCTATAATTACTTCTTATGATTACAAACCATGCCATTCTCAATGCTAGTCGTTGCTATAATTTCATGAGCGTGAGCACACACTCGATACACGGACTGCCACATTAGGCAAACAATTTCTCCAAAGTTCTTCGTCAACGACGATTTTAGCATAGATTACTTTATAGTGTTGTCCCTACCGGGGGAAAAATCAGGTCTCTGCTCTAATTTGATTGTGTGATTATTTGGATTGCCACTGATGAGGCCCAAATAATCAAATAATTATACTGTTGTAAAACATTTCTGATTCTACTTTATTTTTATCTAAAATGTATTGTTTAGACATACAATTTCTGTTATCGAAACCGTTTATTTGAAATAAACGAAATAAAAGAAATTTAATCGGGTGTCTGGAAATGTGTCTCTCAACATGTATTGTTAACCCTGTTGAGCTCAAATATTCCCGAGCTGTGCTACCCTAAACATAATAAAAACTGTTTACTGCTAAACGAGGCTTTCTTCCGGCTGTGTTAGTGTTGAAGGGGGAGGGGTCTGTGATTCTCCAAGATGAGGATCACCACATAATGGTGAATATGATGAACGCTCTGGTCAAGGATAATAACTTCTCCATAATCTTTCAACGTCTCTATCTGTTTATCCAAACTTGTTGTTTCTGGTGTGGTTGTAAGTTCAATTCATTATCTTTCTTCGTTTTATTCTTGACAAACTTACCGACCAAGTGGCACAGTGATTAAAGCTTTGGCGTTTGGATCCACAGGTACCAGGTTTGAATTCCGATAGGGGCAGGATGCAAAGGGAAATTGCATCAACAGATTACGATCTGTGATGAAATGAAACACATCTATGAGTCTGATCAGAGTGCAAAACTCATGGGCCAACCCATCTTCCATGCCAGTGCAGGCTGGGATGAAGCTAAGAAATGTACAGATGGTGACAAAATTTGGACCTATAGCCGGTACGCCCTTGAATTGGACGGCATTGGCGTAAAAATAAGGACGGAAAAAGCAAACCGCGAAAGAGTTGGGAGAGCCTTGGCCCCAGAACAGACTGCTGGGATAGTAAAATAAAAAAATTCTTAACAAACGCACTAAATTTCCGTAAGTTGTTGACACCATGCGTTAGATGAGTTGAATGGCGAGAAAATTTGTTGATATTGTTTGGGGCTGTACCAATTATCTATAAACATCAGAGTCTCTGAACACGCAGTCGGTCTTGATTTCCATTAAACTGGAGCCTAAAATGGTGTAAGATTGAATCTTGCAACTATAATACATGATACTGTGGTTTCGTTGGGTACCACATATATCCATTGGTAGTGAGTGTAAAACTGTAAAGTTGATCCAGTGACTACTAGATTTTATTGTCCTAGTGTTGATTACAGAATCTAGTCCATTTTTGCGTTTTAGGATCGCTACACCGCACTGGCAGTGGAACTAATGATATGTGACTGCGTGCTGCAAACGATTGATACAGGACAGATATTAGCGTATAGTCCCACACGAGCGAAATTATCCTAGTAGAGGCACCGAGTAGAGGCACTCACTATATGCTCATGCTTTGATACACGTAATGGAGGTCGAATATATTGTGTCCAGGTATAGAGTAATGGATACAGACACGCGTTCTCGAAGAAATTATAACTCTTCTAGACAAGTAAGCCTTGTTGCGTATCTTGAACCTGACAATAAGTATATATCACCTGTCAATCCTGACCTTGTTGCGTATCTTGAAGGCTCTTTAGTATTAGATTCATTTCAAAAATGCTTATTAGCGCTCGTCGTACTCCTTCTTCGTATGTCCTTTATTCTTATAATTACCATATTTCCTGCCGCAGACTATGTTGAACCTTGATCAAGTTGTTTATCGATGTCGTGGTAAGGTTTGTCATGTTTTACTAAATTAATTGGTTTATCGACTATAGTTGTTTGATTATTGATAAAAGCCAAAAGATCCATCAATCCATCAATACATCAATGTTAATTTTTCCAAATAAGGAACTCAAATTTGTCAGCCTCTCGTTGGGTGAGGACTGTGAACATGTCCTTAACACAAGGCCCACTGAGTCTGAAGAATATCGTTTCTCCCGTTTGTGATTATTGTTGCTTTCGAATAACAGCTCGTTGTCTGCATTAAATAATTGATTGTCCTAGAAGTTGCTGTAGAATGACATAGCATTTTAAACCGGGCAGCTTCCTACAAGTTTTACTTGTATATGTGGTTCGGAATCGTTTGTAGGCAGCAATAAAATCACCTAGGTTACCATAGGCTTTGCATCCCCTTCATTAGGTTGTTGTTAATTGAATATGGCTGGCATAGTCGATTCCTGCTTTGGCAAATGCTCTCCCTGGTTGTACTCTGGCAGCTGGTAATGTTCTCATTAGTTGTTCCGTTCATGTTGTTTATGGAGAAAGCATTTTAGACATTTTTGAATAACGATTTTGTACAGCCCGATTACCATCAATAAACCAGTATTTGTTTCTTAAATATGCTAATGTCAATTGAATGCCACCGTGCAACGTACAATGGTTTGTATCTTCAATGACTGCAGGATTCTCATTTGCCTTTAATGTTGCCTGGCACTTGTTGGTAAAATACTCCTTATTCTAGATTTATATTGGCCACAAACGTTTTGAATCGGCCTGGTTCGTCCCTGACGCAACATAGTGTAATACTTGAATCAGACTAATGTTGTTTGGCATGATTGCATTGGAATCAAATATTAATTCATTATGAATAAAAATTGAACTCTTCCACTATAAATTATTGTTAGTGAGCGCTAAAGAGATTGTTCCACGTGGCGCTATTGCTGCAGGATTCTCATTTGACTTTACATGATGCCATATAGTTATTGCTAGAAAACACCTCTGTAGCATATGCTTCATCATATGCGTCACCAGAAACGTATAATTCAGCCTTAGCACCACTGGTGTAGTTTATCCAACGAAGAATTTTAATCTTATCTAACTGTAGCAGTTCAAACTAACAGCTCAACCATCTTTCCTTTGGCTATTATATAGGCCGGTTATTGGTCGGATTAACTCCATGTGCTTCCTCCATGTGCGTTATTGGTCGGATTAACTTCTGTATCTTCCATCTAGATTGCATCTCAAATCTTCTTGAAAGAATTCTTCATTTTTGACCTCCTCGATGAGATTCCTTTACTCCGGAATCATGTTATTCTGAATGAATAATTGTAATTGTTCTTGAATTATAACGTTGTGGCCACCATGGCTGTTGCTGTTTGATATTCGTTACTTCCAAGGTTGCCGTTTATAATCCAACCGAATTCCATGCGTTCCGCCATGGGTTCATTATGTTCGCCCTTTATGATGTTGTTGATTATTATTAAAGAATAATAATCCGCTCCAATTACTAAGCCGAGTGATTGTAGTGGGGATCGGCTAATTAATGTTGGCCGAGGGACGCTGTTGTGTAAGCTTGTCAAATATCAAAGCATCGATATTTACAGAAATGAATCTTGGTGTCAGTTTGATGTTAATAGCGAGTCTGCAAATGCCAGATTTGTTTTCACCAATACCCGCAATATTTACGTAGATGTTGTGTGGCTGCAAGCTATTTTGTTTGCTGGCCTCCGCTTTGATTTTGTTGTATATTATTTGAATTACCGCTGGTGAGGTCCAAAACAATCAGAGAATTATAAAATATTTAGAATTCTGCTTTATTTTGATCTAAACCTCGACTATATTCGCCAGTATGCGATTGCGATGATAAAATAAAGATACAATTGTGATGCGCAACCGAAAAAATGTGAATTCCTTTAACCTGAGAACTATGTACAGCTTCCGGCCATTCAAATACAACTCATAGTTTTCACATCTTTAAAAAATGCTTTTAAAAATGAAAAAAAATAACTTAGCGTGCATTTTGTTAAGTTTTTAGATGTTTTGGTTGTAACGAAATGTTATGGGTACACCAACTAAAAGAAATATTATGTTTCGAGCGGTGTGCCACTCGGGTGCTCTCATCTCACTCGTAAAACATACCTCGCTATGCATTACAGTGTTTAATCACCCATTCAGCTAGTCATTGAATTATCAAAAGAGTGAAACCTTTTGCTAAGAGGTGCTTCAAAGATTTGTTCATTCTTGAATATAACACACAGAGTACTTGAGCCGACATTGGCTACAGTCTGGATACAATATCATTATTCTGTTAAGGATACACAATATTATGAGGTACAATTTGGGTTGTGCCAAACTATAAACAACTAAACTATGCAGTAATCCTCTTCAGTAATCCTCAGTAGGAATTCTCTTCCGTTAGATAAGCCTTTCTCCTCGTCAAGGGTTGTATCTGTATGTTTATAACGAACGATGTCTAGTATTTTGACGGGGTCAACATTTGTTGTTGATTCGAAAATGTTGAGCCTGTTTTCTAACTTTGTTGATTTCAAACCTGCACGGGATGTTTCGTACTCATATACCAATGCCTAGACTTGGTCCATGATGTATGTCTTTCGAGACTGTTCTTAATTGGAACTTTGTAGGGACACTAGCATACGGCTGTATTTTGCATATACAAAGTTCCTTGATATTATAGGAATGCTCGAACTTCCGCTCCAAATCGTTCGAAACTCTTACGGAACTGTCGAGATAGTTTGCACAGCGCGCTAAGTAATACAAGCTGATGATTGATTGAAAGAATGGAAATGTTGGGCGTTTTAAAATCTTTTTGAAATTGCGACGAATACATTTTTCGAAAACGTTGACGTTCAGTGACTTTCGAACTATACTAGAAAACACGATCTTTGGGAGGTCCTGACCACAGTTTTAATTTACGCACTTAATACTCAACTCTGATAAAAGCTTGAGTTATATTACAAAATATATATCTTCTTGTACTCACGTATCCCTTCGATAAGGTTCGTTATTCGATGAGCTTGTTCAATTGCAGAGTGTTTTTCTCTTAACTCGAATTAGTGTGATGGAATACTTCTATTCTAGAGGTGTCATATCATTCGCCGTTTCGCGCCTTTAGTTGCTGATATATAACTTCTAGACCGTATTCTTGCATTGCTTATCACTTTCTTGCAACTAAGATAAGGTCCTCCGAGACCTTTAATATTCTAAACTCTGTTATGACAATCAAAATAGTTGGCGACCGGCCTTGCTGTTTTAATGATGGTTTGTTGTTCTACATATAATAGAGGTAGTTACATTAATTTTGACTTGTGAGTGGTCTCCAATTTATGGTGAGAGTTCTGTTCTTTCTTCGTTTTTCGTAAGTCTTTTCATTTGTTTATGCGTAGATTCAGATTCATTTGAAAGTTCCTCTTAAACTGTATGACAAGTGTGTTGTTATCGATATAACTAATGAGAAAAATTTGTAAAACATCCATTTGTCTGGCCTTCTTTAGTGTTTCATTTTAATTTCCATATTTCAACGATTTCGTTCCAAAGTTGTGATGACTAGTTGTGCGGATTTGGTCGCCTAATACTATATTGTTACAGAAATCGTTTTTGGTTTTGAATTAATGTATGTTGGTTGATTTAATCTTAGCCAGCTCTCAAGTTGGCTAAAGCATACACGTACTTGCCAGGAGTGGGGGATAGGTTTGATCTCGCTCCATTAATAACATTTCTTCTATGTATTTCAATAAGTTGAAGAAGTGAAGTTGTTCTCGTTTGTTCTCTCTGCACAACACGCCTTCCCGAGGTTTAGTGTGCGTTGACGCTTTGAAAAGCGACCAACTATGTGTAATAAAATAAGACAAACAATCGGAAATATGAATATTAAATAATTCCAACATAATTTAATTGAAATAATTATAAATTGCAACACTACAAAAAGCATAAGGACCAATGTATGCATTAATTTAAAGAAAACCAGGTGAAATAAACCAGGACTGAACACCGTTGTAACGCCCTATATTTCAAGTGGAACCAATTTGGTAATTTTAATAATACATCTTTCAAGATATTTAGTTTTTAAATCACTTCGGACATAATGAGTCAAGAGGAAAGCGAGTCTAATTAATTTTCAAAATCAAAAAGTTCTAAACGACTCAACGACTTGTTAAAACTTTGATTGAAAGTTTCTTTTGATAATAATTCATAATTTTCGTATTTAACTAAAACAGCGATGGTATATAAGACATGAAAAGCAGGTAGGAGTTGGGAGTGCCTTAGAAATAGGGGCACGACTTTAGAAATAAGGGGTAACAACAATCTCCACCTGCAAATAAATCGGTTTTGGAGAAGGAAAATCTCGAAAACGGAATGCTTCATGCAAATGAGAAGAATACATTTATTTCCATCCAAACGTATACTGTCGAATGAAAGCCATATTTCTGTCTACTTTCAAATTTATGCCTTAATAATATAAGTTATTGTCTAAGAAATACACGAAATTATTTAAAATCCCAGATTTCGCCCAGTATAGGGTTTTTAGGCACCATAAGACAAACGATGTAAAGTTCGTTTGGTAATACATAAATTAAAATCACGTCTGTAAAACTAAATTACCAGGCATAATGTACATATTGCAATCCACAATTAATGCAAAAAATAAATTCATGATATAAATATTTTTAGGTCAATTCAAAATACAAATATTTCATTTTCATTTTCAACCGATAACTATACACTTATTAATATTAATTATCACACCAATTTTTCCTACAACATTGTTATCATTTATAGGTTCTAATTGGCATACCATCGAGCATATAAATTGATGAGCACCAAGCAAGTAAAAATCAGTGTTCAAATAAGTATAGTATTGAACGAAAACGACTTGCCCATACGAGTATATAGTTTGCTAATATGAAAGTTTACGAAGTTATTTTAATTATGGCACTGATCGTTTACGCTGCGTATACAGCTTCAGCAGGCGAACCGTATAGACCTGATGAAGAGTCGGAGGGCTTTAATTACAATTTCTCGGATCAAGCACCAGTCATCAAGTCAGACATTCAAAGAATTAGGGAATTGCTTCTGGAAATATAATTGATATAAACAAAATAAAAATAAAATATGAATTTATTTTAATTGCATAATCTTAAATTTGTTGTTTTCATTTAAATAAATATTATTTATAAACATAAACTCCTTAACATTAAAATAACGGAAACCTCACCTTTCCAACGTATGTTATAGATAGAATCAAAAATGTTTTATTCGTGATCTCTCAGAGCGTTCAACTGTCCTGAACGTTCTAGAATTTGATGTACAGCTTTTATGGAATTGTACGAGGCTAACTAAAAACTGGTCGTTAATTCGGGGTCTTAAGAAAGTATATATATGTTAAAGTAAAACATACGTATCGAACAAAAAGCAGAAGCATTTAAAAAAATCCGACAGTTTTGAATATTGCGTCCAAACCAACCACCATCTTAATCTGTGCGTTTTCGAAGTAAATTATGAGAAGCCGGTGTTATTTAATAAAGTAGTGTCAAAATTTAGTTTTATAGTTGTTCCGTATCTTTGAACTTAAATTTGTGAAAGAATCTACAAGTCCCTCGTGACTTTTGAATGTGTTTGGATCTAATTAAAAGAAAAAAAAATAATTGTTTGTTATTGAATTAAAGTTTTAAAAACTTAGCACAAATTCGAAAATCTCTCGATTTTTTAACAATTTGGAAGAAACCCGAGAATTAAGAGTAAATTGATAATAAGGCCACAAAATGCAAAGTATTGCCTTACTAAAAGAAAATTTAAATAATTTAAAATATCATCAATCAGATTTAGTAGTAACATTTATATGGTCTCAGTGTTCGATTTTGTTTTTTTGGTTTAAAGATTTAAATATTGTTTTCAACTTGGCAGCCTTCTCGTTTCCCAATCAATTGCGTAATTTAGATTGGACTAACCCATAAGCCGAAAATAATCTTTCAATGCTCGCAGAGGAAGTGGCTGCTGTGTGAAGCTGCATGCAGAATCAAAAAGTATTTTGGCATATTGTAGACTCTAAGCGCCGCCAAAATGTTATTGGGTTAACATTTATTACGGTTGACATACCAAACAAGTATTGCCCATTAAACGGTTTTGTTTTTGCCTGAAAGCTCATTATAGTTGGTATAGCTTCAGGGTGGTATCTAGGCGCATAATCAAGGCGTTCATTTATTTGTTCGGATGTCAATTTTTCTCCGAGGAATCAAAGATCTAGAATATTTGCCAAAAATGCGGTGCTGTAATTGCCATCTTAAATCTTTTCTTTGCCGCAATTTTAGCCTGGTCTGAATAATCCGTTACATCATTAAGTTTTTCTATTAAACCTATCCATATTTCTGTAGCTTCCGAAATTGTGCAACTATCTTTTTGGGTTCGGACTAATGCGACTGCTATAATTTTTAACCTTTTCCAAGTCATTGACGTTTTTTGTAATAAGTTCGTCTATGGCTGCCCTATGCTCAGTGCAAACCGATTGCATGGCCAAGTTTTTAAAACTGATGTACATTGCGAAGTGTGTGTGGTAAACATGCTTCACGTTTAGAGCTGTATTTTACAATTTTGTACGTTCGATTAGTTCTCTTCCGTTTTGTATTGAGAAATTCGTAACGAAAACTTCGTAATGCAAATATGATTAAAACATGTTTTAAACACTGTTTTATTTGGTTAGTTTTAAACATATTTTAAACAAAAAAATCGTGTTTTTGTTTTAAATTAAAAAAAACTGTTTTTTTGCAACCCTGAGTCTAGTACTTGGGTAAATGGGTCTTAATAGAGACACCTATATAAGCCTGATGTAAAATTTATCAAAATGTCAACGAAATTATCACAATTTGTGGAAAACTTTAATTTATAATTTTTAATTGAGGTTGCACACAGCTGTTATCATTTATAAGTTTTAATTAAAACTACATCGAATATAAATATAATTGACCGTAACATCAAATATGTTAGTGTGCAAAAAAGTTTTCAATTAATTTCTAACATTCACCTTCGGTACAGTTTTCCAATGGAATCCTTTAAAGTTATTTTGATTTTGGCGATGATAACAATGCACATATTGGACGCAGACCAAGCAATACTGCCTCTACCTCGGCAACTCATGGAAATATTGCAAAACATTTCTTCCATGTTTACGTCTTTTAATTTGACGAGCAACGGATTAGCCGATTTTGATTAAATTCCCGAAGCATCTCCTTAATTTAATACTAAATGTAACCGTCCAAGGATGCAAAGAACTTAAAACTGTGTAAAAGTTAAAAAAATGTATATTAAACTTAATTTAAATCAAGGTTAAGATTTGTTTGGTTTTATTTATACACTAGGTATTTGGAGGATGTGTGGTGATGTTTACAAATTGTAACGTAAAATCTCAATTCCAATGAACTCGTTAAAATTTTGGAAGACAAAAAACCAGGTCTATCGAGGTAGGTCGTCTAAACAATTCATAAAAAATTCAATTATTTTTTTCCTTAGTATATCACTGAATAGGTATGTAAGAATGATAATTTTCTTGTGTTAGAATAGCATTAGACTAATCAAAATATAAAATTGGGTACTGGTTGTATGCATGTTACTTCAATACGAGGTAACAGCGTTTCCAGTAGCGTTTTCGAAGAAAAATGGGTCAATTATGCCACCACTCTAAAATCCACACCAAACAGTTACTCTTGGTGGATGCATTGGCTTCCCTACGATTAAGTCTTGCTGTACCGTTTATATAGCTCTCTTTATATAGCTCGCGTTTCGTCTGAAAAGATGATATTTCGACCAAAACCGACATTATTATAAAGCTGGCCTATGGCCTACGCAGAGAACTGATGTCGAAGCGGATGGTCTTTTGCTTTCAACTGCTGAGTCATCTGAACCTTGTCAGGTTGGTGCGACTAATCGATCGACGTTGAGTTGAGGTCGATGTATTCTGTCCCACGCTATGGACCTCAGCCACAATATTCTCATCTGTAAACCAATAGCAAAACAATAGCGAAAACATGATTGTCTCGTGACGCGCAATATCAGACTGACGACCTGTCAAAATTGCAAGCAAATCGTTCAAAAAAGTGTTACCATAGCCTATGATTTAAAAACAAACCAATAGATGGCCCAGCCTGTAACGTTATTTCAAACCATGGTCCTTCAAACATTTTTGGGAGCAAAGACGTGAAAAATTGCTCTCATGTTTTAATAACAACGGACTCCTCAGTTCCTTACAACCTCCATAGTCAATACAAAGTTTTAGAAAAAAAAATCGACAAAAATTGGGACATATAGGATTAATAAATTAAAGCCGAAAATTTCCTACGACAGAATTTAGCCGAATAACTACGAAAATTCTACAATCGTTACTTCTGATTTAATCAAAACTTCGACTATCAAAATAAACAACAAACCAACAACCTTGATTATTCCTTCAACCAACAACCTTGATCATTCCTAATCACAAAAAGAGGTCGGGTATTCTAAAGCAAATCAAGTAATAAAACACCTTCGAGTCTGTTGATATCGTGTTCCCTGGAAGGAATGTATCTGTGGTGTATGTAAGCACTTTCTTTTCATACATTTCATTTCATTAGTTTTCTATGAAATAGTAACATTAAAGAGGAAGTGGCCAGAATAAATTCAAACTACGTTACAAACAAAACGAATTGTTTTTTTTTTCAAGTAATTGTTAAGAATAAGCAAAGAATTATTAAAAGCGACAGAACTTCGGTTTCTAAATAAATCTATTTTATAAAGTAAAGAATCTGTGTGTCTGGCTGAATAGCACCTCCATGTCGTTCTCGATAGCAAAGTAAGTAGAGCGCTTGGTTTGTAATTCGGGGGTCCCTGGTTCAATTCCTGGTGGTGACAAAAAGTTACGACTATGGGCGTTTTTAATCTGTTATGTGTTACATTGTGCATTTGTCTATATCTCAAGTCATAGTGTAGTTGTTGGCTTTTCTCCATTAATATTTGTATATTCAAATTTGTATGCTCCACTTTTCACCATTCTATTTAGTTAGTCTACTTTTCTATCGTTTACGGTGGCTTTGTAGCTTTGAATCCTATCTGTCTGTCTGAACTATAAGTTCGCATTTATATAAAGCATTTCAGTTTGATTTCTTAATAAATAAACGTGGTAGCTATTTGAAACGCAACAGTAACAAATCTACCTTTCCACACAAGTATTGTGCCGCTCCACACAGTGCGGCAACATGATGTGTTTTCCTTCGTCTTTTATCTTTTCGCCTATAAACAAAATTTTAAATTGGGGATTTTTTGCGGCAGGTTTGCAGCAATCATTTTATGTGCGGCTCGTGTTGGATACTCACTAAAACAAACGAAAAAACCAGGATGAAAATTAGGGTCAGAATTTTTTTTTTCTGTTTATCTTTTTACGTGATTAGTATGAAAATGAGTGAACATCTGAGTAAATGTGGAAAATTTTACAGTGTGTTTCAATACCTACTAGATTTTTTAAATTTTATTTTTTGTGTTTTCTATCCGATTCGCTTCAGCATCCAATATAAAAAGAAACTAATTTTGCACATAAATAGACCCGTGCCGCACTTGAGTTTTGCGTGGAGAGGCAAGTGCTGTGAGTGTTGATTGAAAATGCAGTGTGTGTCCTGAAAGGAAAAGGAAAGGTGAATTAAACGAGTGTCCGCAATGGTTATATTTTTTCTAAATTGTTTCGTGTTTTTCCCTAATCCAAATTTGCCATATGAAAGTATGTAAAATGAACTTGACGTATGTTTTGTTCAATGCTATGACAAACTACAAACTACAAACAATCTAAAATATATACAATTATGTTGTGTTCAACTTAGAAATAAATCGCCACGCTCTATTTGAACGAGTTTTGCTTGGAATCAGTATGATTCGAATTGGATTTTCAGCATCGTTATTTTGCAATTATGGAGTTCCGCGATTTGAAAGCCCGGGCACAATATTTCGTTTCGGTCCGCTCCGTTTTTCATACAAATTTTTTAACGCATACCGATATTCATACAAAATTTCTTGAAAGACGGGAACGAAACTTATTGAATGTACCCGGGAAGTAAATTTCAGGCAACCGCATATGTCACATAGTGAGAAAAAGTCCGTTTTGACATCTATCTTAAAATTAATCATAGTTTTAATGCGCAGCGATTATATGTGTATGCATCATAGTTTTTTCATATTCAATTAAAAATTAAATCATTCAACAATTGAATTGAATCATTTACCTTAATTAACTGCCGAAATGTTTACAGAAAATTGGGAGTCGAAGGGTTCAGAATTATAGAAACCGTTAACTCGAGCGACATAAAACCTTTAACTCCAGCTACATAATATTCGAACAATATACAAAAAACATCTTTATTCGTGATAATAACTAATGCTTCAGAATATATGCCTCATCAACTCTTATTAGCCCCAAGTAAATCAATAAAATTAATATCACAAATTGTGTGGCATACATTACAACTCAGCTTACCAAGCAAATAAATTTAACGCCATTTCTAAAACTTTTAAATATACGCCACCTAGCGGAAATGCAATTAAACTAAAAAAATTATTATGAAAAAATATGTTCTAAAACTATTATTTTAATATTGCCCGATGTGTACGAATCGGTATAAATCTGCATTATCATATTTAGTACATAAATATATTTATCATATTTTGTATGAAAGCATAACAATAAACTTAAAACTTTAATATTATTTTGAACAACTTACAGATTTCCTTTGGTTTATCACGATAATTTCAAGTAAATTTATAAATAAAACATCCGGTTAATTGTGTAACAAATTTTCCATACATCGGGCAGTATAACCGATTAATTCAAAAAAATCAGCCATCTCGCTCAAATTTTTATTCCTCTTGTGTGTATGCATGCATTTGTCAAAGTTTTTTCTAGCAGTCATCATGTTAAGGAATAGAAATTCGTGTCGATAATTTTGTGTGTGTAAAAAACTTAAATTTTGTGCTTTTAACCGAATTAAAAAATGTTTTAAATGAATTATTAAGTGTTTTGTGAAGTGTTTGTGGCCCAAAATATAGTATTGTAAGTTTTCCAAAGTGAAAATTATACAAAAGTGTTTCGTGTGTTTTGTGTGGTGAGTGAACGACGACAACGAAAAATTTTTTGGTGTTCGTCATCGAAATACAAAAATCAAAACAAGTCCAAGATGGCGGATAAACGGGCCCGCATGCAACAATCATCAAAAAATATTTCGTCGATTTTATCCAAATTGCACGGTGCATTTAGTGATGCCTGTGGCCCACAAAAATTGTCAACCGACAAAAAAACTCTCGACAAAACATGGAAATTAATGGATAAAGTGGTTAAGCTGTGTCAACAGCCCAAAATGAATTTAAAGAATAGCCCGCCGTTCATCCTCGACATACTTCCGGATACATATCAGCGTTTACGTTTAATTTACTCGAAATACGAGGATCAAATGCATATACTACATTCAAATGAGCATTTCAATATTTTCATTAATAACTTAATGCGTAAATGTAAACAAGCCATTAAACTATTTAAGGAGGGCAAAGAAAAAATGTTCGATGAGAATTCGCACTATCGTCGAAACCTGACCAAATTGAGCCTCGTCTTTAGCCATATGCTGAGTGAATTGAAAGCGATATTTCCACATGGATTATTTGCGGGGGATCAATTTCGCATCACGAAGTCGGACGCCGCAGACTTCTGGAAATTAAATTTTGGTAACAAGTAAGTGCACGAAAAATTTAATTTTTTATTTACATTCACGGGGAAAATGATTATTATTATAATATCGTCTCCATTTTGTTTTATGTATGTGTGTTGTGTTTGTTTGGCAACACTGTACTATAGTTTTTATTTATTTATGTATTATTTTGATTCCAATTTATTTTTGTTTTTATAACACACATTCATAAAAACCGAAATTGGAAAATTAACGGTGGAAAATTAAATAATTTGTGATACGCGCATATCAACAAAACATAATAAAATTTTGGTCAGGGAAAATCACGTTAAATTGAATAATTTGTGAATAATAATTTACGCGTCAAAATATTTTTGACAGATCGATCACTTGAGAAATTGTATTTTAGACAGGGAAGATGAACCTTAATTTAATTATGTTTACATTTTTAATGTATGTACATACATATAGTCACATACTATAATTAACCCAGATTGGAGAAGCCTAGGAATGGTACTTATTTATACCCTTATCCATTCCAAATACTGGGTAGTCATTTACTTTTACCAAGGATAGACATTAGACGCTAAATTGTAAAACATTTAAAAAACAAGTTCCTTTATAACTATTTCACCTCATTTAGCAATAAACCAAGGATAGTGTATTTTAGTAGGAAAATATAAATATACGTCAATAAACGCATTAGTGGGGCAACCTTATATCCATTCGTACTTAAATGAATTGTTCCATATGATTAGTAAAACGCCAAGAAAACATGTTTCAAACATCGAATTTTCGTCATTATTTCGCCAACAACGTTACGCATTCCAAAATATTAATTAATGCCTTTGTTGTTTCGGTAATTAATTTTATTGCGAATCATTACCAATTAAATTTAATTAAAAATTACGCTCGCGGGGACTGACGTGTGTAATTGTGGAAAAATAAGACTGTTTTGATCGGTATGCTCGAATGCATTTCGTATCGTTTTAGAAAGTTTCAATATGATCCAGGCGCCGAAATACTCTAATTGAATTTATTAGACCTTTCATTCACAATAACATTTTTTATTTCTTTTAATGCTTTAATTATCTTCGGATTTCCTAAACAATTCAACAACTATGCAGATTTACAGAAAAAATGTATTTCAAATAAGTTTGAAACAAAATGTGATAATTTCCGATACGAGATTTTGTTTTGCCCTAAAAAAATTATGTGTAATAAAAACTAAGAGACTCACGGTGTTCGATAACATGTAGATGTGCCAACTTAATTAAGTAATTTAAGTTATTTGTGGCGACTCGCTGAGCACATAACATAATAATAACATAACAACAGTTTAGTTAAAAAACAATTTTCCCAAAAAAATTATTAAACTTGCATCTCAAAGTATGGTAACCAAGTATCCAGAATTATAACGTTTTAGGAAATTGACCTTTAATCCAAACTTTCTTACAAGTACACTATAGCTCCAAGTATATTTACGTTTACACTGTTCCTCTGTTTCTCCTTATGTTCATTGATTTGTACTTGAAAGAATACACACTTGGGGTAGCTTTTAGTTTAGCACAGTCAAAATCCTTTTTCAGGATAATTATTATGTTAAAAAATATGAATTTCAAAATACATACCTAATTGCCCGACTACCTAGCGTCGGTTTTCTATTTGACCTAAATTCACATTTAATAGAAAGGTAATTCTCAGAAATCGACATCTAAACGAAAGAAGACATTTTGTAAACTTCAATTCATAGATTTGAGGCCTCTCTTGAGGCCATTTTTACATCAAGAGCATTTGCCATGGACAAAACGAGATAATAATCGCTTGGTGCCAGGTCTATAAGATGGATGCATAATAACCTCTCAACCAAGCTCCCAGAGCTTCTGGCAGGTCGTCATGAACGGGTGAAGCCGTCTTTGTCCTGGTAGAACACGATGCCTCTCTTATTGGCTAATTCTGGCCGCTCCTGGCAGAAGATGTCCTAATTGAGCATTTGACCATTGAGCAACAGCTCTTAGTAGATGATTCCCTTCCAATCCCACCAAGCATAGAGTAAAATCTTCCTGGCCGTCAATCCTGGTTTGGCCATTGTTTGGGCCGCTTCGTCGGCTTTCGACCATGATCATTTCCTCTTGACATTGTCATATGTGACTCATTGCTGATCGCCAGTCATCATCCACTTCAAAAATGGCTCGATTTCATTCCGTTTGGCCAAGGATTGGCAGATGGAGTCCATCAAGTTTTTTTTAAGTCAACTCGGGCGGCATCCAAACATTGTGGTTCTTTTTGAAGCCAACCTTATGCAAATGGTTTAAAACAGTTTTGTGATCGATCTTCAGCTCCAGGGCGATGCTACGACAGCTTGCATGCCGCAGTACTTCGATAATTTCCAGGATTGTATCGACATTTTCGACGATAAGCCTTCCAGTGCGTGATGCATTATCGGAACGGAATCGAGGAAACTAAAATTGCGCGTGATTGGCTATGACAGTATCAGGACCATCGACACCATTCAGAATTCCAACTGCTTGGCTTGCGTTTTCTCCTTTATCGAAGCAAAATTTTAAAATAGAGCGAATTTCTCTTTGTTTACCTCCATCCTTGAATCGGCTGAATCGACCAATCAAAAGAATGACAAAAGAATTTTTTTAGGACATGAATCCGCTTTCCGATATCGAGTATAAGTATAGCCTACTTCGACAAATACATCACCGAGATATATATCGCTAAAATCATCTAGCAAAAAAATACTGGATTTGTTCCCCCGTTTTAATTGATCCTGTTCCGTACCATGTATTGTTTTGTGATTTGTTTCATCTGTTTTGAAATGTGCTGTAGTGGTCGGTTTCGGTTGAATCCCTAAACTGAAAGGTGTTTTTAAACAATTTTCAGACAAATTAATTATTTAAGGAAATCCCTATAAATTTCAAGTTTTTAACAAATTACTAATATTTATTTAATCAGTGATCTAGCTTTATTGTATTTTCCTGGTCATTGTATAGCTTATTTGTTCTTTTCAATTTTATTAACGGAAATGATTAAGAAGAATAAGTCAGTTTCTACTCAATCTATTTTGATAGATATCAGGTGCACAACTAAATTTCCGGGTTTCACACATACATGTTAATAGCGACACATCTAGTTGTCATTTAAGTATATCAGAGGTTGTTAACGATAACCAATTTTAATACCAGCACATCTCGCAACGCAAAAATATTTTTTCTAAGAACGAACGAGAATGTCGTGTTTTGTGCTAGCAAACAGCATTTACGGGAAGCTTTGCTTTTCTGCTTCAACTTGAAAAAAAAAATACAGGCCTACGGCGAACATGCGCCACCGAAAACTACCTGTGAAGATTGCTTTAAACGCTTCAGAAGTGGGAATTTCGCCCAGCTATTTCCAAACGTTTACAGGCTAAGGTAAAAATTCAAAAGGAGGGAAAATGGGTGCCGCAGGAGTTGACTGAGATACAGATGGAAAATCGAAAAGCCTCTTGCGGTATTTTGCTTTCACGGCATGAAAGAAACAGCTTACTGCATCGAATTGTTACGGGATATGGGAAGTGGATCTTTTTAAAGAATCTCAAATGCAAAATGTCGTGGCTTTCACCTGGCGAAGCATCAACATCGACGGCACAGCTGATTCGCTTCGGAAAGAAGTCAATGCTCTGCGTTGGTCGAACCAGAAAGGGATCGTGTACTATGAGCAGCTGAAACAGGGCGATATTGTCAATGGGCAACGCTACCGACAAGAACTCATCAATCTGAACTATGCATTGCTCGAAAAATGGCCAGAATGGGACACGAACGAGTGATATTACAGCACGACAACGTTCCATGCCATCGCACTCCCATCGTCCAGAACACCATCGAAACGCTGTGATGGGATCTGCTACCGCACCCGCCTTAATCGCTAGACCTGGCCCTCTCGGATTATCATTTGTTCCGGTCGAAGGCGCATGGCTTGGCAAGGCTACGATTGGTCAGTTTCGAAGAAGTGCAAAATTGGTTGGATGTTTGGTTTCGGTATAAAGACACGTCGTTTTATCGTCGTAATATTCATGTATTGCCAGAGAGATGGCAAAAATGTGTAGCCAGTGAAGGACAATACTGTGAATAAAGCATTATTTATATCTATTGAAATTTTTTATTTTTCAAAAAACCCGAAAATTTAGTTGCGCACCATATTCCACAAAACTCATGGTTGAATTATCAAAACAGTAAATTTGTCCGTAAACCGATTCTATTCGATCATATTTTTTATAATACAAAGAGCTCATTCGATCATCCAATGTTCGTGGTTTTTAAAACAACGTATGTCATATGTCTATAAACTAGACATAACGGACACGTGTTGATTGTGAGTCTGCGGCCCGAGCATAAATATAAACTACACAAAGAAATCATCTTGTTTCTTTTTCACCCTTCGTGTTATTTTATAACGTCAACTGGATAGCACTTTATATCATATCTTGCCAAAAACCTATTTACAAATTTTATATCTCATTTTTGTGATTACGATAATTATGTGGATTTCATTGTAAATAAAAATTACATAAAAAGATAATGTTGAGTAACAAAACTTATGAGTGAAACATATAAAAATAAAAATTATGTTAGTGTTATTGAACTAAGAAAACCTTATCAAGATTCCAAGTCATATACGGTAGCTACTTAAGTAGAAAAAGTAGAAAAAAAATTAGTAAACGGAAATTTTAAAAAGATTGAGAAACGATTAAAAGAACTACTGGCATTGTAAGTGTGTTTATATAACACATTTTTCAATGAGTGCAAAAAGTATATGTATGAAAGCCTGTTTGCGTACGTATCGCATATGTGGATTCATACATACACACATATATGTGTGTGTATGAACAAATTACAAATCTCCCTCATCTTCCGACCGGAAGTTATTTAAAAATAAAACAACAACAAAATTTTATTGGATGTAATTGAAGAAAAATTATTTTATGAGTCGTTCTATAAATACGCGCTCGTATATTATATGATGTTTATAATTGTATATACATTATATATGTATATGGAGTATTTGTATATAAGCGCAAATCTTGCGTATTTCTCGTTGTTGTTTTAATATCTATAAATCAACGCAATATTTACGGAATTAAAAAACTGATTGATGTTTATTTGGTTTGTTAGAATGTGCAGCTTCATAGAATTCATTGTTGAGTCGATGTAATATAGAAATATATTATCAGAGTTTAATTTTCATCTGGTTTCGGTCGAATATGAATATCATCCAGAAAACGCCTACATTCAGTATTTTATTGTTCTGGATTCGTCAGCAAGAGCCGAACTGCGAATGTTGATGACTTTAATGCATTCTACTTAAGTAATAGACAATCCAAATCTCATTTTGAGATTAATAATAATTCCAATTTAATTCATAATAATATCCGTTTGAATTTCTAGTTCAAAAATCAACTACGCAAATATTGCCAGGTTGAATGTACTCTCATCAACAATTTAAGAATTTGTCAAAGATAAATCACGTTTTGTAAGTATTTCCTGGTTTACAACAATTTACTCGGGAGGAAAAATTTTCATAATTTGTGTGACATAATTTTCCTACGTATCGACTTTAACGTTTCGAAATATGTAGATACATACTAGATAATTAACAATGTTTGACGTCAGCAAATCACCCTACGGTCTTTACGTAAATACAAGTTTTACATTTACTATATTGGTACCCCAATTGACTATTCAAATAATTTTCATATTCACTCAGATTTCTGAGCCGGGTCCTATCCTCTTATGATTTAATGCATAGCGAAAGTTAAACAAGAGGCAATTAGGAATTTCATCCAGATTCGTTGTAAAACCAAATATGGTGCATTGAGTAAAATATTTAGGCTTAATTAAACCGCCTAAATTACGAAATTAAGATTAGTTCTCCAAAACAAAGTGTTTAGTTTACTCACCTAATCATTAACGAATCTTTATAAATGCTGTCGGAATATGAACTAGAAAATAGCAAAGCGATAGAGCCAACCTCTTTATTTCTAAGTATCGCTTAGAATCTATTCTATCCGTCGAGTTGAAAATGTGCCATCTCATCTGAAAAAATGATTTTCTTCGAAAAAATCCGCAATTGAACCTTGTACGCGTGCAAATGCAGATCTTTTACCAAAATTCGTTGCATAGTGCTTCTGGAAATGTTTAATTCTTGACCACGATGCCGAATGGAAGTTCCTGGATTCTCGGCCACAGATTCCCTTACTGTGGCTATATTTTCGAGTGACACAAGGATGACGACGAACAATGATCTTCTGATCCATCAGTGTAAATTTGGTCTTAAATTTTGTAATTAAACGCCTCATTGCCGATTCATTTGGCGCATTATTGCGACCGAAAATTTGACGTAATTGGCGAACTGTTTTCACAAAACTGCCACCATTGTTGTTATGTGTTTTTACAATAATTAAACGTTGTTGGTTTGAATACTTCGCTATATTCTTAAATCGAGTGGTCTGTACGTGACAACTGTCAAAAAAAATCACCGTACAACTCGTATTAACAAAATGGTGGCAAATTTAAATCCGGCGCTCTTGCTGAGACACCCTATATATAAAACGAGGTTATATACACCTTCAATCAAACAAATGATTTAGTGATAAAAGCCTTGTGTTTCTTATCGGTTGGATAAAGGGCAATTCAAGATCTGAAGTGGGATATGGAGGCTCACGAATAGTCTGAAAATTGAAGTTCTCACTGAATAAAACTAGCAGTAAGGTAGTCTAAAATCAGATCTGAGATACACAGTCCAGCTCGGGGTTTCGATCCTTGGAAATAAAAGTATTGAAATATTTGTATTCCGAGGCAAGAATCGAATTTTCTTATTAACATAGAGCTTGCAACGTATAATTGTGTGAGTAGGGACAGGGTGATGAATGCTTGAATGAAAAAGGAAATATTTATTGACCTTAAAAGGATATGGAATCCAATGAATTATTAATACTTTCATTAAAATACAAAAAAAGGATAATAATAATAATTATAGAGCTCTTCCAGACCATCAAATGTTTTTTCTCATAACATTTTAATTTTTAAAGCCTTTATTTTTTATTTCTGCAAAATTTTAAATAATTCTTATTTATTTAACAGATCGCTTTCGATTAGGTCTTTTGCTTAAGAATATCACTACTACTGTTTCATCTCCTGAGGATGACCTAAAAAGTCGAAATCGATCGAGTTAAATAAATAAGTTTTTTTTTATATATTTACTTATTACAACTGATTTACAAATCATGTAGTAATTTATCTTTCATAATTTATATTCTTGTTTTGAGGGTTGTAGCCCTTTGGCTAGTCCCCTTTATAATTTTATTATATTTTTAGTCGATTTTGATTAGATCTAGTAGACCATGTGGTTTCTTCCGTCGCGGCCGTCTTACTGGGTTTGAATCATCTAACATACGACGTATCTCAGCATTTTGGTGTAGACTAATACGTTGCATGTGTTTTCTCGCGTGTTTGCGTATTTCTTCACTGACGAAATCCATCTTCAGATCTCTATGGAGGTTGTTATTTCTTATGCACCACGGTGCATTAACTTTCCACGTAGGACTTTCCTTTTTAAAATAAATAAAATAATGCGAAATAAAACCCAACAATTTTATTTTAATATGTTAATCATTATTTTTCGGTAGGAGCTGGTGGCAATAAGTGAATATTCCTCTCTCTCTAAGAATGCAACTTAGAAACTCAGAAAACTAGTGGTCCGAAGTTTTATAAACAAATGCCTTCACTCAATAAATAAATCCTGAATTTTCGCTGTTTCGCTGTACTTACAGGTCAATATAAATGGTGAGTGCCACTTATTTATACTCTTATGGTCTTAAGACGAATCCCTAGCATGAAACTGATCGAGTGTAAATTAGAAGTTAGAGTGGTGGTAGAAGACGTAATAGCTGGTATGGCGCGGAAAATCCTTTATCTTGTATTAAATATATATTTATCATTTTATAAGAATTTGTTCCTTCTAAACATTCCCTAAATGTTTACCAAACAGTACAAAACGTTTGGAATCTTCGGCGAAAGTTTGCTAAAAAATAATCTAACAAATAAGTATTAAATAATAATTATTTAGTTGGGATGTAGCTTCAAAATGAACGTCTTTTGAGAATTTTTATGATCCATAATTCCTTAGCCTATAAGATCATAACAACTATCATGTTCACCCCAGACTCAATTACTTTGATGGCATTTAGAAATACAGCTTACTGCAGTTAGTACCGTTGATTCCAGCTTGTTTCTTTCTGAAGTATGATTTTTCTCGCTCGGACGCTCGGCGGCCCAATTTTCATTTGAGGTTCCTCAGTTTTCCTATGAGTATTTTAGAAAATGGTAAGCGGTCCTACGTTTTTAACCAGCTACCTATTATTGTTCGACAACAAATAAATTCAAAAACATTTTTAAAGTCTGTTAAAATTTGGCCTTTTGAACACTGTGATCGATTTTTTGTTTAGAGTTTAAGTTATTTTTAAATTTATTTATTATTATATTGTATTTTTCGATAACTCGTTGCCATTTAGAAGGCACTTTGTGCAAGGTTCGTACTATAAGATGGATGCATAACAATCTCCCATAGCTCCCGGATCTTCTGGTGGGTCATCATGGACGTGTAAGGCCTGGCGTTATCCTGATGAAACACGACGCTTCTCCTATTGGATAATTCTGACAGCGACTGGTCGTTCGCTGCCTTCAGTCGGTTCAATTTCTGGCTAGAAGTCCGAATTGAGGGTTTGGCCATTGGGCTGCAGCTCATAGTGGATGATTCCTTTCTAATCCTACCAAACACAAAGCAAAATCTTCCTGGTCGTCAATCCTGATTTGGTCACCGTTTGGGTCGCTTCGCCGGCCTTCGATCATGATCGTTTCCGCTTGACATTGTCGTATGTAATTCATTTCTCATCGCCAGTCACCACCCGCTTCAGAAACAGCTCGATTTCGTTCCGTTTGGCCAAGGATCCGCAGATGGAAACACAATCGATCAAGTTTTTTATATCAACTCGTGCGGCACCCGACATCGAGGTTCTTTTTGAAGCCAGCTTTACGCAAATGGTTTAAAACTGTTTTGTAGCCGATATTCAGCTTCTGGGCGATGCTACGACAGCTCGCATGCCGGTCTACTTCGATAATTTCCAGGATTTTAGTGACATTTTCGACGATAGGTTTTCCAGTGTGGTGCATCTTTGATATCGAAATTACCAGAACGGAATCGACGAAACCAAAATTGCGGGTGATTGGCTGTGGCAGTATCGGGACCATAGACACCATTCACAATTTCAATCGCCTGACTTACGTTTTCGCCTTTATCGAAGCAAAAATTTTTTTAAATATTTTGTCCACATTAGCCATTACATAATGACTTACAATTACCCTATTCCAAATCAACAGCAATTATGACACAAAAGCCATTCGCCTTCCACGTTATAACAACCATACTCGAACCATACTATCTAAAAGTATAAAATAATTGTATACAAAAACAGAATCAACTCGCCAATTGTGAATCATCAATTTTGGAAACGTCCCACGTTGTTACGTTAATAACATAAAACACAACGGAAAACAAAACGGTCATTTCGTCTCATATATAGTTTAATAAACTCAAAATGCAAAATTTTATTATAGACCAGTCCAGATAAAGATTTCCCATGTAGTTATTTGCGAGGGGCAATATTTCCATTAACACCAAAATCATCATCCTCATTATAACCGCACATATGCATATTAATTGAAATGATAAATTTAAAAAAAAAATTCAAATCCACCCTATGTACGGAATAAAAGTTATCGAATTGATTAAATTTCGTCTAGAAAGCGTTTATTTTAATTTTGGTGGAGTATGGTTTAGTAGTGTGTGGTCTTCTTCTTTGTTGCCCGAACAATTTATACGAGCATATTTTATAATAAGTACATGGTAATTTACATAATATCAAGAATACTGATAATTTATGTTATTTAACCAACCACCCACTATGCATTTTTTATGTTTCACACTGGAGCTAGGGTTAATTAATAAAATATGGTAATTGTATCAGAAGTGAATCAAAATACAAAAAGTGCAAGAAAACAGAAATATATTATTTATATTTTTTCTAAGATTTTAGCTTTTATATTTGATAAGGGTGCTACGTTGCACGCGGTTCACCAAGGTTAAGATAACAAAATAAAAATCGGAAATTGTATTTTCTGGGTTATTCCTTAAGTTAGCATGCTTATCAACTACATAGTACTATTTTTAATATTTTTGTTTTGTTTACTTTATGAAAGGTGCAATTATTATTTATTTTTACTATGGATGCAGATAAAATGTCTTTTAATAAGCAATTATTCGATTAAAATGAAAAATGTTTATGTAATGTCAATTAGGTGGTATGCCGCGCCTCCTAATTTTTGTCACCAAATTAGTTACTTAAAGTGTATCGTTTATGTTAAAACTCTGGCGGCAATGTGATCGCAAGCTTGCTCCGCCAATCACTAAAAATTTGCAGGCATAGTTATAAGCAGCCTTAAAATGTGCTGTCGTTTGATTAACAACCATTTGAAGAAAACTAAATTTAAAAAGAAGCTAGATGTTTATGTAGTACGGGGTAACAGTAAGAGATTTAATGAAACCACCTTCCATCCAGGAATCACTGTTGAGAAATGGATCACTTGCAACAATAAATATGTGCAAGAAAATCGTACTCAAAGCATAATGACACCACACAGGCCGATGCCAAAGTGACATTTAATGCCAAGAAACCGTTTTATGTTCGGTGGGATTGGAAAAAGTACAACCAGATGAGACGATTAATACTTACTGGCAACAATTGATGAGATTAAAAATGAGTTGTGATTCATCTTGGCATCGCCAGTTCAAATAAACTTTTTTGATGATGCGGTTAAAATTGAGAGAATTTGATTTTGTCGTATATATATTGTATTGTCTTGGTTCAGATTATTTGTTTCGTTCATTGTAGAACCTTATTTTAGGTTTTCATCCAAATGTGTTGTGCTTAATTGTTTTACGAGAAAAGTGGCAATAAATTGCGACCAAAATGTAGTAAAAAGTTGCGATTAAATTTGAGTAAAAAAGCGGCGGAAACTTTTTATTAATTATTTTGAAAAGTATTAAGTATGTTTAAAACTATTAAATACGATACTACTATACTATATCCCCGATTTCTTAAGGCTTAATCGCTTGTTTAGTTGAATTTCATGTTTAAGCTTTTTACTCAATTAAGAGGCAATTTAGCTTTTTGGCGGAAATCAGTAAACCAAAACTTAATTTACTTAATTCATCGAAGTGAAATAAAAATATTGTTTTGTTTGGGCATTTTTTACAAACTTTTAAAAATTGTTCGCCGTTGTGAAAATAACAAATAAGAACACTCAAATTCTAATCAAATTTCCAGAAAGTTTTTATTGCGAGCATAAAATTAAATTTTGAATGTAAAATGAGGTTTTAATAAATAAAAATATTAATTGATATCCAATAAAATCACTCTCAACATACATCACTTTAATTGTTTTGTATGTAAGTTGCTGTGCATTGCCGGCTCAGCCATTCGTCACCGAGAATATCAAACAACTGGACAGTTTAAAATTATCGTTCAGGTTTAGAACGGTTTGCAATATAGGTTGCTATGTAACTTAACAGGGGAGATGGAAGACCGTCAGATGACTTTGATAATATCAACATTTTCTGTAAGATTTAGAATTAAATGGATGGCTCGACCCCCCAACCGTGAATGTAATTGGATATATTTTGTAATTTTGTTTGTGCCTTAGCGAATAGATGAATATTTTGTCCACAACAAATTACTTTAATTAGTTATTACGTTAATGATTTTATTGCCATATATCTTTAATTGGCATCTAGATCTAAACTAGATATATTGTGTGATATAAGTGTTTGTTACCCTTAGTAGAAATATTCCAATTATTGTAGAAAACATACAATTTTTATAAAAAAGAGCAATTGTACCTTATTGCTTGTTGTTAATTTACGCGAACTAAATTTCAGCAATTTAAAAATGTGGAAATCATTTGAAATTTAAGCTCGTCTAACCCATGCTCACGATGGCATAAAATTTCACTGCAATTTTCATAGTATACATTCTGATTGTAAAATAGATTTAGGCCCAGTGGTAATTGAACCCAGTGGGTCTTAAATAGAAATATTAGCCCAAATTTTATTATAGAATCTCAATTACCTTTTTGTATTTCGCAATCGTCAGTATGTATTGAAAATTTTCCAAGTTTCAAGTATAACATACTTACATCCATATTCTTTATATATCAATATTTTCCGAATTTTTTTCAGAGTATTTATATTCCAGAACTATTCTTTTTATGTTTGTTATGATCTCAGTTACAGCGAAGTTTTGTCCAAGGCTTCAGTTGTTAAGGAATATTTTAGTTGTTCAAACAAATTTTACAGGAGCTGCTAACCCAGTTTATATCTCTGAAATTTTTTAGAAAGAGTTGCTCCTGGACTTTTCATGAATTCATTGTCTTGTTATTATTATTATTGACTTCTGATAAATTTATCAAATTAATTTATTAGTGTTAATTATTGCAATTTTAAGATATGATTTTAATTAGTTTTAACGAGCCGCATTCTTATAATTGCTATACTCCAAAAATAACCTTTGCTCCTATAAATAATAAGTGCTGTTTATTAGCCACAACCTTTTAACGTAATTAAATTAACAAATACAAACGGACAAATAATTCAAATATCAATTAGGTTTGGACCCTAAAAAGATTAACGTGATCCGCATTAGCTCTCTAGTTTGTTTAAACTATTATTGTTCAAGCATTTTACCGTATACAAAAGTTAAATTTTAATATAACCGAAAGTACATTTGGTGATCGTAGTGAATAAATTAAAACCTTCAACGCAATCTCAATAATTATCGAGTATTCTACGCCTACGACAATAAATTAAATACATACAAGCCACCTAATTCTAGTTTGATTGTTTCTTTATTCGAATTTGTGATGTGAACCGGAAATCAAGTAAGTACTCTTACTTAATCATCTATTCTTTATTTAAGATTTAATACCACGATAACCTTAAATAGTATTTCACTTGACCCAGACCCACATATCAAATCAAGATGATCACTATACATTATTATCCAACATAATCAGTACACAAGTAATAAAATAAACTTGCACATATTATTAATTTAATGCCTTTTCTGTAATCTAGAGCACAAAACAAACCCCCATTTTTATTTTCACTAACTTGAGTTTCACCTAGATAAAATTACAAAAGGAAATTGTTTTTATTATCTAGGTTGGTTGTTATGCAAAATAACCTTTTTCCGAGTGTTGTTGCTGTATGATGTTGTGTGTAAGAGCTTAGGAGAGTTAAAAATAAAATGTAGTGTACTACAAAATAAAAAGTAAAACAAGCAATTTTTCAATATAGCCATAGTAGGGAAGTAACACTTCCTTATATAATTAAATTGTTGCAATAAAAATAAGGAACTGTAAAACTTATTCAATTTTCTCATCCTTGTTGCCGTGTTTCCTTTAAATTTCAATTAAGACGACGGTAGTATACAAAAAGTGCGGAATATTCCTCTATTTTCTTTTCATTAAAAATAAAAAAAACCAATTATTATTTTTTTTCTATGAATACAGTACGTATTTTGTGTACGAATGTTTATTTGTACACAGTTACAAACACACTGTACAATTCAGGACGCAAGATTTATAAAACAGAAACTTTGTTTAAGTTTATATGTATTTTTTCATTTAATGGAAAAATTTGTAATACATTTTCTTTAAACGCCCACTTTAGTGTCTTGAGTTCATGTCACAAGGAAAAATTTAAATGAAAATAGAAAACGAAGGAAAAATGAATTTCCATCAATGTCAGTTGCACGTCTCGGTCCGTGTGCGAATAAAAAAATATGTTTGCTTTGTAAGATATAAAAATCTAAGAAAAATTTTCTTTATCAATGAAATACTCTTAGTTTTGCTACATTGGAATTTTCCAACCTATTTAATATTTTCAATATTATTTTATCTATATATAGGTTGATCGATTCATATTTTATTGCGCGACATATTCTAAAATAGTTTTTTTTAATCCAAACTATATTTGAAAATCACAGTTTGAATAATAATTAATTATATGGAATGGTCGATAAAAAATGTGTCTATAACGAGGTATTGGTCAGTATAATTCAATGAATTTTTAATTTATTTATGGAAACTATAGAGCGTGATAAGATAATTTGAAATGGTAGTTTTTATTGAAGTGATTTAGGTCATATAATTAGCTAACTGGCCACCAATATCGTACTTTACCATATAGTCTCACAATCGTCTCATTTTATACTCTATAAAATGTAAGAATGGAAATAAAGTATAATGCTGTTTTCGCGATTTAATTTAAAATGTATATTATTACAACAGTTGTTTATAAATTACTAGCAATTCAAAATTCCAAGACGCGTGCGTCCTTGGTGTGTTGTTATATAATAATTAAGCTATTTAAATTATAAACAATTGAATCTTGAAAACTATACGTTTAATATTCCACTGTTTCGGTGAAATCAATTATACTTTGTTTTTAAATCCGTGTGCGAACCGGAAGTTTTGTTGCGCGGTGGAATGAAGATTATAATTGATTATCATACCATATAATTATAGTAAGTATGTCAATATGTTTCATAGTTTCAAAGTTTTCGTGCGATAAACAATTTAACAAAAATTAATAAATTTCTTCGTTCTATTGGTACTACCTAACATCGAGCAAAATATATATAAGAGGAGTCAAGGACTGTATGTCGAGGTTAATCTATTTTACTATTAGAAGTTTATAGTAGCCTCGCCAGAACTGTGAACTATAAATTGGTACTATTCACATACTTTGAAGTGATTCTAGACACGGTTGATGATTTAATTTCAATCTATCCTTGAATAAGTTTGAGATAAGTATCAATTTTGATTAGAACAAGCTATTAAATCTTGTCGCACCTTGTATATGTTAACTAATACCACAGACAATCAAAGGAGATTTTTCATTTGAACTAAAAAAGTGAAATAAAATTACTGATAATTCCAATTTTCTTGATTTTTCGTCGATAAAAAACAAAATAATTTTGATTGTTTCGACTACAGAAAATTAATACGCAGTTTAAATTCAATCGATTATTTATGATATGGAACCGATTACGACCTAACAAAGACAAGACATTTTTCTTCGAATTTATTTTTATTTCTCTACATAGCCTCCTTGCAAGTATATACACTTCTCCCAGCAATGCTCATATCTCTTCAACCCGTCCAAACAGTATTCGACGTTTTTCTCTGTAAAATAGTTATTTACGAAGGTAATGGCCTCCTCGTTTGACGAAAATCTCTGTCGTTCGAGCGCAACTTTTAACTTAGGGAACCAAAACAAGGTCGCTTGGGGCTAGATCTGGTGAGTAAGGAGGATGGTCAAGCAGTTCGAACCGTAATTCGTGGATTTCCGGCATGACAATCGCTGAGGTATTAGACGGCAACTCGGACTTGGTGAAGCAAGATGTTTTTTCTACAAATGTGGCCTTTTTCCGCAATTTCTGCTTTCAGCTTGTCAAGTAATGATGCGAAGCATGCCCCTGTAATAGTTTTTCAGATAACCACGACTGTCCGGGAAGGAAACAGTCGCCATCACTTTCCCAGCCGAAGGAACAGCTTTTGCCTTTTTTGGTGCCGATTCTTCCTTAGCAGTCTGTTACACATAGTTTTGATTGTATTTTTGATTCTGAAGTGTAATTGGTGTATACAAGTTTCATCAACAGTAATGCATTGTCTTTCAAAAAAAATATTTAATGATCGGATTTGTTTTCCATTTTCACAAAAACTCTCACATCGATTTAACTCTTGTTAATCAATAACCGCGTCAAAAATGGCTAATATTTTTGTGAGTAGCTTTCAACGCATGCGCAAACCCACTGCCCGCACTTTTGTTGACGAGTGCCGCCATGTTGAGGTCGGAAATTTTTCAGACAACCCTTGTATATATACGGATGTTCAAGTTACACAATATATTTTATTTTAAGTTTATTACTTAGTCAAGAATAGTTCTGTGTTATATTGCTGTTCATCTAAAAAATTGAATTTTTTATTAACACTAAATACATTTACGTCGTTGATAAAACCTTTCTAAAATTTAAATAAAAACACAGTAAGCTATAATGTTATGTTATAGTGATAGGTGGTTGATGTTACTTTGCAGTGTTCTTCTACAGTGATTTACTTTGAATTAACAAACAAAAAACAAGTGATACGAGGATTTTCTTTGGATATTTTAACAACGACCGAATTTACAACAACAATCAACCAACTGTTAAAATATTTACAAAATTATGAAAAAAATTCCAAAAATGGTCAAATTTGTCTTAAATATTTTGTAAAAAAATACAAAATAATCAAAAGTTTCTCGGCATAATTGTATCCTAATCATTATTGAACATTTATGTGCCGGGAGATGCCTTACTGTCAAAAAATTGTCTAAGTTATATTTGCTTATCAGTTATCACTCTCTAAACTGCAAGATAAATTTATATTGTTTATCCGAGTAAGTTTGAAAACATTTTTGAGTCCGATAACAATTTCGGATAGTTTTCGTCCCTGGCTTAGGAAGATTTTGTGTCTACCTTATACGATAGCAGCAGGCTCATAAATGCGTCGGTTGTAATTTTCTGGAGGAAAGAACACAAAACAAACTACAAAATTGGTCACCAACCACGATTCTTGGCCTTGCAACATGAAGCTATCATTTTTCAGATCATTGCTGGCAAGCTGGTGAACTTACTCCTTTTCAATAGACAATTTACAATTACGTACGAACGCTGTCTCATTATATTGTATTGACCCCTAGAAAAATGATTATTAATTTCTTATTCTAATTAGTACTGCCCAGTTTCAGCGGTTTATGCCTTTGGAGACTCCTCACTTCATTAGTGGTGTCCAACATAGGACGAATATCTGCATTTTCATGTCGAGATAATCGTTGTACGTGTTTCGTTGCTTGTTTCTTTATTTCATCGATGACGTATTCCATCTTCAAATCGGGGCGGTCCTAAAGTACCATGGAGCATGGCAACAATCCCTCGCAGCATTTTATTTTGAAAGCACTGTATCATTTGTTCATTGCTCTTCTTGGCACAACGCGAAAGTTGGATATCATAGGTCCTTACTGGTTTTAGCATTTGCCTGCATTTTGTTGTGTATTGAGAGCTCAAAATTTCTACCCTTGAGCCAGTATATTTTCCTATATTTGATGTATAACTGTTATTTTCCCTTTTTTATGAGTTCTTTCCACCTTAGCTTGGTATTGAGGTTCATGCCAAGATATTTAGCGGTATTTGCATGTGGAATTTGGTTTGAGTTAAGAACCACGGGAATACAGTTTACATTTTGGTTTGTAAAGCTGGCATGTACTGATTTGGCTTCATTTAATAAGATGCGCCATTTTTTGGTTCAGTTGCTCACTGTGTTAATTGAGGATATTTTGTGTTGCGGAGCACGAGTCTGCAGCCAGATCTGTCATCGTTCCGTTTCTATTTAACTAGTTCAAGCAGCTTGTTGGATATTATTATTTCTAGTTCATCTTTCAGCTGCATCTCTATTCTAATTGGTATGCGGAGATTTGTTCGCTCTTCCACTAATTTCTTGAATAAATCGCAATTGGTTTTATTATTTGTTAATCTTGGCAATAAAAAACATAACTTTTTTATTATCATTCTACTCAATCTTGCCAAAAAAAAAATAAAAGGAGTTGTGTTTTTTATGTGAATTATAATAATAAACAATTTGAAATGTACGGTAATATTTTATAACGTCCTCATTTTGCTGCTAGAACTGATTTAACGATACTAATTTCTTGCAAAAATTTGAAGTGCAAGTATCCCAAACCTCTTGCAATCTTAAGTGTGGAGTTTTAATTGATGATGATCATAATAATGTTTCAATTGATGACAAATCCGGACTAGTAGCAGGCCAATCCAGTCGACCAATTTTATTTTTTGTTAACCATTGCTTAAATTTTTTAGACGTGCAGCACAATCTTGTTGGAGAATATATTTATAATCCGCGTCTTTTAAAAGTGGGATAGCAGTCAAAAGAAGATTTTGAACGTTTATGTACTTTTCAGTATTAATTATAACGAACAAAACAGCAGACCTACTCCGTTACCTGATATGCAGCCCCACATCAGAATCTGGAAACTTCATTTTTCGACATAGGTAATTAGATCTAAATGCCTCATTTTTTTCTAATGATTCTTTTTCGTGCATCTCCAATAGAGAACTCAACCCTAGACTCACATTCCAAATTATTTGATCCAATTCTCGCAGGATCGCATTGTTACCTTTTTGTCAGGCCCTTTATTTTGTTTTACAATTACCGTTTACAACGGTTTTTCTTTTGCCTATAATTTTTTCGTAAAAATTTCACATTATGAAACAAAATATTGATTACCTTATAAAAACCAAATCCTAATTTCTTCAGGCTTTTCTTTAAAATGGCAGCTGAAACTGACCTGACCCATATTTTAACGAGTTGTACGCAAGTATCACGGTTTTTTCTTAAATATTCGCCCCAATGAGCGAAAATGTGCAGAAAATGACGATTTACGATCGGGTTATTATATTCCTTACAGAGGAACGTGATAAATGTAATGCAATCTTGTAAGCACTTTTACCGTAAGCAAATGGCAAATGTTGCAGTTGTTCTTTTAAAAATACAGCATTGCCAAAGTTTACATTAATACATACAGGGCTCGTATGAATATTTTTCTCTATTTCCAGAGAAATTCCAGAATAGTGACACAGGAGATGATAAATCTCGTAGTCGGGAAATTATCGTAGTAGCTTAATTCGCCAAGATTCGAAATACTTACATACTTTTATTGTATTAATATTTAGTTTTGCACATTCGGTTTAACTTAACTAAAGTGAAAAATTACACAATTGACGACCGTAAAGAGCTATAATTATTAAGGGTTCTATACGAATTGTTCGCTTCCCATATAATAGAAAAATAGCAGCGTAACCCTCTCTGTTGTACCCAAAATTGCAAATATTTTTGAATTGCACCCCACCTTGCATTTCAAATTTCCCAAAACCTTTTAAAATCCCATTACACAATTATTTTTGTTACTTCACAATGTACTTACTTATATAGTACAATAAAAACAAGTTGTAATTGTAATTCAATTACAAAAAAACAAAAATATTCTGTGTATGTATATGCTTGAAGACAAAACGAATCGAGAACCTTGGGTAAATTTCATAATTGTTTACCTTTTGTGCTCTGTACAAAAATATGTACATAGTGTTGCAGTTTCTTTACCAACAGCAGTGGAGTCACAGTAAAACAACAAAGCAATATAATGTACTTACAATGAAATTGATTCTGTTTCTTAAGAACATGTCCGTACATATTATAATCAAACAGTAACATCCGGTCTAATTTGAATTTATATATAGTATACAACTACCTATTTTGTATTTCAATGTATGCGTTATAAATAATAAACCAAGATTCTTAGTTTTATAATATTCGTACTCATAAAAAAATAAGTATCAAGTTCAAGTAATCGTAAACTTTGTTTATTTATTTTGTTCATTCGCATAGTTCTTAAGAAAATTATGATTTTTTCCCATTCAGCATAAAATATCTTAAATGAGATTGAAATAATGTGTATGTTACATACATACTCGTACATCTCTCATATACATGAGAAAATTGAAGTGGATTGATTAATATGGTGTTGATAGTGAGTGTTGAGGTAGGTTAGAGGCAACGGCAGCATTGCAAAACAAATTTTGCAACACTCACTTAACTTTTTATTTTTGTTCGTTTTCTTTAATTAAATCAAAAGCTTATATGTATACTTACATGTACTGTGCAATATATGTACACATATTTATGTAATGTAATTTATTAAAGTAATAAAAGTAAAAATTAAACTCACCCACGTAAATAAATTATTACACAAAATTTATGTTGGAATTATTAAATCAAGGAATAGCAGCGAAGCGAAAGCACACAACACATCACCGAATGTTTGTGTTTTAGTTAAATTAGTAACAAATGCATGTAACACGCTCACGCAATTATGAATATGAAGTGATTTTATTTGAACGATTTAACAAAAATAAATTATTTCTTTGCCAAAAAGGTCACAAAATTCAATTATATTCTTAATAAGAATTGAAGGTTTTTGCGATAGGATTACCGCGTTTATTAATTGAATGTAGGTAGATAACAAACAATTAAGAAATGTCTGGCGACGAATGACTGACTATTGATACTCAAAGGTAGATAAATATTTACATACACATATTTGCTTAGATTAATTGAGATACTTATCAAATCCATGTTTCTGAAATTGTTTGACCAGAATATTTTTTATAATAAAACCGAATACATATAGAGTGTATACCACATTTGCTCGTCACCACGCCTCCCTCCTCATCTAATTTTTATCATTCGGTTATTAGCTGCTCTGCATGAAATAAATTAATTTTTTAGCGGAAATTTGAGTTCGATATTATCTACCTATTTGATGCCTGCCTTAAATAAATTCCACCTTGATTTTTCTCGCAACATGTTTAATTTGTGTTTATTGTCAACCAATTGCACGACAGAGAGAACGTTAGCCGTCAAAGTCATTGCTATCAAAATGACACTGAATTCAGAAACAATAATGTTATTTGTTTAGAGAAAAATGAATTGCGTATGTATAAAATACATCTATCGTAAAATCTGATCGATATTTTGACAGACATTCGTTAGTGATGGGAACTTTTGATTTTCAAGTTTTGGTAATAAATTGTTTAAGATTTTTTCGAATATTTTAAAAGACACATACATATTCCAATTAGAAATATCGCATGTCCAAAAGCATCCCAAAGGAATTCAGTTTTAAATAAAAATTAATTATATTTAATTCAAAAATAAATGTTTTATTACTAATTACCGCACAAAGGAAATCCTTTTTGGCATTCCTACATCATATAGGACAATCTAAATTGAAGCGATTACTTCCCTAGTTGGAGTCATCCCATCGACATATTGTGAGTGTGATTGGCTAATTATAAAATAAGGAAATGGCAAGACGTTAGTTAGTTAGGGGAATTGTTCAATTCTAGGCAATTAAATAAGGCCGAATATCTTGAGTAAGCTCAAAACAGTTATTGGCAAGATAGATAAAACCAGTCGGATGATAGCAGAGCTACTTATAGTTGTATACAAACATACCAGAACGACTTTGAGTCTATATGCATATATTCAGTCTATCTGATACAAGCAGTTCGAATGTCGGCCGGGCTAGAGAGCAGTGAAACTAATTCAGTCTGGCTAGCTAGCTAGTAATCTCGTGCTTATGTTGCCCAATAACATCAGTGCCTACATTGAAGGATATGACAATATTTTTAGCACGGGACGGACGGACAACGATACCGATTGAAAGGTATACTCAAGGGCAGTATTGCTGTACACAATACGAAAACGAAAGTTTTACAATCGTATATAATTTTAAATTAGAATCGCACGAATCTGATACAAATTATATACAATTAGTATATTTCTCCCGTTTTCACAACATTTCACTGAAATAGCGTTCCAAGCTTGTTGTCCAGATATCCAAGCGGCAGAAACGATAACAGTTTTTAACCTGGCCAAGCATATCAACAGACCAAAATAAGAACGACGCCTGGATGACATTCTCACAAACAAGTGAGTGTCCGATACAACCTTTTCGACACCTGTATATTGTATAGTGTATATTGTGCAGTTTACTGGGCATTGAGAAAGAATTACGCACTAGGCCGCGAGAATGTTAATATGAATAGGTTACTAAATTACTTCCGTAAAAATGTTGGAGTTATATGTTGGAGTGGCAAGGTAGAATTAATGAAGCCTTTCTTGACATTTTTCTGTTTTTGAGAAATCGAGAAAAACAATTATCCATTGGCCATTGAATTTGTCGCGCAAAAGAGCCATTGTTTCGCCATAGCTGTATGGCAAGTGGCACCGTCCTGTTGAAACCACATATCGTCCACATCCATATCTTCCAATTCGAGCCATAAAAAGTTCGTTATCATCTCACGATAGCGAACACCATTCACAGTAACTGCCCGACCGGCCTCATTTTGGAAAAAATACGGCCCGATGATGCCGCCAGCCCATAAACCGCACCAAACAGTCACTCTTTGTGGGTGCATTGGTTTTTCGACAATCACTCTTGGATTATGATTCGCCCAAATGCGGCAATCCTGCTTATTGACGAATCCACTGAGGTGAAAATGTGCCTCATCACTGAAGATGATTTTCTTCGAAAATTGATCATGCACTGTTGCCATTTCTTGCCACCATTCTGACCATTGTATCTTTCCATGGTTCAAATTGAGTTAGTCTGAAATTGAGAAATGTCAAATTAAATGCAGAAAAAAACTTGACGTTTAGGTGTGGTTCACATTCAACGTCGGCCCTTAAAATTTAACCACCCTTTATAACTGACTGTCACGTATATCTATGGTATAATTGACTCTGTACAACACCAAAAAGCAACAAATTTTTTTATTTTGATTTTCTAAAACCAAATATCATCAAGTGCTCTATTCGTAAACTAAATTATCATTAATCAACATGTCTGGCTTTCAAGGTGCTGTCGATATCGGCACCAGTTATAATAGAGATCAATATCATGGAACTTACCAAACTTATCAAAAATTTGATAGAAGCTAAAGATTTGATTTATTTTAAGTAGAAAAATAAAAAATATGATTTCAATCTCATTTATTAAAATATATTTCAAAATGTAGTTAGACAATCTGTATCACTGGAGGACAGAAAACTAGGGATGTAGAAAAAACTGAATATGGCATTCAAATAATAAATAAATTATTTAATTAATTAAATAATCAATTTTAATTCAATATGATTATTTTACTTTATAACAGCTTTTCGCCTAAATTCTAAAAATGACTTAAAGACTAGTCACAAGATTAGGAACACTAGAATTAAGGACAAATAAAATTAATTTTTTCAATCTTCAAAAAAATTAATAGCCTGTTCTTTATTCATAATTACTGACTGGCATCTTCGTGACATATAATCTATTAACTTCTGACATCGTTAACAACGGCAATATGAATGTTTTTTAATGTGGCTAAGTCAAAAATGACATTTTGGTTGTTGAAATACCCTCACATCATCATAGAAGGTGTTTAGCGCCATTCATTAAGTTGAACGGATTTTCTGATAAAAATCAAAGTGAAAGCATCAGAATCAAATTTAAGATGTACAAGTACAATATTACACATCATAGAGCTAGACGAAATAATTACTCATTATGTTCATTCACCTACTGTGAAACAATAACCAACTTAGCCGCCCTGTCAGTTTCTTTATCTTGTTTCTTTAAGCAGAGTGCATTAAGCCAAATTTAGAAAAAAAAATTCTGGTCAGCCGATAAAGTTATAGAGGTAGCTGTAGCTGTCCAAGCAACTCCATATTATTATCCGAAATAATATTCGGATATAGCGTTTGAATTGACAACCACAATTCGAAATCAATAAGTTGGCTTTAGTTTGTAAAATGTAATTATAGATTTAGTTTTTTCAAGGCTCCTATTGGTTTTTAATAAAAATAAAGTAAAGATTATAATTATATGCTGCTTCCCACATGTTATTAATATTCGAATAAAAAAACTTATCATTCTTACGATATATTCATTGTGACGCGATTAGAATCCCGTCACTGATGAGAGACATAAAATTGAGTATTTCATTCGAAAAACAATGCAATTTTGTAAGTTTAAAACAGTTGTTATAAATCAAAATTCAAGCTATTTTACAGTGTCTAAAACTATGTTTAAAATAAGGCATTTAAAACATACCAACCCTGTTCTTTAGCATACCGTATTTTGTCCCCGTTTGTTCTTAATTATTTTCGAACTGGCCTGCCGTGTAGATCCCACTTCGAATAGTCATCTGATTATGGACTTATCTATAATTTAGTTCCTTTTAAATCCCACCAGATTTCTAAAAGGAATTTTTTTTACTTTGGCCGTTGTTGGCGTTGTTTTTTATTTGCATCGATCTTATTATGATATTTTTTTATTTTTATGGCATTCGCCACCATATTCTTTGAACAGTGAACAATGGCAGCAATTGTACGGTACCATTTACCTTGTACGATTACTCAATCTTAAAATCATCCGTCACAAAACCTACAAGAGGTATATATAGCTTACACCTTCCAAATTCAATCAAGATAATCAACTAAACATTTGTTATAGGCCTACATGACTGAAAATCTGCTCAATCCGCGCAACAAATGATCAGGAATGAAGGGGTTCTGAAGTGCACGATCGTCCACGTAATGTAGAAATTCGAACTCAAATATTCACCAGCCAGCCATGTGAAAGTGTCCGTTGTTCTTTCGTTCGCCTAAAGGACGCAGAAGGAACAAACAGTTAAAAAAATTATAAATACTTAATGTATTCACTATTCCTTTCCTCATACTTTAATTGCACTATTGGCGGACGCTCGCAATTTGCTGCTAAATTTTAAACTGTAAAATCATGGGTTTATAATGTCTAGGAAAATATAATACTCGTATAACGATAAACTTTGTGATTATGCATGGTCTACTGTATAACTGCGTTTAAAGCTTTTACAACCACATTATAAGCATTTTAAGTATCGTTTTATAGTTATTAAAATCTATTATAAAATTGATTGATTAACAATCAAATCAAGATTTACATATTCGTTTTTACATTATATTCCAACTTCTGCAGGCTAATTAATATTCATGCCATCGGGTAAAAGAGACTGTTTATAGATACGCACACATAAGCATTGTAAACTCTTCACAGTTTATTATAAACAAAACATTCTCTTCGCGATTCTGATTAAATACAGTTTGCTTAACAATTTGAGGACCGAGTTTATTATAAAGTGCATATCACGAGTTTCTAAATAAATTATATCGACATGAAAATAATCAACTTTATGTTTTATTTATAGTAATTTACATTAACCGTTGGCGTTTTAATAAAACTAACGAAACTATTTAAAGTTATATATAGTTGTATAATTAATTAAGTTGCGTATATGTTTCAACTGTTTGGTGTATTATAATACGTTGGGTTGACAAATTAAGTTTGCTTCGCGATCAACTAGATTGTTTGACTTTGGAAATATTAAAATCGATAATATGCGACAAAGGTAGATTTAAAGATGTAAATATATGTAAACGCCGCACAATAAAAAATATTGGGCGAGTCCGGGTTACTTATAATAATCGATTTCACTGTATTTGTTACAAGATAGAGATACAGATTTCCAAATTATTTCCGTATTTAATTCAATAAGTTCACGTGAAAGAGGTTTTGAATTTGTTTTTGTAAAATTGTATATAGAATGGACTGGCGATCCTTGAACTTTTAACGAAACACATTCACAATGTGCAACTCAAGATTGTTTATTTGTACTTACTCATATTAGAGATGACGTTTTCAATTTAATAAATGCTACCTATTGACTGTACACTTGCATAATTGGGTAGTTTATACATTAAAATTCATTTATTGATGAAAATGTGAATTCGTATTCATTAAAAATAAGTTTGCTAGTGGTGTGGGAGACATTATTGTATGTGATAGCTGCCTTTATATTATTGCACAATAAATACGGTTGTAATGACAAATAATAATTCGAATCCAGTATCAACAATATTCAATGTTGTCCATTCTGGTCATGTTATCATGCAAACAATTTCGTAAGTTCGAGGTTTTTACCCAGTTTTAGATTTGTATTGTGTGCTACTAATAGGATTTAAATTGTTTGGATAAAGAAAAGTAAAAAATAAATGTTTAAATCCCTAAAAGACACAATTCAAAATTCAGAAACAAATAAAATTTAAATCAAAATCCGGAATTTCCAGAAAAGTTTCAAATAAGATATTTATTCTATTATGACATTTCGACCAGGCTACTCCGTAACAAGTGCCTAACACTTAACCAACAAACGCCACCACTCTTAACCAAGAAAAAACCAATTATTACGTCGGATAATTAATATGGACTCACAATCTCGGACATGTACAACATTACAGGTAATGTATTCAGCTTAAACCACTTAGACGGCCTCCTCTAACTTTTCTATCGGCATCTCGCACAAGCTCGAAATTGCACTACAAGAAATAAGGTTTATCGGTAATAATATCGTCGATTGCAGTCGCCACTGATTTACTATCTATCAAAGTAACTACTTCGATAGGCATGGCTGTTTATAAACAACCATATCTGCTCTCTTATATTGCACACACGCCACTTCAGTTTCTCGAAAAATTCCAATGGCCCTCCTACAATCAGCTCGAAAGAGCTTTAAACAAATTTCCCCAACACAATGATTATTGAGAGACAATATATGGAATGACTTATCACATTTATGGCTCCAAGAAGCAAGTTGATAATCAAAAGCAAACCATCAGAGATCAGAGGCTTCGAAACATACAACAGTGGACAAGGAGACCCAATAGCCTAAATTATATTAACTTATCGTTGAAATATGTCACTCTCGCCAGCTCAACATAACGCAGCACAGCGCAAACGACATATACATACTGGGAAGTAATGTCGTATCTGGTAAATAAGTTCTGTTTCCGATGGAAGCAAAAGCTCAACAAATCGGCCTTCATATTAACAAAATGGAAACCAAATAAATAAACGGCTATCACGAGAAGATTTTTTAGCAGATGACAATACGCAAAGGTGGATTAGTTTAAATATTTTTAATCAATGGTGCAAAACTGATGGTGCAGATTACTGAGCATTCTATACTATAAAATTAAGTATCGCAATATATCGTAGAACCAAATTAAACAACTGCAAAGCCTTGATAAGACTTGTAATCACTTTTGGTATGGCGGATCTTGAACGCTAACAACACGAGACAGCTAAAAGATTACCATTTTTAGCTTAAATTAGTACATACGATTCTTATTAAAGAAGAAGAAAGGATCTGTAGGCGTATGAATCTCTATCTGAATAACATCGATATAATTATTACAATTAAATCATCAAAGATTAGATATTTTTGGAATCATCATGCAAAAGTTATTCAATTCCAATAAATGCCGTTAAGTCGGGTTTCGTTAAAAATTTATAAATAAACAGCGATTAGACGATTTGGTATTCGACCATATCATCGTAAACACTTAATGTACTCCACATCACGAATATTATTGGAAATAATAGATTGTTAAAGAATCATAGGATACCATTTGTTCGGAAAAAAATACTTTAAAAAATTTATTTCCGTGATTTCTCGTGAGCTTTGATGTGAAACCCCAGTAGAAACATTATGATTCAGAAAAAAAGTGAAAACATGAAAAGGTTTGAAAAAATCTTTGACTGTAGGACAATATACCATTTCGTCAGGAGTCATTTTTTTCTATTATGACAGATTCGAGTTCGGCTTGAAAAGCTGAATTTAAAATTATAACAAACGAAATATAATTTGTAATAACTTACGATTCAGATTTTCAAGCTCTAACAAATTATAAAATATGTTAAATATTTATAAATTCAAATTCGGTTTAAACACCCATTTTAAAAATTCAGTGTAAATTCCAGGTAATTCGCATAAATAGGTAATTCATATAAATATGTAAACATAGATATGGCGTGGTTCTTCCTCTATGCAGTGACCAGCTGTTTGATGTAATCTTGAAATAATGATGATAACTATCCTTGAATTTACACTTATTTTTTTAAAAGGATAAATGTTTAATTTAAAACATGTTCACAGTTTTGTTGCGACAAATAGTGCGGTTGTTATAGTTTAAGATTCAGCTTTTTATGCGGATCTCAAATCCGTTATAATAAAACATTTAAAAAAATTTACTCCTGAATTTTTACAAACTTTTTCGTCTTTTGACATTTTTTTGCCAATCATCATATTTGTAACGTAAATTGACATCACAACTCACGAAATCGAATAAAATCTTCGATACGACTAACTGTCCATACGATTAAGTGGTCTTACGATTAACTGGGGTTACATGACCGGAAAATGTTAACGGATTGAAAAATATTTTCATATACATACTCGATTAAATTTATTAAAATTTGCTTGGATGGATGTGAGGTGACCCATAAATACAATTTCCATAATATTTTAAGAGATGACTAAATCGGGTAGCAGGTTTTCGAAATTGAATTTCTACCGGTAGGACATTTCCGTTTAAATGTTGCCCTTCAACTTTCGTTTATTTGTGTTTTCATCCAAAATATTAAGACCAACTTTGATCATTTTTCCGGACATATCATGATCTCGCCTCTGGTCTTATTATCTTTATACGATGGTGTAGCTTTACGGTTAAATATTTACAATGGTGTGGTCTACGATTTAATGTTTACGAGGATATGGACGTAAATTAATTTATAGATGTAGTTGTTGGTTCAGAAAATTTTATTTTATTTTATCTGTAAACTATCTTAGGCCTATTCCTCAGCGATTTTCGGCTATACCAACTATTTTACATTTTCCCCAAGTGGCATTCCCCCATCAAAATAGGTTTAAAGCTATCAAAATACTGAAAAATGTCGATTAAACTGGTCAATTTTAGATCCAATCAATTCCTTTCTACTTATAATTGGTTATATGGTGTAAAATATTAAAAACGTTTTTAGTTGAGGAAGCATTGCATTGATGTTATATTTTTGCCCGAAAAAATTTCTCGCAAAGCTTGCATCGTAGGACGTGTTGTGCGTGATGGGGCACTGTTTTTTTGTACCACGTGTTCTGTTGGCCTTATTGATCCAATTCGGGTACAAGAAAGTTTTCTTACATTACCGCTATTGGGACGCTCACCAGTAACTGTTACAGCATTGCCTTCAGTTCCTTCAAGAAATAAGTCCCAATGTTGTAGTATATTTTTTTATTTTAAAGTACTTTATTTGAATTTTTATTTTTTAATATTTTTGTTTTAAATTAAATTATCTGAAATCATACATGTAAATCACAGAATAGATTTCTTTAAATAAATAAGTCCTTGTGTCAATTGAATTTTATACGGGTGAAAATACAAATCTTTAGGAATTTTTAATCAACATGATGGAGACATTCTCAATTCTAGTGTACGGCATCAATTATAGGTACCTGGAGATTCAGCAACACTCTGTCTCACTGCAATTGTCGCCCAGTCTTTGCTTTATATCCCAATGTATGTAAATTGTCAAAATTATTCATTACACGTTGAATGGTTGACTTGCTCGGCACCAATTCTTTAAATAAAATAATTTTAAAATGTTTTAATAATTTCACCAAGTTGTTGTGGCATTAGATACTCAAAGCTTAGAATGTCAAATGTCATCCAAAACAAAATGGCGGCCAAACAAATCCAGCCTGTAACATAAAAAGCACCCTGTATATATATACTTCGGTTTCAAATAATCTGAAAGAGTGGAGAGGTATGGCCTTCAAAATAAATCTGGGAAAAATTAAATACAACAACTACAAAATACAGCTAGTATTATTACTAATATTTTAGTTTGAATCATTTGACACACATCATCACAAGACAACCGCAACTATTCATAGAAAAGATTACAAATTAAAGCAAATCACGAATTTTTGGACTAATTTTTTTTCTGTTTATTTACTCTTTCTGACACATACTCTGCTAGCAAGTAACCTGCGTTTCTCGTGGTATTTGACACAAATTTGAAGTTATGAAATACTGAAACGCAATTAATGTGGAAAAGATTTCAATTACAAAGAATTACAATAATTTTAGTGAGTCTTGTTTATTTAACACTATCGTCGATTTGCTGAAATAATGGAGACTATCTATATTGATTGAATTTTAAAAATTAAGTAGCGCTAAACTTAATGGTGGCCATTTAGACATTAAACAAAGACTAAACATGTTTTCAAAAAGAGCAAATGTTAGTAATTCAAAATAAGTACGTTTTATTTACCAGTTTACGGATTGGGATATATACTGTGGGCAAAAAGTAGTAAGACTTTTTACTTTAAATTTCGCGCGGAAAACCATTCGTCGAAATATTTTTTTCTATGTTGGTATGACTGTCAGTGACATCTGTGGCAAATGTCACATCAAAATAATCATTAGTGTTTAGTATACGCTTGTCTTTCTGAAGTACAAAAAGTGCATTCGGCGATTTTTAGAATGAGTGAAATTATTCAACAAAGAAGTTCTATTAAATTTTGTGGTGCCGAAACGTTCAGAATGTTGCAAAAGGCCTTCGATAATAATTGTATGTTGCGAGCAAGTGTTTTTGATTGGTACAAATTGTTCAAAGAGGATCGAGAACGTGTTGACGACGAACCACGTCTAGAACGGCCATCAACATCAACTGATGATCAACACGTTAATAAAATCAAGGAATTGGTGCTCGAGAATCGATATTAACAGTCAGAGACCTTACTGGCATCGTTGAAATATCGGAAGGATCAGTGAAAACCATTTTAAAAGATCATTTGGGCCTAAGAAAAGTGAAAGCACGATTGGTTCCAAAATCACTAAATTTTTTGGAAAAATAGTGTCGCGTTGACGTCTGTGAAACAATGCTTTCCGGCTACCAGGATGTCATGAAACGTATTATAACTGGCGATGAGTCTTGGATCTATGCTTACGACCCGGAAACAGACGATCAATCGGCCGAATATCGTGACAAAGGTGAGCCGAAGCCGAAAAAACCACGTCAAAGCAAGTCCAAATTCATGGTGATGTTGACAGTTTTCTTCGATTATCGAGGTGTGGTGCACTCCGAATTCCTTCCGACTGGCCAAACTGTCAAATTATGGGTCGACAACTCTTGGTTTTTGCACCACGATAATGCACCTTCTCATACTGCATTGGTTTCACGTGATTTTTTCGCCAAAAATTCTACCTATATCGTTCCGCAACCACCGTATTCGCCTGATTTAGCTCCGTGTGACTTCTGGCTGTTCAGCAAACTCAAACGACCGCTCCGGGGAAACCGTTTTGAGTCAATTGAAGACATTAAACGTGAATCGCTACGCGCATTGGAGACTATTCCGGAAATTGACTTTAACAACTGTTTCGAGGATTGGAAAAAACGTTGGCACAAGTGTATTGAGGCCGGGGGATTACTTTGAGGGGGACGAAATAGATTTGGAGAAATAAATAAAGAATTTTAAAATTATGAACAAAGTCTTACTATTTTTTGCCCACAGTATTATTAACCTTTTAATAATAATTATTTAGTTGAGGTTTAATTGAATCCAAGCCGTGTCACTAATTCAATTTTCTGGCAGTTACTCGCTTTGCCTCTTAATACTTTAAATAACAGAATGACAAATAGTTCGGCTTATTAATAAAATTGATATGTGATTCTGCTGTAGGTGAGATTTCTTGCAACCTCCTATAGAATAAAAGTGTAGGATAAGAAAAGTTTTAAAATCGGAAAATTAAAAATTGTGTATTTTTTCATATTAACAGCAATCACAATTGGAGAATTGTTCGCCTTGTGACGTTGTCATTAACAAGCCAAAGTACATTTTTCTAAAAATGGACTGTTATTAATCGATGATGTCAAACCAGTTTTCTGATTAATAATACTGTTAACTTTTGAACTCAATTTCCGCCCTATCAAATATTTAATGGGCCCTGTTTGATTTTAATTACATTTTTTTTTTGTTAATTAAACCATAATTAGTGAAAGTGTATAAACTTCAACGATCTTATTTTTAGAGGAAGTTAAAATGTTACGGAATTATATGTTTATTGTTGAAAACTATATAGCGGTCCGCGATTGTCTAATTATGGAGATTAATGGTTAGTAATGATGAGAGGAATTTCGCAGAAATTACGCGTTATGTAATTGACGTAACAATGGTGCAATATAAATACTAATATGATATAGATCTTGGATTATAAAGTTTTGTGTTTGTTTAGAGCCGCGCGAAAATTGTTTCTAATAAATTTTAATTTGTAATGCGCGCGGCGCTTAATAAACTCTCATGATTGTTGTTACAAATTCTCGGGTACGGAAATACATATCCGCTGTCATGATTTCATTCATTAAATTGGATACATTTTTAGGAAGATCTATTTGTGTGTATGATGATTATTTTGTACATAAACATCTTTGTTTACTAGTCTGAAATATAAATTATATGAGGGTGGTGTAAAAAGTTCAATTCACGCTCTATGTCTATATTATACCGAGAATTGTTTGAAATTATCGTCTGCTCGTTTATATTTTGCGTGTGTTTTAATTTAAATTTTATGTGATAATGAAAATGGGGAAAATTATATTACATAAATAATTAAGAGAATGGGAACACAGGCGGCATATAAATATAAATCAATATTATTACGAAAAAGATGAATGGAAATTATTTTTGTAACTAAAATATTTTTCTTGTGTTGTTTATTGCAGTACTCTAGTACCATGGAAACAATTTCGCATGGAATTATCAAAAGTGCATCCGATATCATCGGGACTTGAAGCGATGGCTTTAAAAACAACAATAGATTTAACATGCAATGATTATATTTCAAATTTTGAATTTGATGTATTCACAAGGCTGTTTCAACCGTGGAGTACGCTGTTACGGAATTGGCAAATTTTAGCGGTAACACATCCCGGTTATGTAGCATTTTTAACTTATGATGAAGTAAAGGCGCGACTACAAAAATATATTACAAAGGCTGGAAGCTATGTATTTAGGTAAGAATTAATTGTGCATATTTTTTTGAATGTGTTTTAAATTTTTTTTTAATATGTTCCTTGTATAGGTTATCATGTACAAGACTTGGACAATGGGCTATAGGTTATGTGACAGCAGACGGTGAAATTTTACAAACAATTCCACAAAATAAATCATTATGTCAAGCACTGCTGGACGGTCATCGGTGAGTACCACATAACTAGAACTTCCAAACAGCAATCATTACAAATATTACCATAATTATTTCAGTGAGGGGTTTTATTTGTATCCTGATGGTAGGCCGATTAATCCAGACTTGTCATTTGCCGTACAAAGTCCAATGGAGGATCATATTACAGTGACATTAGAACAATACGAACTTTATTGTGAAATGGGTAAGTTCATTGACGTTTTAGGTAATCTCTGTGGTGGCTGAATTAATTTTCCAACTTTCCCGTGTCTTGTTGATGAATGAATGAATTATAAAGTAAAATTCAAAAATTTTAACGAAAACGCAATAGCGAAAAAAATTATTTTTATATTGCGAGGGTGCAAGACGAGTATAATAGGTAAAGAAAATTTATAAATTTTTATTAAAAATACTCGTATTCAGAGAACCGCAAAATTAGTTAGAAAATAATTTTCTTTTATTGAATTTTCTTCGTTGTTGTATTTTTTCTAATGGAGGTTTACTTGGTTTCTAAATATTGATTTGATGCTTACGACTTAATGTGGGAATAATATTCAGGTGCTTGTTGGAAAAATTAAGATATTTATTAATGTAAATTATGCAAATCAGTAAACAATTGGCATTTTGATAAAAGCTTACGGCATAATCATATTTTGTTAAATAAATCCCATTTCTAATGATTTTTTACAGGTAGTACATTTCAATTATGTAAAATATGCGCAGAAAATGATAAGGATATTAGAATTGAGCCCTGTGGTCATTTATTATGTACCCCATGTTTAACAGCGTGGCAAGTTGATTCCGAAAGACAGGTAATTTATTAAAACCATTCAAAAATAGTACACGTTATTCAAGTATATATATATATATATATCGTATTTGTACCTTCTAGGGCTGTCCATTTTGTCGAGCCGAAATCAAAGGTACGGAACAAATAGTTGTCGATGCATTTGACCCACAAAAGCAGCATCATCGTAGTTCAACAAATGGTAAACTTCATTCTGCGTATGATGAAGACGATTCAGAGGTATTATAAATAAAAAAAATTAAAAACAAATCTAAGATTAGTAAATATATTTAAAACAAATGCAAATATATTTTTGTTGTTGTAAATTTTATTGTGTTCGTCCTAAAATTATATATATATATATATATATATATATATATATATATATATATATATATATATATATAAATACTTTATATATATATATATATAATATATATATATATATATATGAATATATATATATATATATATATATATATATATATATATATATATATATATATATATATATATATATATATATATATATATATATATATATATATATATATATATACATATATATATATATATATATATATATATTATCACTATTTTTGTTAACTAGTTTGACTGTGTTTTAATTTATTTAATTTTTTTTGTTTGAATTTATAATTTATAGGTTTTTTCATTGCAATACGATTCGCAAAATTACACATTTTCCCAATTAATAAATGAATTCAATTTTTCAAAATTTGAAAATGTTTAATTACCTACTCAAATAAGAAAATATCTATAGTTAAATTTAATTGCACACAATAATTATTTACTCCTCATCTTAGTCACGCTTCTAAACAATATGTTTTTTAATAATTTTGTGTATGGATTGGTCGTGTCGTGATGCATACATTTTTTGAACTCATTGGACGTTATCCCAATATGATTGCTGGTAAGTCATATAAACCTCGAGTGTATGTAAATGCACTTGCATTTTGCTAATCACTATTTTGTCATACATAATTGGTACATGCGATGTCTAACTAAATCCATACACAAATTAAAAATTATATTTTTTGTCGATTGTAAATGTGCTTTTAAAATTAAAATTAAAAAAAAAATTAAATAAATTTCATTTAATAATTTAGCGAAAAAAAATTATATTTTTCAATTTTTTGCACTTTGTTTGATGCAAATTTATAGTCACAGACTATAATAAAACTAATATATAAAGTTTGTACTTAAAAAAATAATTAAATGAATTTGGGTGGGTCGCCACTGCCCATTTATAGATAGATGACTAGGTGTTGAAATCGTTCAACGCTTATTTTATTAAATTTTTTATTACATTTACAAGAATTATAATTGTGATCGTTCAATTTATTATTAAAGTTACAAACAGAACATTAGCGTGGAAAATTAAAAAATATAAAATTAAATTATAGTGTACGCCCAGTTAGTAGGTTTAAATAATTGTGCGTGCTAGGGGCCGTTTTGCAATGGCACTCAAATAAATATAGGCTAATGATTATTGTATATAGCCTTTAATTAATTTTAATAAAATTATATAATTTTGTTAGACAAAAGACTGAAAAACCATCTTCATTTTAATTTTTTTAATTATTGAATTTTATTAATTTTATTTAAATAATTAACGAATTATTAATTATTATTGATTTGTTGTTCATTAAGGCTATAAACACATACATAATATAATTCTAAAATTAAAATATAAATAATACAAACAAACAAAAACTTTAATTAGCTTTAAACTACAAAATTATTAAATACCTACGTAAAATACTAGTTTTAAAAATTAGAAATGAAATAGTTGCATGATTTTAGTTGTAGACCTTTAGAAGAGAATCACACCAGAAATGTATAAAAAATGTAGGACACATTTCTCCCTCTACGCGATAAATACACATAAACATGACTGAATTTTAAAATTTTTATATCAATCATGATTCATTTTGTAAATTCGACAAATCATTCATCGCGAATGTAAATTAATGGTTTTAAATATGAAGCAGTAAGACATTCACCAAAATATAAATACGCAACAGACATTTATATTCACAGAAATCGACAATCCGCAGACAAAGGTAGTGACAATTCGAAAATACTCCATAGAAAATAACTTTATTACAACAAATATCAAATTTCACCAAAATTTCCAATAAATAAATTTAATTAATTATCTAATAAAATTTATACCTAATCAAGTAAATTGCAAATGAATAAATCAAATGGATTGAGCAGGCACATCTATGCAGAGGAAAACGTAAATTAAAATTCAGCATTTTTTAAGAACATACGAGTAGATCTTCGAATTTGCATTTTGGTAAATTAATTATCAGCAAATTATTTTGTCGCATTGTTTAACGATTGATTTTCTGCGATTTGCTATGTTTATAGTATTAACTAAAATATTCTTGCTTGAACTTTGGTGAACCAACAATCTCGATTATTTATTTAAGCTAATCTAGTTGATTTGTGATTAATGCATACATTATTTGCATTTTAAAAATAAAAACAAAAAAGGAAAACTTTTGTTAGTAAAATAAGTAAAACTAAAGAAAAAAAAATTTGTCCATACTTTATTTCAGCGGGCAGCTGATACCTTTTTATAAAAAGAACGGTGACCATTGTTTTAGTTCTTGTTGAGTTTTACATTAATAAAGTAAAAATAATGACACTATCACTTCGGCCTCCCCAACATGTTGAATTTTGGAATAAGAAAGTTGATAAAGGCCTCTAGTTCAAAAATACATTAAACACACCCACATAAACTAAACATGCTTCAATTATCAAATATACAAATACTTATGTTATTATTTAATTTCTTTTAAAGATCGTGCCACACAGTTACTGCAAAATCGATTTTATAGAAGATCAAAATAAGGTATAAAATTAATTTTATTCTAACACGGCTTCAATCTAAATTAAAATTTTAGAAGCAATTGAATTTTTCTGAAAGATTTCCCAATATTAGTTAAATTACACCCAATTTCATAGAAAATAAGCTATGATCCTTGAAAAACGTATTTCGCAATAGTCAATAAACCTGAGATTTTATTTCTTTAGATTGAGCAAGAACCTCCACACACCTACTATAAGATCGATTATAAAAAATACCAAAAGGTAACAAATAATTATTTTCCTTAAGCCTGCTTTAAAATTAAATATTGCATATTGCTTCAAAATATTTGAACTAAATAAGTTAATTGAGATTTAGAGGAAATTGTATTTAGTTAATAAAATAACGGTTAGATTATATAAACGCTCTTACGGGGTAAATTATTATTATATTTAGATAGAGAAAATTCTCTCTCTCCTTCAATTAACAAAGATACAGAAGAGTCACAAGCCATGGTCGGTAGAGGCTAGGCACCATAGAATCCATAGACGTTTTTAACAATTTTACCAAGGATTTCAAACCACTAATAATTTGGTTCGATTTCACAAAATAAAACATTACAAAAAACTAATATTTCTATTATTTAATTGAAATTTTTTGTTTAAACAAACAAATTAATAGGCGATAACTCAGAGATTCAGCATTAAGATGAACCTTTGAGGTGTCAAAATAAATGTTAGTTCCGAAAATGCCCGTTTTTACTTGTATCGCATATGGACTACTAATCCAAGAGTAGCTTGATAATAAAGATTGTAATTTCGTTTTACTGGTTTCTCATCACTTCAAAATGCTATTGACCTAAGCGAATTTAATGGAAGTAGATACGAAAAACTATAAAATAAATTCATTTGTATTGGATTACCTGGACCCGTAGCAGGTTGAGGTGGGGATTTAACAATACACTTAGAATAGTTCTTCTCATTTTGTAATGAACAAAAAACGCAAAATTTTAGATATTTTCATTTATTCGTTAGTGTGCAAGCAAGAGCAAACGACAATTTTAACCAGGTCATAACAATGTCGGGAAAAATTATTTTAATGAGATCGAGCTCATCAGAGTCCAAAGTAGTTAAGTTTGGATGAATATGTGTTTTATAAAACCATTCAAAACTATAATAGAAAAGCGGGCGGCTCGTTAATCATACCGCAAACATGTGCAAACAAATCCAAAATCGTATTATAATGTGATTTTTGCTTTAAAAAATTTCGATAATGGCATAGATAGTGTTTGGGGCATGTTCCCTATGTTTATGAAGACGTCAAAGTTCCGGAAATTCCAATCAACAGCAGAATGAGATAGAAACTATTGCGCTTCATTGTTTTTACGACATGAAGAAGGTGGATTTTTGATACAAAACTCAATCAAACTGATAATGCAGAATAATCATGACTCCAACTCTAGGCGTTACTTCAGTTGAAAACAAAAGCCCAGAATTATTTAGTCGAAACAAACTTCTGTATCATTACAATAAAGGCGCGATATTAAAAACGGTCATTTCGGAAAAATACATCCAAAGTTGAATGCGAATGCAATATTATAAAATAAGAAAACGGATAGTCTAATACAGAATTGCACCGTCAAAACGTAATTTGTTTAAATAATTAACAATATTTGCAATAAAATGTACAATGCGATTCGGTTATAGAGGTTAACAGACTTGCGTTAACGAATTTTCCCAGAAAAAATGTAATATATAATGATTGCATTTTGTCATTACTTTCACAACTAGTATTTTTGTTACATGTATTGTTATGCTATAAGAAAAACGTTCGTTCTGTACGTTCAATCGACTAATCTGATATTATAAAGTATATATGTACACTCGTATGCGAAATATCGTCCATTTAGGGAACCAAAACTTCGTCGACTTGCGCAACAAGGGGACACATTTGTTTTTAAGACTTAAGCTTTTAACTGAATCATATTCAATAATAATGATATTTTATATTTTGAAGATTAACCAAGGATATCGCCACGCAAACCTTCAGACGGTTTATGAAAATTCTACAAAGGTAGTACAGTATTTTACGCTGAGCCTCTGCTTTCAAACTAAATATTAAGTGCATTCTAATAAAACTATACATAATTATTTCGAAGACTACGCTAATTTGAAAATAGAAGCTTTGGCAACATGTTTATTAAAATCACGACCTTCGTTACAAACGTTTTGAAATCAATGTGAAAGGCCTCAGTTTACGTTATTAGTAACGTAAACGGCCAACTGGATTAAAACACCGCCTATATATTAAAAGCTCAATCCGGATTAAACCAGCGATGAACTTTTAACCTATATGTATATGGCACCGAATCGACTTCGCGTCAGCTCAATCCTAAAATCCATCAATATATACGAAGTCAAGTTAAATCGTTGCCGATCACTAAAATTGCTTCAAATTATTTTCAGGTTTAAAACAACTCGGTTTCAATTCCCAACATCCCAACGTGACTCATTTGACGTAGCAACCGTGATATTTCTGCTTCATTGCGAAATTAGTGAAAAGCATACTTTACACGGACAATAATAATATTTCTTTTCACTATAATTTTTTATTTTTAATACTAATGAAGTAATTTCACCTTACTTCAATAGTATTAAAAAAGAGTATAGTGAAAAGGAACAATCACGATTACTACGTGTAGCAGATTGTGAAAGAAATAGAAAATAAATAATTGATAAACAGTTGTCAATTTAATTTTATCCGAAAAAGATTATAAACTTCGATAAAGTATCGAAACAGTGATGTTTGGATCAGTTATGTAACATTACATACAATTTTATTTCTAAATTTTATAAAATACTTTATAACAACTTTAAACTTAATCCGTTTAATTTGTCTAAAAGTCTTAGCAAAACTCAAATATACTGGCTCAATTTGAGTTTTTAAAACTAAAAGTATAACTCTAAATTTTGATCGGGTTTACACCACATAATTCAAGGGTATTGTTTTTTTATAAAAAACTATCAATTTAATTTCATGGATCAAGCCTAACTCGATGTTATTGGGACGCCCAATGTAGGGCATTTATAATGCATCAATTATATTTCTTCCTAGTTAGATGTAGATTACCGATTGTTTAATTGGTTTCTAATTTAAAATTCGATCAAAGTAAACAATTATTTTATATAAGCGTAAGATTGTATAATTTTTGGCGCCCAAGATGGGGATACACAGGCGTAGCTCCACCTTGGGCGCCCAAAAATTGTGCGATAAAATTGCTTATATAAAATAATTCGATGTTTCGTCGTTTGTTATCAGTACTAACATATCAGTCATCTTAATAAACCTACTGTAGTGCCATGAATGATTTGTCTTAATTTATACCTATAAATTAGTAAAAAAAAAATAACCTCCCAACAAACTCGTAAAATTAAGCTATGTAACCAAATGAATCATCGCCCAACCAAATTAATTGCAATAATTAAAATGCCAAAACATTTCATGCAACTAATTATAATTTGAAATCAATAAACAATAATTCCGCAAAATTAAAAGATTCATTTGATACAAAAAACATAAAATAAATAAAATTAGTTTTTATTATATAATTTTCATAAATTAATTTATTTTTTACATATTATTTTAATTAAATTTTATATATAAATATATATATTATAATAAGCAATTTATTTATTTATTTTATATAATTAATATTTTTGTATAAATTTTATACAAATTTTGTGCGGAGAATGGTTGCATGCGCAATATTTGGTCGGCCGTTTTGCATTTAAATTTTATTTAAGTCGCGCATTCTCTACACAGTTTGCCATTTTGTTTTAAAAAAGAAAGAGATTTGTCTGAAAAATTAAAATGTCTTCCAAAATTGTTTCTCGTCTCGTAGATATTTTTTTATTGATTAATTTAATTAAATTTAATTTGCAGGAAAATTAAATAAAACTTTTTTTGTGTAATGGAATTTGGAAGTTTTTTTATTTTTATTTTTTTTTTTTTGGTTTTGAAATGGCACGCGATCATTCACCATTTTCTTTTTTTTGCGCTTTTTGTACTGTTGCATTGTTTTTTGTGTGTTTTTTGTTATGTATATTTTAACGAGCATGCTCAGCATTCTTATTAGAGTAGTGAATTTTACACAACGGGACTGAAAACGAAATTTCGATTAGGCAACAGTACATTGGCGTAGTTCTAGGTAAGTCGTTTGTTCTAAATGAGTCATAGACTCGCGATATACTTTCGTTTTTGGTTCCTGGTGTGTAAAAGTGCGCGATGGTCTATCGGAATTTTGTAAATAATGTTCTGTGTTTTTTTTATTTCGTTTCTCTGAAACGCAGGACTGTGGTGAATTTAATATAGCAACATCATCGTTACACGCACTAAGCAATAGTTTCACGCGAAATGATAAACCTAGTCCTCACTCAAGTCCTAGACTATCGCGCAAACAAATACAAAATTCATCATCATCGTCGACATCGAATGCACCAATCGTACCGCCGGCGTCATCATCAGTTCCTTCAACGCAATCACATAACGATATTTATGCTGGGCACAGTAGTATAATGGGTAACCAGAGTGGCTCTATTTCAATGCACAATATAAATGGAAGTAGTAATTTAGTTAATAATAATAGTAATTGTAATAATAATAATAAAAATCGTATGAGTGCACCATCATGTTCATCTGCCTCGTCTATATCATCAACATCTACATCATCATCAGCCACAACGCAATCTGCACCAGCATCACAACCGCAACAACAATCATCAGCAATGACCAAAGTATTAAATAAAGCATTTTCCACTGAATCTCAAACCTCAAATAATCTACAGGATACAGGAGCGCCACCACTTCCGCCACGTAAATCATCGCCCGGCATCGACAATTTAAATCGGTTGCTTAAACCAAGCCAGCAACAAAATTTATTAGCATCTAGTCTAGTGAATTTAACGAATTCAACAAATTTGAATGCGACAAATTTTAGTAAATCCACCGAAAATATAACCCTTTGTGATTTTGACATACCAAAAGTAAATCCGCCGCCTATACCGAAACATAATCGAATTCTAAATAACGATCAACAACAACAACCGCTAATAATCGATAATATTGTGGACGATCTGATTGATGATGATAAAATAATTGTTGGCCCAGCTGAAACAATAAGTGGGATTATAGATACGCGACCGTTAGAGTCTCGAAAGCCGATAATCGTACAACTCAATAATACGAATAATGTGTACCAATATCGAACGGGCCAGATCAATAATCACGTCAACAAGCAACAATCATTTCCAAATAATAACAATAACCATATTAGTAACAGTAATAATATAAATAATATTAATAATAATAATAATTTAATAAGTAATAATAGTAATCACAGTAATATAATTAATAATAATATAGTCAAATCATCATCAGGTCCGGGAGGTGCCACAATCAAGCTCCTTGATCATGGAACACAAAAAACCCAACAGCAATTAATGTCAATAGCAACAACAACAACCGTTTCAACTACAATCAACACATCATCAACAACTTCGACCAATACTACAACATCGGCATCGTCAACAGGGACGGTGGTAACGATTGCCGCCACAAATTTGATAAGTTCGACGACGACTAGCCCAATATCTACCACCACATCGCTTTCAAATCAATTGTACGAGAATGTGACAATCACAACCACACACAAAGACTGTAACGTGCCATACGAAAATATAAATCTAGAATATATAACGCGTTTAATGAACGAGGGATATTCAAAAGAAAGTGTTATTGCCGCGCTAGGTGTCTCTCGAAATGATGTCGATATGGCCATCGATATACTACACGAATTTGTTCCGAAATCGGCTGGATCGTAAAAAAGTTCATACACTGTATTATGATTTTAATATAAACACATGAGTCCCCCCCGATCCTTCCGAATACCTATATACACACAGAAAATATTAATAAATAACAAAATATATATACCCTAGATTTGTTTTTATTAATTTAAGATTAATTTATTTATTTGTTGTGGTTTAATTTTATTTATTGTTTTCCAAAGTCCCAAAAACTATAACCTACCTACCTACGTACATATTATTATTATTATTATGAACATAAACTATATAAATATACAATTAATTAATAAAAAAATAGTTTTATTTTTATACATAAATTAATTTAATTAATTAAATAAAAAGAATTAATTTAAACATAGATAAGGTTTACATAAAAACAATTAAGTAATTACAGCTTAACCAAAGATAATTTTTTAATTAATAATTTAAAATTAATTTTGCGCATGAGAAATTGGTTAATTTTATTATATTGAGAGGGGAAATCTGAGGGTAGTTTTAATAGGAACTATTGGTTTTGATGACACAGTCTCCCGTTGTTAAGATCAATTGATCAAATACGAAAGTTGATTATGTACGCGATTCTGGCTGATGGTTTTTAATAACTGTTCTACTAAAATTTTGTTTTTTTCTCAAATGCTAAGGCTCCGATGCATTGAAAATAAAATATTAGTATGGACTACACCCAGAATCCATCGGGCTGCCGGATACTTAATAAAACACTATTTTCCAATTTCTCAAACCAAAAATTTTTAAAATACATATACGAAATTGTAATATAAAATAAATTAAATACAAATTTATTAATTAAAACAAATTTTAAAATAATTATAATTTTGTTTTTTAAGTAAATAAGCGCCGAGATAAAGAAAAATGTTAACTAATTACTAAATAAACATAGTTTTATTTAATGAAAAAACTAAAATAAATAAATAATATACAAATAAGCAATTTATCCCGATTTAATAATTAATTATTATCATATTTACACAAAATCAAAACAAACTATTAAATTAAAATTAATTAATTTAAATTCAATCAAACTCGACTCAAAACATAAATTAATAAATTATTATTAAAATAAAGGGTACCGATTTTACAATACAATACAAGCATACAAATCTATATAATTTAATTAATAATTTATAATTAAATAATATTTATATCTAAATAATTCATTTAAAAAAAACTCATAAATAAATATAATATTCATTTAATTATATAATGCCGAATTATATCTGTAAGATAATTATTTTAATTAAATTATTTCAATAAAAATAAAAATATTTTTACGTAAACATAAACAGAAAAAAACAAAAGCAATAGTTAATTTAATAAATTAATTGTATGAATTATAATTTTATTTATTATTTTTTATTTTATTTGATTAATTTATATTAAATTAATTAAATAAACATTTTTTAAACTTAAATGTGTAGACCTCAAGTGAGCGAGCGGGTGTTCTGGGTTGGTGGGTATTACTAGAGAATTTACAAAAGTAAGAAAAACGCAAGGAACATAACGCCATTACATTTCATTTCAAACGTAGATAGGGATGTGCTTGGCGAAATGCGTTAATGTTTTAAAATTTACGAATACTATACTAAAATAATTTTACGATTAGTTGTCACTCTTTCATTCCGTAAAAGTTAAATAGAATTATTTGGTATTGAAAAAATTAGGAATCTGATCGTATTTGTCACGAAGTTCATAATAGCTTAGCTTGTATTACAATGGCTTAGTCAATGAAAGTTTGAAAATTAGTTCAGGAGGAACACTATGGGATTACTGTTTAATGGGGAAAATGGTTTAATAACTATTTTGAACTATTTTGAAGATTCAAACATTGGCTGTTAAGTTTGGCATGGTTTTGGGTACCAAGTGCAACTGGTTGGTTTGAGCATAAAACTCAGGCAATGAGATCGAGGTTGTAAGGAATGTTCCAGAATAAAAGAAATGTATTGACAAAAGTTTGGTCAAATAAATAATTGCCTTAAAAAATTATAAACTGCTAGAAATAATTTAGTGATTCAAATTGAGTTTAAAATTCTAGATTAATGGTTAACACGGACTGTTGCAAAGTACAAATTGTACTTGTCCCCAAACAAACTACTTAAATCGAGTCGTTTATAGGAGGCTATTTTGATGTAGTAAAAGGAGTTTTTGGCCTGTACAATTTCATCTTATAAATGAATTAAGGAATAAGCATTTTGCGATTTTTTTGATGTTTCAATTCTTGGTAGCTTACATTTCTATATAGAAGCGAGGTTACGATTAGAAACTCCAACGTATTGGCTATCAATATCCATAGTCGTATCACATCATTTCATGTGACTTTTCTCATAGTCATATCTTACGACTATACTCACTTCATGTGACGTTCTGTCACTATTTTGTCGAGTGAGAAGAACATTTCTTGTCGAATCTCGAAGAATAAATGATCAGAAGAATCCTATATCGAACAAAAGATGTAGAGGTGATAAGACAAAAAAATAATATTAGAATAATTAATTGAAATTTCGATCTGCGATGCCAATTTTCAATACATTTAGAAGTTGGTACGAGAGCATTCGCATCATCGAAGTCTTTGTAACATCATGCTATGTCAAATATTTAGGGACATCTGATAATATTGTGGGAATTTCAACAGAATAGTCATTGCTCTTAGATATCCTAACTCTATATATTGTGATATGGCCATTAACCTAGACAGGTACTGATTGTTTGTTCATATTTAATAACCGTTATAATAGCAACACTATCATAATATGCATAATCGAGATAAACAAAATTTAGCGAAGATCCAAGAACTATAGAAACATCCCTGAAATTAAAGGTTTTGCTAGATGTCTAGGAATGATAACGCTAAACACAACAGGAAGGGAACATTGAGAAATGGTAATAGTTAAATGTTTGTACTGGTTGATGTAATACCGTTCTATAAAAATAAATTGTTGCAATTATCGAACTAAAAAATGGTACAATTATCAAAAATTATTGTATCCTTATTTTATTTGCATTAATTTGCATGAAACGAATGTTGCTCAAATCGAGCCTCTTCTGTACTTCCATTTTCATTCAAATTCATAAATTTTAAAGGACCAAATCTACAAGTTATGCTGTAGGTGTGTGTTCCTCATATAAACTTTGTTCTCTCAATCGGTTAAGAAATAAGTTAGTTCAATTCAAATTTGAATTTTTCTAAAGTCAGCGCTGTGTGCATCACCTGAAGAAGACGTTTTGTGAAAATTCCAATCTAAATTTTGTATAGATCACATTAAGATACACATCACATATATAGATACTCATTAAGACCTTTACTATAGGTTTCCGATAACGTAGAGATTTTGTGGGAGGCCCAAGGGATACCAGGGCATCAAATTTGAAGGAGATAGAAAATTGGTAGTTCTGTAAAATTTTAAACGTTTGTTTAAACATACAAGAAGTTAAGAAAAACGTTTTAAACAGTGAGCCCGGGCCCACTAAAAAAACCGTTCTAGCTACTAGCTACAGACCAAATGGTGTCTTTGAAATCCGTTATTCAGTCTACCTTAACCTAAATATTGTGTTCTTGTCTATAACTTGTCTGTTTTTCTACTCGGCATAGTGCCGAATAATTTAAATGCAATTCATTTTTCAAATGAGTGTCTAAAACCTCGGTTTTGCAAAGCAAGTTAGGAGGTCAATCTAAATTTTTACATTTTACCTATCGGTACCTATTATATCGCCCTAAGTTGGGTCAAACTGTCTTGTCAAGTAGGTCAGACAACATTCAAATATAACCCCGTCTCAAAGAGCCGCAAATCAAAGCAGAGCATTAAATATTTTCCAAAAGCAGTTGGAACAGGGGATAGTGCGATGGTTGTAACAGTTGTTACTTATGAAATTAAAAGGTATAAATCTAGAAAGTTGCAGTGGGCAAGCAAATCAGCAATGTGTCAGTTTATACATTTTACGGTTTCAACGAAATAAAGGTATTCACCACAAGCCTTATCCAATACTTCGCGATTTTATTTAATCCCGCGGATACACCGTTGCTGGGCAGTATTCAAAATGTTGGTGTAGCCTATAATGAAAAGAGCGGTAGTCCATAATGAAAATGGATAAATCAGATTGATCATGGTGAGATGAGTTTTTTAAGTTTCAAATAAGGATCGGTTTTGGAAATGGAGGTTCGCTTAAATTAATGATTGCCGTCCATCAGCGATAAGATATAGCTTAGGGCGGTGCGTATTCTAACGATTAACCCCTTCGTCTTGATTTACCTCTCCTTAATGAACGACGTCGATCATCGCTCTGTATGATAACTGATTTTATTAATTATTAATTTCTTGCGAGTCAAGAAACCCTAAAAATTTCTTAGATATCATGACGCTAGCCTTGCCTACAATCCTATAAGGGAAGCACACAGGCACGATTTTTAATTATTTGACATTTCATATGTAAACCACTCACTTCAATTAAGCGATAGGTCATCTACAAATTGTTTTGATGTTTATAAACTGATCTATAATGTGCCTTAAAGCCTTATGAGCGTAAAAATTGCAAAAAAAAGTTTTGAATTCTTTGGAAAAGACATGTGAAAAGTAAAGACTTTGTGAACAAGAAACAACAACTTGTCTTTTATAACAGTCTATCTTAAATTTAAACGCGTATGCCTCGACATTATGTAAAAGGTCAGCAGCCCCGCTTTAGCTTCTAAAATGTTTTGGAAGGTACATGGACCTGTTATTTTGATAAAGCGAATTTAGATTTTCAATGAAACCATTCTAGACAGTCTACACAAATTCTCGTTTTTATCAACAGTTAGCCCTTTTAGTACCTGATAGTAGTTATTAGGCTTTTTTATGGAATTTTTTATGTTAGGCGAAATATTCTGGGGTTTCAGGTAAAAAGTGATGTCAAACTTTGGATTTTAAATCATTTGGATATAATTTAATGTCTTGTAACGCCAACCAATTTTGGAAAGCTGGCTACTTGATATTTCATATTCAATTTACACAATTGCATCTATTATGCTCACCCGTTTCTCATGTTAACCGTTTATTAAACTATTTAAGCTTATTTCTAATGCATATAACCATTTAATAAACCACTAACCTTCATAGCCGCATATAGTCAAAAATAATTTAATATAAATGTATTTTTAAAAACTATTAAAAATAATAATACAATTGTAACAAACCATTCAACTATTTCTCATACACAATAATATAAAATAATTAATTAATTATAAAATTAAATTTATATAAAGGAAAAACCTATAAATTAGTAACAGTATTTTATACTCACCGCATATACCACATGTCATAACAAAACTAAAATCATATATCATTAATTATTGGGCAAATCTCATGGAAAAATTACCAATCATTTAAAATTAAATTAATTTCGTTAATTTATTTAAATGGAATTGAAAAATCATTTAAAACATTTTATTATTTAGTTTTTAATAAAATATGTAAATGAATTAGTTTTTCTAACAAAATCTAAATTAATTATAAATCAAAATTTGTAAATTTATGCGTGTATAAAAACAAATTAAATTGAATTGTATTTTATTTTGTAATTAATATTATATTTTACGTAAATTAATACATATTTTAAAAAACTTAAACGAAAATTATGTAATATTGAATGATATACAAAATATGTATTTTAATATATTTTGTGTTTTGAATTCTTTTTGTGAAAAATTAATAAATAGCTATTAAACATTTAACAAAATTAATTATTTATATTTAATTTATGGTGATTTATTTTTTTAATATTATGAAATATATAATTTTTAATAAACTATTTTAATAATAATAATATTTATATTAAATATTAATAATATATAATAATAATGAAAAGTCTATATATAAACATAATTAATTAGTTTTAATTTAATTTAATTAAATATGAAATAATAATAACAATGAAAAAAGAATTAATTTAGCTTTCAATAAAAATACAAATTATAAATGGATTCTCGTCTGAAGTTTTATTTTGCAGGTGAAAGTTTTTAAAATTAAGGCAAAAATAATAATTAAGAAAACTAAGCATCCATACAAGGCGTTTTGGAACAAACCCCAATTTGATGAAAATTCAAATATCCGGAGTAGATTTTAAAAAAAACATTAAAAGATGGGATGTATAATATAAAACCAAATAAACTGATTGCACGGCCAAGAAGAATTGAAAAGAACTATAAACTCAACTTATTCGGGTTTGAACACTTATCAAGTAATCGTTCATACATAGTTTAAAACGATTTTAGTATTTACAACTGTATAAAAAAATTGGCTTAAATTTTTAGCATTATGAGCAGTATGATGAGCAGCACTATGAGCACTACGAGTATTTGGACATTAAGACACAGCATGATCCCGTATATAATACGTTAGCTGCCATTGTAGCGTTACTAATTTTACAGCACTGAGCAGCTGGTCTCGGAATTCAATTAATTTAGTAAAAACGGGTAAAGACGATAATGAACGCTCAGGAGCAGAAACTATCACACATTTCGGACTATTGGAATATAAACGAATGCCGGCCTTCGGAATGTAACTTAAACTTAAACGTTTCATGAACGAAGTGCTAAAAAACGTTTACTTCATAATCGTCTTTAACAATAATATTCTTGTGGCAAGTAAAATTGATGAGGAACAATTTATTCATTTAAAACAAACGTTTCAATGTTTATCTGAATTTGATGTCAAAATCAAAACCTCAAAATGTAGCTTCTGGAACACAGAATTGTTTTGAATTTCTCAGTCACAACAAATCCCAAAAGATGGTATTTTTTAATATAAAGACTTATTGCCAAGAGAGATTTTCCTGAATGACTTTCGCCCCGGTAATACGAAAGGCGAAATGTATTTAGACACAAAAGGAAACTAAAATATATTTCAAGCAAAATTACAACACTTTTTTATATACTGTACAACATTGGAAATTTTTCCGAAAGGAGTTTATACATAGAGATTTTTATTTGTTCCAACTCTAGAGCATCCTACGTACAGTTGGCCATGAGAGAAGTAGTTTTCTTATAACTGAAGTCCAACGGAAATTGTAGGCGTTTTATTTCTGATGTTATTAGAGGTATTTTAGGAATAAAAGTTAACCTTGCCGCATCCAGCTGACATTTGTGCTTCAATAATATGAGGAAGTGATGTCGTTATAAATAATTTGATACCATTATAAAGTTTAAGCTTATCCAAATTTCGTAGAAGCATAATAGGCGCACTCTTATTTTAAGATGTAGTTGATGAGGAGTCCTGCAACCTCCAACGAATTAAAATACAATTTTTGATTGATTAGTGAATTCCTTGTCTATTAATTAATCACCAAGCGATTATTAGTTGTAAGCTTAAAATAAATTTGAGCATACTCGACTTTCATTAGCTTTTGATCCTTTAGGTATCACTGGCAGAGTCTGGCGAGAATCTCTTGATAAGACAATAGTTGCATCACCCATTGATGTTTTCTGGTTTCTCATCTCTTGTAAAGCTATTATCCAGCGCTTCAAGTCCATTTTTATGAGCAATCGTACATACATCCCACACTATAACTTCACATATTTTTAAAACATCTGCCATGCCAGAATTTTTAGTAATTACAAACAGCTTTTTCATTTCTCGTTAAATCTAAAGGAAGATTGAGTGATGAATTAGCCGTCGGCCTAGGTAAAATTGTAGTAGTACCAGAAGAGGCTATCGCCATTTTTCTTTGTTTTCCAATTTTACCCAATAATAAATTTATGACAAATGTTTTTTCAGTGCCACCAGGAGCACTCAATATAGCTGCAACTACCCAGTTGCTACTTCAGCTCATTTTCATTACCATAATGATTTAAGGAGCTAATACTAAATGATGTTTCTCTTCAAAGACTAGTAGTTAAATGGTTAATGGCTGAAGCTAGTTTATATAATAAATTTCGTTTGTGTGCACGTCGTCATCACGTAAGTTGACAAATTGTTCCTGGTAATGAAAATCTTGCGCCAAATCATCTTTGTATTTACTCCATAGTTCTCCAGATTTCCAACATCACATATTTTCAGTAGAAATGCAAATAAATTTGGTACTGAAGTTAGCCGAAAGGCTAGGTGGTAGTACAAAATTCTGTTGATATTAGCCGAAAATTACATGTTATTGAAGTTAACAGTCAATTTTCGCCGAAAAAAATTTGAAAAATCAGTATCACATAATTCGAATGTTTAAAGGCCATATGAACTAAGTTCAGTGTTAGTGCCACAACTCAAATTCATTGGCCCCTAATGGGACAAATTATAAATATGCGATCCAGCTAATTACGAGTCTGTCTAACTTCACTCAGTGAACACCTGTGCCAAAAATCAGGCCATATTTTATGTAGCATCGTAGTGAAATAAATTAAAAGCTGGACGCATGTTCAGTGGTAATTTCAGTGTCAAGGCTACAAAGAATAATTATTACAAAAATAAATTTTCCTCAGTAGGCAACAACTCTAAGAAAACTTGGAAACTGATTGAAGAGATTCTAGGAAAAAACTTAGGCTAAAGCCCAAAAACGCGTATTAGAAAATTAAACACAGATTTGGTTGTTTCTGGTTCGTTAGCCATTTCCAAGGAATTTAATAACTTTTTTATAAATCTTACATCCGGCACATTCTCAATGTTTAACAATACCACATTATCCGCCGATCTCCGTGAATTCTCAAGATATACAACGGGTTCGTCAAATGGTTATATGACATCCCGCGTTTTTGAACCAATACAATCGGTTGAACTTATATCCGGAATTAAAAAACAAACCACCCAACGGTATTGATGATGTTGACAATTTTTTAGTGAAAAGTTGTTCTTGGTATTTGTTAGATATTTTGAAATATCTGTTTAATTTGAGCCTGGATAGGGGAATCTTTCCAAACGTATTTAAACAAGCTCTGGTAACTCCGGACTACTCAATTATCTCGATAAGATTAAATTTCTAAACGAGAAACAATTCGGTTTCACAGCGGGGAAATCTACTGAGGAGGCATTGTTACACTTTCTAAGCAATATATATTTGGCTATAAACAAGTCTTCAAAGCCTAAAGTAGTAGGTATATCTAAAACATTCGATAGTATTGATCACGACATTCTGCTTACGGAATAGAAGTTCATAGGGGTGAGAGGCGTCATACTAGATTGGTTTGGTATAGTTATCTAAAAAATCGTCATCAAGTGGTTAAAGTGGAAAGCTCTATCAGTGACCCAGGTAACTTGAGTTGTGATGTTCCCCAGGGCTCTGTGCTTGGACCTCTGCTATTTCTTATTTATTTTAATTCCTTTTTCGATATCGATCTGTTGGGTCAGACCATAGCGTTTGCCGACGACCTGGCGTTGAGTTATCCATTTGATTGCAATTGATCAGAATCTCAACTTGCATTGCAAAGTGATTTATCAAAACTTAATAAATCGTTCTATTACCATCGGTTGGCTGTAAGCGATAAATCTAGAGTTATGAATTTTACACGACCTAGCGTAGGAATTGTCCCAAATACATTGACGTTTCATAGCTACTTATGCAACAGAAATCCCTGCTCGCAACAGTGCTTTCAACTTCTAGGTGTGAATGAGTTTCAATACTTAGGGCTAATTGTTGACTCGCAGTTAAAGTGGGATTCTCTCCTTTATAAAGTCAGGGAAAGCGTTATTGCCGCTGTTTATAAATTTTTGCAATCTGAAACCGCTCTGCTCTCAAGCCACATTAAGAAAACTCTATCATGCCCAAACAATAAAAATGTTTTTTATTCGCAGTCTTAGTTTTCACGATCGTGTAATACATACTTATAACATGAGGAATCCAAACATCTTTGCTGGTGTTCGATGCAATAATGAAAAATAGAGGCGTTTTTATCTCTTTATGGCACCTTACTGATTTCATATGTTACCAAAGCATTTAAAATTAATAAAATAAACCCTTTGTGCGTTTTCTAAAATTGCAAAATTGTAGAATTGCAAAATTCTACATTAGTATGAGCATTAAATGTTCCAGTTAAGAGAGAGCAGTAAGGAACTATCCATCTATTATCAGTTTCGTATTGCCTAATTCTAATGTGGTCTGCACAGCATTTGTACCAGGTTTGAAGCTAACTTATTCAATCTTCATATGCTGGTTTTATGAAAGCTTAAGAATAGTTATTGTTCATACGTTTATTATGCTGTAGAGACGCGGATTCTATCCAATCTTACAAAGCTAAGGAAGCGGAAATGTTTTAATGAACTGTTCGAAGAAGTCGACATCGCGCTGTGAAGTCGACGTTATCAAACGGCAATGAAACAGGTGAAACACATTTATTTAATCCTGCCCAGGTATTATGTGCCATATTGAAACTTCCTTGTTACCACAACAAAAACATGTCTCTATACCAGCGGAAAAGCAGTAACAAACGAAAAAAGGTAGTACAACCGAGACCTGACAAGATACCGAATTTTGCGTTCAAACTTGCTATCCAAATGATTTCCGAGCTACTAATGCGTTCGATTCCTGTAAAGGTGTATTTACCGAGCGATGGAAGAAGCAAAGATTACTTCTGTTAGCGAAAGGTAAATACCACCTGAAGATCCATCGTAGTGATGAATGATTTCTATCAGATTAAAGGTGGCAATGGCGACTTAACCAAACTTCAGAATGAAATTGCACAAAATGCGATCATTGCAAAAGTAAATGGAAAAGAGGTAAACAAAAAATTTGTGGAATTATGTTACCTTCGATGAAAAGAGTGCTTTTAACATGGGAAAATGCAAGTCCATTCTTAGTGAACTACATCAAAGAAAACATACCTGTTAAATATTATAGAAGGCTATTACGAGTGGCGTTTCTCAACGATCTGTGTTGGGCCTACTGCTGTGAACATTATGTTGATGGCGTATTCCGGCTACAAATTTCCGAAGAAGCCCTGCAGATGGTATTTCGATGGTAGTGGTGGTTAACATAAGGGGTAATCCGGATGTGCAAGGAAACCTTACACACGATCCATCACAGATTGGATTACAGTCAGTGGTTTTATTGGTTGAGCAGGAGACGAGAGCCGTACAAAACACCAGCAGGTAGATAAAAGTGTTCGTAACTTAAGGTGTTGGAAAATATGTTATTACCGCACAATCTACGATTAAACATCTTGGTATTCCCATTGTAAGCAGATTCGACTGGTTAGGAGTGTTGGAAAAACGCTCCCTTAGTAAGCAATGCACAGTCTCGAATTACGCCGAAATAAAAGCTACCTAATATTATTTTGAGGTACAATTTTGGCCGATGAAATGAAGATCTCTTATTGGCGTAAACTAAACTCCGTCTATCGACTCAGAGCCTTAAGAGTGTTTTGCGCGTCAGGAAGACCAACAAGCTGATGTGTCAATCGACGGACGATCGAGCTAGCATGAAATCGTATCACAAAGCGCTACTGTTGAAACTTAAATGTATTTAAAAACAACAGTTTATTGTTGAAAAGATGTAGAAGAGGGCGCCATTTGAATGAATAGCAATGATCGTCGCCGGCCTACTTCCAGAAGCACAGGACGATCATTGAAACTTACTAATATGTACTGACTACTTCAGTAAATGCGTAAAACTTATCCGATGGTTAGCATACAGTTTCACAATACCATTTGTGAAACTACGCTCGGATTAAGGAGGCCAATCAGGATTATTTGAACCTAACCTTGATGTTGGGCTATTATATTGAATTATTGATTATAGATCCTTGTCTACCATATGGCACTAAATTATCAGAAAAAGATCCTTTCACGCAGCATGAATACGTAGTCAATCTGAGATGGAGAAAGAGATTTAGTTTCCTCCAAAAGAAATGGGTCGCCGAAGTTGTGGTTATTTAGGAAGAGCAGAAATAAAGGAGGGTGTGAGACACAACAATTAAACACTTGGAGGTCGAGTCGTTAAAGAGTCTGCACAAAATGACGGTCGATTACCGATGTTTCACTCATTAACGAAGCTTATACGCGAAATTCCTTAAGAATCAATTGAACGTCCGAAATTCGAAACAAGTCATTGTACTTTCATTTAAGTTGGCTAAAACATACTTTTCAGAAATATTAGCTTCGAAATGGCATATACATGTATAGGGTGTTCTATCTGCTAGTTTTTTTATATTAAAATATTATTTTGGCAATTCAAATTTTTTTTATTGAAAATGAATGTTGGTTCTAACATTGTCCATGTGACCACCACAGCTCCTGTTTCAGGCCAGCATCCGAACAACAAAATTGTTGATGACTTTTCCTATTAAAGCAGTTCGATGGCCTCAATTTCAGCTCAAATGTTGTTCTTAAGATCTTGAATTGTTTGTGAATCATTGCTATACACTTTACTTTTCAAAACAACCCAAAGAAAATATTCTACCGGTCTCAAGTCGCATGATCTTGGTAGCCAATTGACATCAGAATATTTTGAAATTATGTATAAACCATCATGTAAAATTCGATGTACATAAAGTGGTTAATTTAATCGTTTAATTGTTGTGAACGGCGCCTCAAAGAGATGCTTGGCTCTTCGCGAACATTTTTACTTACAGCTGTTACTGTTTCACGAGTACGAACTGGACGATGGTGTTCTTATGACCTGCTAATGATCCAGTTTCTTCAAAACGTTCAACAATTTTCCGATTGACAGAGCATGGCTGTGGACGTCCACGTTGACCAAAACCATCACGTAATTTACGAAATGTTTTTTTTACAGAACGACCATTTTCGTAATAAATTTGTAAACGAACACATGGCTAAAAATGGCATAGTTTTGACATTTCATTTGTCAAAATATTTTCGGATTGCCAGTTTAAAAAAAAACAAATGAAACACCTTTTATTACTAAAAGGCATAAACTGTTACAATAAATAAAACAAACCTGCGCTTAACTGAAACCTTTAGAAGAGATTTGTCTCAGAACTGAGTTCCAATCACCAAAGGGAATAGAGATGGTTGTACTCTTCGATAGATTGATTTTAAGTTAAGTTTGGAATGGATTCCTAAAGTTCTTTATTTCGTTGAATTTAGTAATTCAAGACAAATAAAAGATTAATTTGTGGTCTAGAGCTTAAGCGCGGAAACTTAATATATATTTCTTACAAATAGCTATCTTACATATCAGCTTGTCTTAAGTATTTTACATTTAATTTAAAACATCTTAACGCACAACTTACACATAACATTATTACCAATAAAATTTGAGCAATTCTTAGGTGCATTTCTTATTATAATTCATGATTTAATATTTACACTTGAATCCAATATTTTATAAAATTTTCATTAAATTAATAAAATTGATATGCAACATAAAACTTAACCTAATTATATCTACTTACTAACAGTATACACAGCACAATAAACATTAAATTACAAGGCATCGTCGATTCGCCATAATTAAACTTCAGCTCATAAAATATGACGTCGTAATACAAGGGGATCAAAAAATACCGATCGTTTAGATTAAAATTCAAATTCAACCGTTTGCCATACTCCAACTCCACATGATTTACCATAAACTCCTTATAACCGTTATTCATGAGCTTATTGTAGTAGAAGTTCCATTTCACGTTCAGTTGTATATTAGAACACACCAGCTCATTACTGCCCGTTCCATTATTACTCGTAATTTCATTTAAATTATAATGATTGATAAGTTTAACGTTAAGCCAGTGTTTTATATTGTCGCGAGGCTTACCATATTTTGATATGGCCAAAGCCACTGTACCATTACCCGTATCATAGTTAAAATTGTTTAGTAAATAATTATAAATTAGTAGCTGGATACTTTTACACGCGGCCGTGGTACTCGTATAATTGTTTAAAATTTTTAGAAAACATTTACCGATACGATTCGCTCCGAAATTAATCGTTTCTGGTCGAATTGTATCTATTGAGCATACGCGATTTTTAGAGGCTTTCGGTAATTTAATGAAATCACTGTACCCGGTCCTACTGTTGTTATTATTGCTACTATTAAAATATTTTATTGCCGTGACATTTAATTCGGATATAATGACTGGATACCCCGAACGGTATCCATAGTTCCCGCTTAATTTTTTACTTGTATTCAATTTTTTCGCATCACCCAAATTCCCAACCAAATTAAAATTAACGTTGTAATCTAATAATAGCAAATTATTATTTATGTTATTCGGATTGCTACTAAAATGAAAATTAATTTTTCCTGATATTAGATTTGTGTAATTGTGTTGGAAATTTATCGTTAATCGTTCGATTGCATACAACTCTTCAGGATTAACTGGTGTTGTTGTGGTATTAGCCCATTCAAAGCACAAATCTGCTGTGTTGTTACAATTGAAGAATTGTAATTCGAGACAGTCACAATCGGCACCAGTGCAATGCTCCATCGAGTTAAAGTTCTTGTTTTTCTCACGATAATTTGGGATTTTAAGAATTTTCTTCATTTGCAGAGATTCAATTAAAGCTGGCAGGTTGTCCGCATTGTAGTGACATTTGGACGAAAAATTTTTTAGAAATTTAATTGAGTTTGACACTTGACAATGGTATCCCGTGAGCGAGTATGGAAGTTCTGAAAATGTAAAAGACAAAAAATTGTTTAAGAAACTTAAATTTATATTAATAAATCTAAATACAAACAGTTTTAATCTTTAAGAAACCTTTTGGTTACAATCCTCAATTGTAAGATAAAGCAGCTATGTGATTTAAATATAGCAAAAGTGACCAAAGCTTTACGAGAATGGTGTAATCAATGCTTTGCACAACGATCTCAAATAAACGCGTAAAAAAAGCCCAAGCATTCTCGAACTATGTATAGGTTTGAGCGCCATTGTCACTATAGTCAATTGGTCATCCATGCATGTGGTTCTTCTTCTACTGGCAATACATCCTATGTAGAGATTCAGTCTTCTTCAATTGTCAATTTAACCATAATTGAGTCCTTAAATTTTTCGATTGATGAACAAACGCTATCACTGAAATAAAATTATCTGGTCGGTTTAGATTCGAATTCACGACCCGTTGTACAACTACATGTAAGTGGACCATTCTTTTACAACAGTCGGAGGGATGAACAATAATCATTTGATCACTAAGTAGCAGTTATTCCACGGTACAAAACGCGATATAGGAAATTAAAAATCGATAGGAACGGGAG